>CM062819.1:515209728-515809728 GCA_031772625.1 Pinus tabuliformis
AAGTAGGACATTAGTCACCAACAAGAAACCTTGATAACGATAGAGTAATGATGTGATGAGTGGATGTGGACCCGGGGATATCGCATGTCAATTGTGTGGTAGTTGATTGACATGCTAACGTCTCATTATGATGTGGCACCAATGTGGGTCTAGATGACATGGCATACCAATGTAACAAGTGATATGGCATGTTGACATGGCAATGGAAGGTTGACTTGGCACCGATGGGGTGTTGTATAGGTGGTAACCATATAGTGACGACGTGGATGTTGGGCGTTTGGATGTTAAGATATCAACTAATTAGTATCAATGACACTCTCTAGCCTCTTCCTAAGGGCCCAGTGGCTTGATAGCTCAACCATTGGCCTTTCAAGATATCGGGTATGAGAAATTAGGGCTTCAATCTACAAGCTCGTATGTATTTCAAGTCAAAGAGGATATAATACTTGCAAAGGATCCTTCATCCACCATACATCGATAGATATTTGTGTGGAATTAACCCTGACCTTTATTTGGAAAGGTGCAGTGGAAGGAAGACGAGGCTCGACAAGACTATCCCAATCAAAGGAGACACTCTTAGAACTTGGAGGGGGGAACATTTGAAGCAGTCGGAATGCCCGCTATATCAGAAGACTCTGCACTAGAGATCAAACAGACTCTTTTGTTAGCACTTCACCCCCCAAAAAAGGAGTGTAATCGGCCAGAGATTGTATTGGCTAACCACATTATCAACCAATGGTTGGTGGGATTAATGAGAAACCATATCAGATCTAGGAGTAGAAGTACTTTCAGACTCGGACCATATCCTTTGAATCTCTGGAAATACAGGGCATAAATGAGTAAGATGGTCTCCTTGCATATCTTACAAGGGAACTTAGGTTTAAAAACTTCTACGTCAGGTTTCTTATCAACCTCCCTTCCGCCAACCTAACTAGTAGTGGTTTGTGGAGAGTCTGAACATGACTTGCAGAGGATCCTGACTCTTTGCTAGTATGACTCACAGTGACTAGACTCATGCCCCTAGCATGACTTGCTGCAGCTAAAGGCTCATCTCCAACATGACTTGCAAAGGTTGATGATGAAGGGATAGAATTATTCTTCTTCTTTGACTTTCTCTTTCTCCTCTTTTTAGATTCTTGTTACAAGAAGGAGGAGAAGAATGAATCCTAGATTTCTCTTGGAAAGAAGATGAACAATTAGCACCCATGTGATGCCATTGAAATAAAGCATTCATCTGAGAAGCAAGGCCTTGACTAACAGCTTTATCTCTCATAAGATCAAAGCACAATGCTGGCGAGGCCAATGGCTTATAAACACTTGTTCATTGTCTCTAAGGTACATGCCCACCCAGGTGTTCCTGAGTATGACCTTCCAGGACAATTCTTGTCTTGGGTTCCCAGCCCTCAAAGAATATCGCTCCTCTTGCCTACTCTTGTCTTGGGTGCCCTACACATCCTCAAAGAGCATCAGATGCCAAATGATTGCCCAATCCTCCGTTATTTCTTTCCAAGTGAAGACAAGAATGTTGTGTCTATCTCTTCCCCTTGATTGGGGAAGACATGCCCAAGTTTCCTCTGACAAGGAACTTGACCAAGCTCCTTTGTAGTTGGGAACTTGTTAGAACTCCCTCTTAGCTAGGGACTTGTCCATTCATCAACAACGTCTTCTTCGTGGTCCTTTTGCCGCTTGATCTCCTTCTTTCCTTCGATGTCATGAAGTCTTTGTTTGAACTTCTTCTTGGCAGGGTACCGGCCATCGATCACTTCCCCCCTGGTTTGTCATGTCATTGCTCCTTCGTGGAAAGTGGCTCTTCTTGTAGGTGCCTTGATACAAGGCGTTTCTTCTTGCTTTGTAGTCTTCCATGATGAATGATAGATGGTAGACCTTCTTGTCCTTGATGTGATTGAGACTTCTTGGCTTGACGCTTCAACCTTGCGGATGTTCTTGAGATTCCCTTTCCTTGATGTGTCACCTTAGCTCCGATACCGCGATGAACAATCTGGGGCAATGGGGTATAGCGGGATTCTTCTAGACTTGATAACAACTTGTGAAGCTCTTTTGCAATTTATCGTGTTATCTTAATCTTCTTCTCTTCTTATTAATGCATGTGCATTTACCTTCATCAAACTGGTGCCAAAAACATAAGAACAAGAACACAGGATGTTGGCTATCTGCCAGGGAAAAAACTCTCTCTCTCTCAGAGAGGAAAACCCTTTCATAAGCTTCTTGTTGGTCATTGCGAAGCCCTAGACCCTTGACAATAATATCCCCCAAGCACAAGTCGAGTCCTTCCTCCTCTCTGCACTTTGTATCTTCGGCGCTTCATTCCCCGGCACTCTGTCCTTCTTTCAACTTTTGATAGTCCATGGTGGACTAGCTCTAGAAGAGACTCCAACCTTTGTTCCTTAGCGAGATCCTTTACCAATGAAGAAACCTTCATTCTCTTGACCAACCGAGCCTTTTTCTTGATGCGAGGTTGCAGGCTCGATGTACACCAAGTTTTCTTGATGTGAGGTTGCAGGCTCGATGTACACGGTCTACGCCTACTTCAACACTCGGTCAATTTTCCAATAAGTGTTTCTTAACAATGCAGCGAAAATAACTTACCATAAATTTATCTTCTTCAATTATTCTTTCAACCTGTCGTGTCATGTGGTCGTGCTGCACTGGCCCGCGGCCTTCACGACACAACTCCACACGTGAACTGCGAACCTGTCCGCCCGACTTTCCCTTCCGCGGCGCCCAAACTCTGCCCGTCGGTGCGGTCCATAGTGAGGGCGCATGGCCCGCATGCAGTGCGGCCTGCCTGCTCGGATGGTAACCCGCCCCGCTCTGCCTGTCCGCGCTACCAAGCCCGACCCGCCCTCTGTAATCCGCCCGCCGGTGCAGCCCTCTTACCCGTGTCCTTCTCTTCCTTCCGTTTTCGCCCAACTCCTTCCTTCGCACTTGTTCTGCGATGTGGAAGTCTGAGTTTGATGTCCCTTCGTCGAACGCCATCCTCCTTACTTATACGCATCCTTTCGCCCAAGGGCCGTGTCTCTCGAGGATAACAAGGGTCGGCTCCATCAGCATGCATGCCCGGCTGACCTGCCACATAACCTCGATACGCCCCATTCCAACGAACCGCCGCGTCCCTTCGTGTGCACCGTCGCGCCCATGGGTCGGCTCCACATGGTCACCTCTTTCATCCGGGCACGCAACAAGGGTCGCCGCACGCCTTCCGTCAGTGGCTCGCCCATCGTGCAAGTATCAAGGGGCGTGCGCCATCCCCAACACGGTGCGAGCAACATGGGAACCCCGCGTGTCACGCCCCCAGGCCTACAGTACTCTTTCAGCCGTACTTGGTGAGGTGCGGCGCCTCCGAACACTTTCTTTTCACCAATACTTATGTTCATGGACTACGCCTAACCATTAGTACTTAGTTTGTTTTTCGCAACCAAGTACTATTATGTTTCCTTTATGCCAATGAACACCCATACACATTCATTATCATCAGCAATTATACATGAAGAACACAATTGCACAGTGTAAAGGGAGGGGCAACTCCCTGAACAATGAGTCTGCCCGAATACAATATATTATTCAACTCTACAATGTTTACGAGGCTTTACAAGTATACTTGGGAAACACCAAGTTTCATACTTAGCCAATTTTACAAATAGGCAACACCTCCGTGTGCCAACCGAGTTCCTTGCTCGAGCTGGGCGGCGCGCCTTCACGCAAGCTGCCAACCGTACTCGTCGACCGAACCTCGTTTACGCTGCACGACGGGCGGGCGACCTCACCCGAGTCACCCAACGTTTCCTGTTGCACGACGGCGGGCGACTTACCCGAGTCACCCGAGAACTCCACGTTCTTCTTCCACGACGGGCGGGCGACCTACCCGAGACATCCCGTGTCACACCGAACGGCGGGTGCCTTCCTTACCCGCGCCCTCACCCGATAACCGAACCCTGTGCGTATCGTGTGTGCTTGCCCAAGAGCGGGTGCATATATGCCCGCGCCTCTTTTGCGACCTGCTCCACTACTTCGCACTTTTTTCTTGATCACCGAATGCTCATGTTCGAAAGTCCATCTTCGAATGAATGCCAAATGCTCCAATGCCTTGCCATATTTATACGAGCGGTTGGGCGAGTCGCTGCCCAGGCCGACTCGACCACCGCGTGCCAAAATGCCCTTACACGTCGCAAACTTGCCATCCGATTGCTGGTCGGCAAACAATCCTTCGTTCAAGTCGCCCCAACATGTGAGTTGGCTCGTGGGTTATGCCAAACGCTCCCACGCTATAAACCAACCATCGCTCCACCTCTAATGCGCATTATACTTATGTCCCTTCCCACATTTCAGTCGTAGAGTTCACACTTCGCACCGACGGGGAGAAACCGAACCGCAGGTCCTTACACCGTGTTTCCCAGACTTGGGTAGCAATTTTTATTTGGAAAGGTGCAGTGGAAGGAAGACGAGGCTCGACAAGACTATCCCAATCAAAGGAGACACTCCTAGAACTTGGAGGGCGAACATTTGAAGCAGTCGGAATGCCCGCTATATCAGAAGACTCTGCACTAGAGATCAAACAGACTCTTTTGTTAGGCACTTCACCCCCCAAAAAAGGAGTGTAATCGGCCAGAGATTGCATTGGCTCAACCACATTATCAACCAATGGTTGGTGGGATTAATGAGAAACCATATCAGATCTAGGAGTAGAAGTACTTTCAGACTCGGACCATATCCTTTGAATCTCTGGAATACCAGGGCATAAATGAGTAAGATGGTCTCCCTTGCATATCTTACAAGGGAACTTAGGTTTAAAACTTCTACGTCCAGGTTTCTTATCAACCTCCCTTTCGCCAACCTAACTAGTAGTGGTTTGTGGAGAGTCCTGAACATGACTTGCAGAGGATCCTGAATCTTTGCTAGTATGACTCACAGTGACTAGACTCGTGCCCCTAGCATGACTTGCTGCAGCTAAAGGCTCATCTCCAACATGACTTGCAAGGTTGATGATGAAGGGATAGAATTATTCTTCTTCTTTGACTTTCTCTTTCTCCTCTTTTTAGATTTCTTGTTACAAGAAGGAGGAGAAGAATGAATCCTAGATTTCTCTTGGACAGAAGATGAACAATTAGCACCCATGTGATGCCACTGAAATAAAGCATTCATCTGAGAAGCTTCAAGAGTTTTGGGAATATTTGGGGTGGACCACAGCCAAACGAGTAGTCCAACATTCAACCCAGGAATATTCAAAGTGGCCATCAAGGGAGTACCAACGTTTCCAAAGAAAGGAAAAGCACAAGGATCTCCTTTTGAAAAGGTACCTTGGTTGGTTTCCATAGGAATATTGGCCATATCTAACTGATTTGCAGACCCTTCCCTTACGGGAATGGAGAAATTACTTTTCAAGGAAGATATACACACAATCAAGACCTTTGCCCTTGAGGAGGCAACTCCACAACTTTGTAGGTGTTGTATTGAAGTGGCTTGGGAGCTTATACATGGACTATGACCATTATCTTACACCTCTTTTAGGCCCTCAGGGACTAGTTTTCATCCTTGAAAAATGTTCAAGGGCCTAAGAACCATCCCTTAGATGGTCTCCATGAGTACCACTAGGCCAACTATTCACCTTAGAGGCATTGGAGGGTGGTTTTCTACCATGTGCATAGTCTGTATTATTACTAAGCCTTAAAAACCACTCGTACTAGACCCTAGCATGATAATGGTGTTTCTCCTTAGATGATGTCCAAGGACCCAAACAAAGCCATCCTTGTCGGGCAAAATTATCCTCACATTAACACCCATACACCATCTATATACCTATGGTTTATAATGATGGAAAATAGTGCTCCCCATCACTTAATTGTGCAAAAATCCCCAGCTAACCTAGATTCCACGTCAAACATGTCCTCGATATTAGCATATCACCCTACATTATCCATTAGCTCATGGAGATAGAGGGTTCAAGGACTCTCACTTGATGGTTGGGGACTATAGTCCATCGAGAGGTCAAATTTCGGGCTAACTGTGTTAAGGACACCTTGAGGTCAACCAACACTAATGCAATGTATTAGTTGTTGGTACATCAACCTATCAAAATGGCACAATACTGGGTAGTAGACATTAGTAAGTAGGACACTAGTCACCAACAAGAAACCTTGGTATCAATAGAGTAATGATGTGGTGAGTGGACGTGGATCTGGGGATACAACAGTCAATTGTGTGGCAGTTGATTTGACATGCTAACGTTTCATTATGATGTGGCACCAATGTGGGTCTAGATGACATGACATACCAATGTGGTAAGTGATGTGGCATGTTGACATGGCAATGGAAGGTTGATTAGGCACCGAGGTGATGTATAGGTGGTAACCATATAGCGATGACATGGATGTTGGGCTTTTGGATGTTAATATATCAGCTAATCAGTATCAATGACACTCTTTAGCCTCTTTTGAGGGCCTGATCGCTTGATAGCCCGACCATTGGCCTTTCAAGATATCGAGTATTGAGACATTAGGGCTTCAATCTACAAGCTCCTCTGTATGTTAGGTGTCGAGTATCGAGATAGTAAGTATGTATAGAGCATTAAGTGTCCTGGGGGGATAGCAGCTTAGTGATCTGGCAGATGGATAAGGTAGATGATGGAAAGGTAATTAGTATCAATGACACTCTTTAGCCTCTTCTGAGGGCCTGATCGCTTGATAGCCCGACCATTGGCCTTTCAAGATATCGAGTATTGAGACATTAGGGCTTCAATCTACAAGCTCGTCTATATGTTAGGTGTTGAGTATCGAGATAGTAAGTATGTATAGAGCATTAAGTGTCCTGGGGGGATAGCAGCTTAGTGATCTGGCAGATGGATAAGGTAGATGATGGAAAGGTAATTGTGTTAATTGATGACCCATTGTTTGGTTATGTGAAGACCGAGTAAGCAAGTTTTAAACTAATGTGATATTTCCCAAGTGGTCGATAGTGGATATAATAGCCAAATTAATTGAATAGGTAAGCTAAAATGAACATTATTGTTTATATCATTGCTAAAATGAACATGGCCTAATTATTCAATATCTCTTGTAATGGAACCAAAGTTATGTATCACATGAATAGTTATAGGTAAGAATTCTTATAAATTATCTTGATTACTATGTCACATATTGAAATCTTTCATTTCACTAATAGTTTCATCATCTGTAATAGATCAAATTACTATGACTTTAGGCAACACTTTTGATGGATTTTACTCATTGTTAACTAAATTTATTATTTCTTTGTCACTGAAGTTGAAAAGTGGAAATACAAAATATTTAATAAACGAGAGTAAATACTATTTCAAGGGTGTTACCAAACTTATTGCATGAGGTTTTATACGAGACAAGTATATATTGCTAGAAAAATAGAGATAAAAAATAATTAACAAATTCCTAAATTCTTTATTTGTATTAAAAAAAAATCTCTAGTTTTAATTTTTTTAATAATTACTAAATTGTGTGTTTGAAGTAATTACTTATTTGAAATAAGGAAAAATCTTTTTTCTTTTTTTTTAATAATCACTAAATTTATTATTTAACATAAATAAAAAAAATTGAAAAATCTATTTTTTTTCTTTTAATAATTACTAAATATATTATTTAACATAAAAATAAACAATAAAAAATAGATTTTTCGTTACATGCATATTGAACTTTTACTTATAATTTGGTCCAATACAATTTTTTCCATATATAAAAAATATACATATATTATTAAAATTTGAAAACTTGTCAGTGAATATGAGCTACCTGGTGAAACTAGTTAGTAAACTAGGTGAAAGTAGTTATTTGAAAGCATTTTTGTCAGTAAATATAAGCTACTTGGCGAAAATAGTTAGTAAACTAGGTGAAAGTAGTTAGTAAACTAAGTGTTGATTACCACTCCATCTGATATCTAATCTGATGTCATGAGACAGTTCGGGCTGGCTGCATGAGACAGTTCGGGCTGTAATGAATTAATAAATATACAGTTCTCATTGTTAAATTTATTTTCATTAATGCACCCAAAGATTCCTTAAAAATCTAATCTGATGTCATGAGACAGTTCGGGCTGGCTGCATGAGACAGTGCATGAGATAGTTCGGGTTGGCTGCATGAGATGTAATGAATTAATAAATATGCAGTTCTCAGCTGTTAAATTTATTTTCATTAATGCACCCAACGATTCCTTAAAAGCACTGAGATTTACAAATTTAAAAGCACGATATTTACATACAGGATTCTGTCTGATTTTCAGAAGAACAAATCTTCAAAAGCAGCACAAGTTTTTGGTTCAGATTTTTCCCTTTTGGAAGTGAGAGTTCATGCAAAATACAGGTTTTTTCCACTTCTGATTGTAATTTTGATTACCTGTGCACTTTTTTTAAACAGTTTTTGCCATGTGTTTTTAATATACTCTCTTTTTCTGTTAATGAAAAATACTTTTACACAGAATTTGTTCATCCTGGCTGTAAGTATTTGCAATTTGCTTAGTTGATATAGGTTTGATCGCTTTCTTTAGTCCTATTAGTTGATACGCATGCAGATAGCCTCCCAGCTTGTGCTGGAACGCTGTGCAGTTTAGAAAGACTGGGCACATCATCATCATCATCATATGCAGCACAAATCTGACTTTCCTGAAAACATTTACTACTTTGATCGCATTCATTTATAGTTGGAAGAGGTTGCTTGCTCATGTAAACAGGGATAAGGTCGCCTCTTGAGAGTTGTTTCCATCTCTTACCTTCAAACAATACCCATGAATTACTTTGAGCAGCACCAGAAATATTCGATTCAAGCTGAGTTGAATTTGGAATTATCATAGGATGAAATGATAGTGAGTGGAAACATATTGCAGTAAAAAGAATGCGTGGGACATTAGGACGCACTATGGAGCTTCCAGCTAATGTAGAATAGGTTGTGATTCTAGTAGGGGTGGCTACTATGATTCCATCAACTTGCACTTTAGTTATAAGGTCGTTGTGCTCATAACATTCATTCTTACAAAGGTAATGATTGGAAACACGACCATCCCCAACTTTATTAAGGACATCAAACACGTTTCCTGGTATAGCTTTTCCATTGTGGAATATCCCATTACCTAGTCGCATTTTGAGTGTTACGTAAACTCCATCTGTTGTAATATTTCCATGAATAATGGACTCCAAATCTCTTCGAAAACCTATAAAATGATGTGCAGTGAAAAATCCCAGAGAACCAAGATTGGAGGAAACCACAGTGGAAACTGTTTCATGAAGTATCAGATCATCCCCATCCAGGCATGCAACTAAATCTTCTCTTTCATGGAGATAACATGCATAATGAATATGGATGGTTTGAGTGAAGTTGAGCCCAGGAAGGATGGAAAACATGTTCTGCACCTCAAGCTTCACTAAAAAATTCATTTTTTTTAAGTTCTCTGGTTCGTAATATTGACAAAACTCCCAGGCACTTTTCTTGCATTTTTGTCTGTGGTAAGCTTATTATATTGACAACTTCCTTTCCTTGCCAATGTCTTCTTCAAACTGTCCATCTGTCTTTTAAGTTCACGAAGTTCTCCACTCTTTTTATTCAAGCGAGAAGTACCTAGTTCAAAAAGGGACACCCATTCGACAATTTTAAGGGTGCTTATTGACTCCTCATATGAATCTGGTTCAGGACTTATGTGCCCAAACATCAAAGGCTTTTCCTTTCCCCCTAATGGAACCTGAAGCAATTGAATCAATTTTCTATTTTGAAATGGCTTGTGGATTTGTATGTTCCGATGCTGCAATAAAATCCCCTCGAGATGAAAGGGACTTGTTTATGTATTGCGCCTCCTTCAAACAATCTCCAGTAACTTCAGGTTTATCCATCCTCTTACTTCCAGCAAGATCTACAAATTTGGGGCAGCTATAAAGGTTACAAAGCTACGGGATTTTGCATCATTTAATCATCTATGAGGGTCAACATAGACACAGGTCTCCTAAAATGTCATTCATGTGTATCACTCTTACTTTCTTGCAAGACAATGTGTTATTTAGTAAAAACTACACATCTATGTGTTTGTTTTTTTTAATATATTGTGCCCATATATACCCATTTTGGGGGTTCATGTTTCCAGGCATCCCCATTTCGGAAACTTTTAGATGTTTATGTGTTTTGTCCAACTTAGTCATAGGGAGATTCTTCTATGATTAATTTCAACATCCAATGATTCAAATGTAGCCCTTGAGAGCTTAGGAAGTAGGGACTACTTTTGAAGATCAGGCCATGTGCTCTTCTTAATCTGAAATAAGAAATCCATATCGTCTTTTGTAAAGAAACACAATTACCAAGCCCTTCATAAAAGGGATTCAATACTCGATCATCTAGATATCAGGGTCCTTGTAACTTGGCCATTGCCCCATTAACTTTCCAGCTAAGCTTTTCTCTATAGCCAAAAGGGCTTTTCTTTGGAGAGTGGGGGTTTTGATCATTATTTCCAGGAACTCTTCTAACTTCCTCACGAAGTGCTCATGATTTGAGTGCACATTCCTTCCTTGCTTTGTAGATTCCACAAAAAAGGAGTTGGAAATATGATACCTCCTCCTTGAAATCCTAATCACTAGGAGTTTTGAGATCTGCCTTGGAAAAGATCTCATCTGAGTAGGGTTGTCTAGCTATTAGTAGAAGAGCAAAGTGGTTTCCAAAAAGTAATTCCTAACCGCAAAAAAGAACTATACTTAATATTTGCATTCTTTTCCTCTATAACCCCATTATTTTCATTATATAGAATAAGTTGTTATTAGTTTATATCTTCATCTTTTGTTGTGAATGGATTTGTTCATTATCTTTTTTTTTTCTTTAGAAATTATCCACTGCCTCTTTGTGTTTGTTTGAAGGCCTTTCTTCACTGAGAGAAATGCATGCACAACTTTATATCTTTTTTAAAACAAATTGTTATAAATTCATAAATTTGCATAACATGTCTCATATTTCTAGTTACTTCTATGCAATACGGGTGAGAAACTACCACACCACACATTATATAAGCAATTGTGGAAAAAATAATTTCTGGCTAATTTTGGTGCGAGTAACTATTTTCTTCAGGTTATGATTATCATACATGACATTCTATATTTTATTGCTACTAATTTTCTCTAAGCTCATATATCTTTGGTGAAATTTTTATGCAATGTGATAATATTGGAGTTACCAATGGTTTTCAAAGCGTTCTCTATGGACTTGAACCAACCACTTCTTTTTCAGGTTGGTGATGGTTCTTTTTTATTTAAATTTTCTGTGGTTTATTTTTTGTTGCAGAATAGAAGATTTTGAAGGATGGTTTTCTTCACACCATTAGGTGGCATAAAGACTCATTAATTTCTTCAGTCAGAGTCAAGTCTTGTGATAGCATATAGTAGTAAGGGGATTGTTGAGTTTTCAAAACTTTTGTGTTGTTCCAATCTGCAGTAGGGTTGGAGATTCTATGTTTGGGAATTGTTGGGATGACGTCAATGATGAAACTAAATGATGACAAACATAAATGACACTAAAGAATGCAAGCTATTTTGGATGCAAGAGTTCCCTTTAAAATGAGGCATCATGCCTGGTTCATTATGCACATGGTGCTCCCAGCTGAAAGAAAGTTACATAAAATAGCATTAATAAACCAGATTAGAGCAATTTCCGTAATCTAGAATATGGTGGTCATGATTTTTGGAGGGACCCATTTGCTATATGAAGGTCTAGACTAGGATACAAGGCCATTTTACAAGTATGTTTATTTTACAGCTCTACTAGCATGTAGTAAATCTTAGGAGTCCTTGGTGCTGCCACAAATCTGTCTAAATTGTCCAACAACTGACTAGGATGGTCACTTTCTAATTTTCACCTTTTGTGGAAAAAGTGATATGCTATCAAATTTGAAGATTGCCCCAAAAGAGAAAATTAAAATTGATAAATTCTGGATTTTCCACTCCATAAATATTCAATGTTCATTTTCGTGATTTCCTTAAGAAAATATTGTAATGAGACAGGATTTGGAATCACTACAGGCTTGATTTTGTATTGTGGTCTAGAATTTCTTTGTTTTCTGCTTTAATTGAATAACAAATTTTGATTTGAAACTGAGCAACAGTGGGTATTTCCTCCCTCACTTTTTCTCCTGACAATTTCAAACAGTCCTCAAAAAGATTTAGGTTATCAGCTACAGCCTCCCAGTGATCCAAATTTCCATCCTCATCCTCACTGATTATCCATCTTGCTTTAAACTATAAGATGTTGAAGCGATGTTAGATCTATTCTTCCAAGTGAAAAATATGTCCTTACCAATGGAAAGAAATTAAAATTCTAGATATCAACTGGAAGATTTAGATTGTAGCATCAAATCCAAAAGAGATAAATCTGGTCATGTTCCTTCTTCCTGTCTACAGAAACAAAAACCTAAACCTATGTCAAGGAAGAAGCATGGTAACGAGGAAAGCCTCCTGAATATTTTTGTGGGTTTGGCTTTCTGAATGATATGGTGTAGCACACTCATATAGCTGTTTCCCATACAAAACAAGTAGGCAACAAGGACACAATAGAGAATTAGTATATTTTTTTAAGTGTCACAGGCCTATGCCTCGTAATCTAGAAACCACATAATGGATTGACACCCATTGAGGTTTGAGGACTCCCAGGCCCGAAATGCAAAACCCTTCCGAAATTTCCAAGAACACAGTTATAATTTATGCCAAGTTTAGAGATTGAAATTGAAACTTCTGTCAGTGTCCACGAAACACCAAAATAGGTCAAAAGGATTGATGACTAAAAGTCTGCCAGTAGGACAACAAATAGTTAACTCCTCTTTTTCGCCCATAGATCCAATTTAAGGCATTGTTCTTATTGATTGGGTGAGGTATTTTAAATGAATCTTCTCATAGCCATCAAGGAGGTAGCTGGGCTTAAAGAGTGTGGATTTGCGCGACAGCAGCACTCAGCCAGAATACTTCTCTTGATTAAAATGTCTCTCCCTGTAGGGGTCTATACCAGAGGCTCTTCTATTTATCTAGCTAGGAAGTCGAAGTCCAGTCACAACCTTTTTTATAAACCTTTCATCTGGGCAAGGAACCAATTCTGTTGTAAGGGTGGTCCATTGCTTATAGAATTTTTTGCTTTGCTGCATATGGAAATATAATGAAATCTAAGTGTAGCAGTGGTGGGCTATATTACTACTAGCCCCTTCTTTCCAACACATAAACATAAAGCAAGCGATCAATTTACTTTTTATTTCCCCCTTGCTAGGCATACTACTGTCTCGGGTTTGTGTTGAAGGTTAAAATACAAACACATTTAATAATAAAGGAGACTAGAAGCAACTAATAGTTTGAGTTGGTAGCAGGTAGTTCAAGTTTTTTGTTTCTTCTTCTTAGGGGGCTTGAGGGGGATAAATCTGATTTTTGGGGTTTGTGGAAATAATAACATAAACAAGCTATTGTATTTCCCAATGCAGAATCTCGATGCAGATGGAATGCAGGGATGATTGATAAACCCTGGAAGCAGGTATACTCCACAGAAAATCTTGGCCTCTGAAGGTTCATTTTGGTTTGGATACTGCACATCTGTAGCATATAATCTCACAGAATCAGCTAACTAGAGATCCCAATTAGTCTATTCCTCCTGTAATTCAGTGGAACCTTGTTGTGATTTCATTTCTTGGTATTGCTAAGGCCAATACAGATGTATAACAGCCCCCGACCTAGAATTGTTGGTTAAAAATTGATGGGTTTTAGGCTTGATTGGACAAAGTTTGATGAAAATTAAGGAAATACAGGTTTCCTGCTAAGTCTTCGACAAATGTCCTAAGAATGTGAGCGTAAAAATTCACCAGGGAATTAGAATTTCAAGTGTAAGAATATATTTGAGGCTCTGCAACTGGAACATCAGCTTCTTGTTGCTGATGCATATGGAAAGAATTCATATCTGCATCTGTGTCCAATGATACATGATAATCATGACTTCCATCCTGATAGAATGTGTTAACGTCAGGTCCTTCATTTTCCTACCCAACAACATCAACAGTATCCGAACCAATATTGACTTCATCATGAGCCTCGACTCTAAGCCTCTTTTTGTAGTCCTCCATCTCCCTCTTGTACCTCTCCCTCTCACGCCGACTTTGTTCAATGTATGGCAGTTTTTCATTGTCTAAATACAGTATGGACCTCCCACTATGCTGTTAACAGGAGAGGGGGGGCGGTCATATTTGATATTGGCCATTGGATGACCAATGTCAAATTGCATAAACGTCGTCAGATATAATGTGAAGAACCCTGAGTTGGAACATTGATTACGAACCCCTATGACATTAGTGAGGGAGCGGGGGTCCGCATTGTGTCTTGACCATCCATTTTCAACATGTATCCACCGTTGGATGTTAGGACCCTTCTGTCAATGTCGAGTTGGAACCATGCTAAGGGAGTTTGGAACCTGGAATATTAGATTGTGAGGAGCTTGTTAATGGACCAACAATTCGATGTCCAAGGACGATTTTAGAAATTGTATAGGGTTGATATGAGCTATCAGATCTAAGATCAACCAACATAACCACTGTTTGATATTTTAAACTACCAATGGTCGATAAACTGAAGGGACCCTTAAGGTTATGTGTGGTCAACAATAATGCATTTATTAATTTATTTAAAATATTGTAAGATGGGTTATATATATATGTTGTTTTGCGTTCATGCAATATGAAAAGAGAAGTGGTGGGCTCCGTGTAATTTATTTAAAAACATAAATATGTTATATGTATGACCCTTTTGGGTTGTCACTAGAACTGTGAGCTATTGAGGGTTGGGTTTCATATTTATTTATTATTTATGAATATTTACATAGAGGGGATATACTTTGGTCCATAAGTGTTAAGTTTATATTTTATTTAAATGATTTTCATATTTATATATAGATTAATAATTGGATAATATTTATATAATCAATTAATATATAAACAAAAACATATATATGTATATATCTTAAATAAAACAATATATGAAAATATATGAAATTGTGTGTGGGGTCAGAAAGAAGTTAGCATGTTGGCTAGTTGGAGAAAGAGGCCAAAAAGCTTGTTTACTTCCAATAAGGAACCGAGGAAATCCTAAAGAGAAGAGTGAGAATCACAAGGAATAGGTAAAAATATGGAAGTACAAGAAAATACAAGTACTTTTGACAGGAAAATTAGTTATAGATTTTGAAATATAGTTACAACATTGAGGAAAGTAGGTAGAATTGGAATTTTCTCGGTATGGAGAATTTGACGAAAATTATGCAAACTTAAAAAGACCGTAAGTTACAGCTCACAAATAAGAATTGGGCATATAACAAATAATTAGAATGACAATTTCAGGATGATTATAACTTCCTACCCAAAAATTTGAATTGAAGGTTAAATTTTTGGAAAATTTTGAAGAAAATATACAAGAGTCTTCACATGTTAAAATGTCATAATAGGTTACAATATTTCAAAGGTCATATATTTTAGCCTGGGGATTGGAATAACACAAGTAGATAGTCAATACAAAGAAATTGACGAAGAGGACAACCTGGAAAATCTAGAATTCTTAAGTCAATGATCAATTTGAACAAAATATTTAGGAAACACTATAAGTAAATTTTCAGGGAAAAATTCCTAGTAACATATAGGAGTCAAAAATATGCCCAAGGACCTTAGAGTGAAGAGGAAGTAGTTAGGGTTACAAACATAAGCATGAATGATGTTAAAAAAAACTAAAGATCATGTAGTGGACCAACCTAAGGGTAGGGATTTGGAAGAAACAATCAAAAATCTCAAATTGGAATTTCTCAACTATAAAAATGACAATGAGAAGCTGATAAAAGATAAACAACATATTAGAAACCAAATATTTAAGAGTTTAAACAAAATTTAGAGTGAATTGACATAGAAAACTGAATCCAGATTAGCTTATGAGCAAAGTGCATGGTTTATGATGAGAGGTATCGGAAGGTCAAGTCACTCCAAAATTGTTTCTTATCAACACTATCACTCAGCTAGGAAAACAAGTAAAAGGGATTATTTTACTATCAAATCTGATAATATCCATATTTTTTCAACACTTAGGGAAGTTAGAAGAAGAGCAGAAAAGCAAAGCTAAGAAAAATTAAGGCCCCCATATTTAATGGCGAAAATAAGAAAAGGGAAGAAGAAAATACCTGGTTGCTAGAGATGAGGAAATATCTTTAATTGTTACACTATTCTTCGAATTTAGAGTCTAGAATTATCATATATCACTTGAATGGAAAGTTGAATCTCTGGTGGAAATATCTTTAATTGTTACACTATTTCTCAATACCTCTGCCTCTGATCACTACCCATCACTCTAACTTTGGAAACCCACTGTCCTCTTGGCCCTATTCCATTTAAATACAACCCTCTTTGGAATCAGATTCCTGTAGCCAGAGAAATTGTTTAGATGACCTGGAGCCAGCATGTGGAAGGTTCGCCATGCTTTATTTGGGAAACCAAATTAAAAAGAACCAAGCAGATTTTAAAAGATTGGGCCAAAGATAATTATCAGGAGCCAGAGGAGATCAAAAAGAAAGTCAAGAATGAATTAGAAGGTGTGCAGTCAAGGATCGAAGAGCATGGATTATCGCAGAAAAATAAGGAGCAAGAAAGTGTATTATACGCACAACTGAGTCACATTAATAGGGAGGAAGAAACCAAGTGGCGTTTAAAATCTAGACAATTATGGCTTCAAGGAGGAGACAAAAATACAGGCTACTTCCACAAACAGGCGACTGCTCAAAAGCTCAGGAACGATGTAAACACAATCCTGGACAGCGAAGGAAATCGGCACAGCACTCAAGAAACCATAAGGAAGGCTTCCTCCAAGCACTACAGGGACCTCCTAACTGAAATCAAAGGGGCAGAAGACTATTCCGACTTGCTCCAGCATCTGCCCAAAGGAGTCAGTAAGGAGATGAACGACAACCTTAGCAAGGAAATTAAAGAAGAGGAAATTAAAAGAGCAATCTGGAGTCTACACCTTGATAAGGCGCTTGGGCCTGACGGATTCCCCATCTGTTTTTTCAGGGAGTTCTAGACTCTGATAAAAAAGGACCTGACAAAGATGATTCGATGGGCACAAAGAAAAGGGAAAATAGGAGGATTCACCAATTCCACCTTTCTTGCCCTCATACCTAAGGAAAATCGGTGCTCTTCCTTTTCCAGATTCCGACCCATTTCCCTCTGCAATTCCTCCTACAAAATTCTATCCAAAATCTTAGCTACGAGACTCAAACCCCTCCTTCCCTCCTGATTTTTGAAATTCAAGGAGGTTTCCTGCCCAACAGACATATCACTGATTCCATTCTCCTTGTCTAAGAAGCCATCCACTCGAGTTTATCCAGGAAAGAGAAAGGATTTGTTCTAAAACTCAATCTGGCGAATGCCTTCGATAGAGTAAGGCATTCCTTCCTTATTGTTGTCATAAAAAAGATGGGCTTCGAATCTCCCTTCATTAATATTATTGTAGCTTGTATCTCTAGGCCATGGATCTCCCCCCTGATCAATGGTAGGCCAGGTGAAGCATTCCAATCTTCCCGAGGTCTCAGACAGGGTTGTCTCCTCTCTCCCTACCTCTTCATCCCCATGGCAGAATCCTTCAGTCAAGCTTTGGACCACAATCAGAGAGTGGGCCTTATAACTGGTATCAACTTCAGGAATGTAGCAAAAAACATTAATTACTCACAGTTTGCTGATGATACCTTATTAATTGGGGGAGCCTCCAGCATAATAGCAAGGCAATTCAAGAAACTCCTTGACCAATCTATGGGGTACTCTGGAGGCTTGGTCAATCAGCTCAAAAGCTGTATATATGAATGGAACACTTCAAATCAGGTTATCCATAGCATTGCAAACATATTTGGTGTCACATGCAAGCTGGAATGGACCCACTTTTCCTATCTGGGAATGCCAATGAGCTTGGGCCCTTTGAAGGCTAAAACTTGGAACGTAATCATTGACAAGGTAAAGAGAAAAGTGCAGCAATGGGGAACTCAGATTTTTGTCTTTTTACATCCTTTGCAGCTTCTGGAAGTGTGTAGGAACTCTGTTTGACTGGTTTTTTACCTTTATCCTTTGGTTGTTTGCCTATTTCTATCGATCTTGTATCCCAGCCCTAGAGCATCTAGTGGCTTGGCACTTCGAGCCTTCCGTGGGAATTTTGGTTTTTTGGTTTGTCCAGTCAACTCTTTGGTTGTTTTCTGCACTTGTCTAGTGGTTGATAAAACCTTTTGTTGCGTGCTTTGAGCAAACCACTTGTTGAGCGTTTGGCTTTCACTTCACTTTGTTTTGGGCTTAGATCACATAGTTCATTCGAGTCTTTGTGAGCTTTTGGACAGATTGTCTTGGTGTTTCGGATTTGGTTCTACTTGCATTGAGTGAATTTGTTTGTTTACTTGTGTGATCATCTCTCAAACTTGTCTATATGCATTATGCCATTTTACAAAGAAAGAAAAACAAATGATCTTGTTGCATTACATTAGTTAGCATTTTGCATTGTTATTAGCAATTAGTCACTTTTAAAAAGAAAAGCAAAAAATTTCATTTCTTGTTATTAGTTGCATTAGGATCTTTGTTGATTGCTTAGTGATCATTTTGTTTGTGTAAAGATCTCAACTCTCCTGTAGATAGCATTCATTGAACGAAATGATTTATTTTGGCATATAGTTTGCATGCAGGAAATTTTTGAGAGATCACATACGGTAGGACCTAAAAATTGAAACATAATTGAAGATAAATTGTAAAATGAGCTCAATGAACCTAACAACGCATTGGAACTTAACGCATAAATTCTAGAGGTCTAGGCTAGAGACGTGTTCCGGCGTCGTAAAGCCTGGTAGCTTACTGTCGAGTGGTTGGGTGATTCCTCCACGGTGAAACGATAAGTGCCAGTACGGATTGTGCTCCCACGTACCGTCGAGTATATATTGGGAGACCCCTATAGGCTTAAAACCTTTTATCCATAGGAAGCCGAGTCTGCCGCCTTACAAGCCGTAATGCACTAAACACAGCATTCGGGAAGATTGACTGTCGTACGGGAAGTCCTTGGTTTTCATCTGATTGCCAAGGTGTATAAGCAGTTTTACGGATTGTTTGGTAAACCTCTTGCCTAGTTCTCCAGAGTAGTCACTTTTGATCCTTTTCGGACTCCTTAAAAGAAAAGGTGCCAGTGAGCGTCTTGTCATTCCGTGCTCATTAAATATTCGAAGGAGACTAGAGTCATCTTTTTGTCCTTTTCTCGACTCTTAAAACATGAAAAGGTCAAGTTCAGTGTCTTAAAATTTATTTTGCCACGATAACATATTACCCGGTTAGATTTTTTTTGCATTAGTCTGAGTAGGGTTTTGTCTCGTTAGATTCCCTAGGGTTTTGTGAAGTCCCATCCTGGCGGAATTACCAATTTCGTCTTCCGAGATACCAGTTGTGAGTGAAACTCTTTCTATTGTTCCAAGTATACAACCGCTCAATTCTCATGCTCCAGGCGACGAGACTTACCAGTTTCATTGGAACCCTGTTTGGGAACCTTCTGAAAACGGTATCCCTTTTTGGGAATACACTTCTCCTTGGGTTCCACCACCACCATTTCCTTCCGACATGGAAGACACATCCCCTACTACGACTGACGAATCCGGTGTGCCAGGTGGCGAAATTCCCACCGCAACGGAATCTACACCTGTTAGTAGAACTCCTGCTACTGGGGGACTACCTCCTCGCTATAGAGCAATAAGCAATGTTATGTCGTCTCCTTTCCCGGGTTCTATCTGGTCACAACTCACTTTTTCCAACACGGAGCCTTTGACTCCACAAAGTCGCAGTACAACTGTTACCTCAGTCACAACCCCTCCAACGGTATCTGTGGCTTCTTCGACTCCCATTTTTAGTCGACCTTCGGCCTCTTTATTCGGAGTCTTTGATCCCACATCGAATGTCCCACCTGAAGGCCAATACGATCAGTATCTACCACCTCTCGGGACCTGGACGGGTCTACTGGCTATTGAAATTTCAGTCCCGTTGTCAATTGATTGGGGTTCCACCTTTTATCATGGTGGCCAAGCATTGTATGCGCAACCCGAAAAACCACCTCAGCAAAACCTACAAGGACAATCCTTTCAAGGAAACCCTTTTGCCTCTGGTGGCCCATTTTTCACCTCTCATACTCAACCTACTGGTAATCCAGGTCAACCTTCTGTTCAACAAGCTCAACCTGGTATCCAGCAAGGTTCTCCTACTGGACAAACTGGTCAATCATTTGTTAACCCAAATCAACCCAATGTCCAGTATGCTCAAATATCTGGACAAGCTGCCCAACCCCTTGGTCAGCCCACTGTCCAGTACAATCAACCTTCTGGACAAGCTGCTCAACCACTTGGTCAGCCCACTGTCCAGTATACTCAACCTTCTGGGCAAGCCGGTCAGCCTCAAACACAATTAGGCCAACCAACTGCCCAGCCCACTCAGCCATCTGGTATGTTAGGACAACCTTCAGTTGTACAACAACAAATCCAATCCCAGCAGGTAGGCCAACCTCAGTATCAGCAGGTACAACCTTCCGGGCAGGTAAGCCAACCTCAGTATCAGCAAGGTTATCCTTCTGGCCAGATAGCCCAACCTACAGGACAGCCTACTGGTGCTGTTCAATCCGGTCCTTGGCCCCAAGCGGGATCCCAAAACCCATCTAGTCTTCAAATGCAGGCTAGAGCTCAATCCCAAACATTTTATCAAACTCAGACTGGTTCTCAAACTCAATCAGGGGTCCCGCCACTGTATGGTTACCAACAACCTCAAGGGCAACCTTTGTTTGCCCCATACCAGAATTACCAACAACTGCAGGCGAATCCTTTGCAGAATTATCAACAACCATATGGCGCTTCTGCAGGATCGTTTGGTAATCCATGGAACGCTGGGGGGCAGATGTACTCTCTTATGGATGGCTGCGACCATACCACATACATCATGTACTTAAGCTATCAGTTGTATCTCTCGATGCAGATTCTCCGCGACGGCTACATATGTTCTTGTAAAGCATTTCACCCCTCTCTCTCTCTCGGGCCTCATGCTTTAGGGGGCATCTGTTACACAGTAATTTGTCACTGTTGGTCACCGTCCCTGTTACCCCTTTCCCGCACGGTGGAGGACTCATTCCGGGACCTGTGAGCAGTGACATAACTTAAAAACACTTGCATTATGTTCTCCTCAGTATGGACTTCATTTGCCCTGAAGAATCAGATAAGCCCTCAAATTAAAATCTTCTGAACTATTTTGAGCCTACAAAGGGATCAAATTTCTAAGGTGCATGCTTTTCGTTTACATCCATCTTAACTCTAGATTTAGTGAGCATAGAGGGGGATTTAATTTCTTGATGATAATGTTAGAGTTTGTTCTATTTGTAGAGTTTGTGAAATCTTACAAAGACCCGGGATTTCACACGAGTGAGAGAGACAATTTTCTTGATGTGGTTTATAAACATGTATATGCATCTCCTTGATAGGGATGAGTAAGTGGAGGGATATGGAGATGAGTATGAGATTGTTTTGTGTGAGAAATCCATCACAACTTGCTAGATTTCTCACTCTACAATGTTTCTATGTGCTTGAGTTTGCGCTAAAAGGAAATCTAACACATGTTAGGTTTTCTTTTACATTGAAATGTTGTTAATCTAGCACACATTAGACTTATTTAGTCCTAAAATTTTGTTACGTTCTTGTGTTTGTGCTAGAAGGAAATATAGCATGTGTTAGATTTCTTTCAAATTTAGATGTGTTTGTGTTTCTGTTGGAAGAAAATTTAACGCAAGCTAGATTTCTTAGACTCTACAATGTTGTTGTTGGCAACGTGCTTGTACTTGTGGTAGACATAAATGTAGCACTTGCTAGATTTCTCAATTTGCAATGTTTCGATGTGCTCAAGTTTGCGCTAAAAAGAAATCTAACACATGTTAGATTTTATTTTACATTGCAATGTTGTTAATTTAGCACACATTAGACTTATTTAGTCCTACAATGTTGTTATGTTCTTGTGTTTTTGCTTGAGGGTAATATAACATGTGTTATATTTCTTTCAAATTAGAATGTGCTTATTTGTGTTGGAAGAAAATTTAAAACAGTTTATAATTCTTATACACTACAATGTTGTTGTTGGCAACTTGCTTGTATTTGTGGTATGCATAAATCTAACACTTGCTAGATTTCTCATTCTACAATGTTTCTATGTGCTTGAGTTTGCGCTAAAATGAAATCTAACACATGTTAGATTTTCTTTTACATTGCAATGTTGTTAATCTAGCACACATTAGACTTATTTAGTCCGACAATGTTGTTATGTACTTGTGGTTGTGATAGAAGGAAATATAGCACGTGTTAGATTTCTTTCAAATTTAAATGTGCTTGTGTTTGTGTTGGAAACAAATTTAACACAAGCTAGATTTCTTATACTCTACAATGTTGTTGTTAGCAACGTGCTTGTATTTGTGGTAGACATAAATCTAGCACTTGCTAAATTTCTCACTCTACAATGTTTCTATGTGCTTGAGTTTTCTTTAAAAGGAAATCTAACACATGTTAGATTTTCTTTTACATTGCAATATTGTTAATCTAGCACACGCTAGACTTATTTAGTCCTACAATGTTGTTATGTATTTCTGTTTGGGCTAGAAGGAAATATAGCATGTGTTAGATTTATTTCAAATTTAAATGTGCTTGTGTTTGTGTTGGAAGAAAAATAAACAAGCTAGATTTCTTATACTCTACAATGTTGTTGTTGGCAACGTGCTTGTATTTGTGGTAGACATAAATCTAGCACTTGCTAGATTTCTCAATCTACAATGTTTCTATGTGCTTGAGTTTGTGCCAAAAGGAAATGTAACACATGTTAGATTTTCTTTTACATTGCAATGTTGTTAATCTAGCACAAATTAGACCTATTTAGTCCTAAAATGTTGTTATGTTCTTGTGTTTGTGCTAGAAGGAAATATGACATGTGTTAGATTTCTTTCAAATTTAAATGTGCTTGTGTTTGTGTTGGAAGAAAATTTTACACAAGCCAGATTTCTTATACTCTACAATGTTGTTGTTGGAAACGTGCTTGTATTTGTGGTAGACATAAATCTAGCACTTGCTATATTTCTCAATCTACTATGTTTCTATGTCCTTGAGTTTGCACTAAAAGGAAATCTAACACATGTTAGATTTTCTTTTACATTGCAATGTTGTTAATCTAGCACACATTAAACTTATTAAGTACTACAATGTTGTTATGTTCTTGGGTTTGTGCTCGAAATATAACATGTGTTAGATTTGTTTCAAATTTAAATTTGCTTGTGTTTGTGTTGAATAAAATTTAACACAAGCCACATTTCTTATACTCTACAATGTTTTTGTTGGCAACGTGCTTGTATTTGTGGTAGAGATAAATTTAGCACTTGCTAGATTTGTCACTCTATAATGTTTCTATGTGCTTGAATTTGTACTAAAAGTAAATCTAACACATGTTAGATTTTCTTTTACATTGCAATGTTGTTAATCTAGCACACATTAGACTTATTTAGTCCTACAATGTTGTTATGTTCTTGTGTTTGTGCTAGAAGGAAATATAGCATGTGTTAGATTTATTTTCAATTTAAATGTGCTTGTGTTGGTGTTGGCAATGTGTTTGTATTTGTGGTAGACATAAATCTAACACTTACTAGATATCTCAATCTACAATGTTTCTATGTGCTTGAGTTTGCGCTAAAAGGAAATCTAACACATGTTAGATTTTCTTTACCATTGCAATGTTGTTAATCTAGAACACATTAGACTTATTTAGTCCTAAAATTTTGTTATGTTCTTGTGTTTGTGTTGGAAGAAAATTTAACACAAGCTATATTTCTTATACTCTACAATGTTGTTGTTGGCAACATGCTTGTATTTGTGGTAGACATAAATCTAGCACTTGCTAGATTTCTCACTCTTCAATGTTTCTATGTGCTCATGTTTGCGCTAAAAGGAAATCTAACACATGTTAGATTTTATTTTACATTGCAATGTTGTTAATCTAGTACACATTAGACTTATTTAGTCCTACAATGTTGTTATGTTCTTGTGTTTGTGCTCGAAGGAAATATAACATGTGTTAGATTTCTTTCAAATTCAAATCTGCTTGTCTTTGTGTTGGAAGAGAATTTAACACAACCTAGACTTCTTATACTCTACAATGTTGTTGTTGGCAATGTGGTTATATCTGTGGTAGACATAAATCTAGCACTTGATAGATTTCTCACTCTACAATGTTTCTATGTGATTGATTTTGTGCTAAAAGGAAATCTAACACGTGTTAGATTTTCTTTTTACATTGCACTGTTGTTAATCTAGCACACATTAGACTTATTTAGTCCTACAATGTTGTTAAGTTCTTGTGTTTGTGCTAGAAGGAAATATAACATGTGTTAGATTTTTTTCAAATTTAAATGTGCTTGTGTTTGTCTTGGAAGAAAATTTAACACAAGCTAGATTTCTTATACTCTACAATGTTGTTGTTGGCAATGTACTTGTATTTGTGGTAGACATAAATCTACTACTTACTAGATTTCTCACTCTACAATGTTTCTATGTGCTTGATTTTGCGCTAAAAGGAAATCTAACACATGTTACATTTTATTTTACATTGCAATGTTGTTAATCTATCACACATTAGACTTATTTAGTCCTACAATGTTGTTATGTTCTTGTGTTTATGCTTGAAGGAAATATAACATGTGTTAGATTTCTTTCAAATTAAAATGTTCTTGTGTTTGTGTTGGAAGAAAATTTAACACAATCTAGAATTCTTATACTCTACAATGTTGTTGTTAGAAACATACTTGTATTTATGGTAGACATAAATACAACACTTGCTAGATTTCTCATCCTACAATGTTTCTAGGAGCTTGAGTTTGCACTAAGAGGAAATCTAACACATGTTCTACATTGGAATAGCTATTATTGTGAGTTCTACACTTGTTATTGTTCTTGTTCATTTTGTTACACATACAATGATGCGAGTAGTTATAGTATTTATAAATTCGTATTTTCTTCAATAAATGAAGAATGTGATAATAATATTTTACTTTATTTTCAGAAACCATGGACTATGAAGCTAGTGAGAATTCAAAGGAAGCATCCAAGGAAAAAGGAAGTTCAAGAAACACAACACCAAATTCTTTAAATGGTATGAGAATTTTAAATTAGTTTATACTTTGTTACAATTGTTAGACATTATGATAATAAGTGGTTGTTGATTAATAAAAACCATGGAAATGGCCTTAGGAGTGGTTTTTTAATGAGGACAACCCATACCAACATGGGTAATTTTTTTTCCCGAGCAATTTTAGCTAGGTGATAACTATTGGCATCATATAGTAAACTTGCATAACATATGTACTTATTTATTATTGTGCATGTAAATGGAAATCGTGTATTATAAGGTTGTTTAATAATATTTGGTATTTCATGTCTTCCATATTCTTTTTTTTTCTAGAAACTGTGGAAACTGGTGTGCGTGAAATTCGAAGTAAAGTAGTGAAGAGAAAAAGAAAAACAAGTGATAGACAAACAATGCCTCCTTCAACTGGTATGGTGGTTTTATATTTTTTGTACTTTTTTAGAAATGGTTGGATTAGGTGGTTTCTTTTCATAGCAATTTTACCCAGGTGATAACTTTTGGTGTCATATAGTAAACTTGCATTAAAATATGTACTCATTTATTATTGTGCATGTAAATGGAAATCATGTATTATAAGGTTGTTTAATAATATTTGGTATTTTATGTAGTCAATAATTTATTTTTTTTAGAAACTGTGGAATCTGGTGTGCCTGAAATTCGAAGTAAAGTAGTGAAGAAGAAACAAAAAATAAGTGATATACAAACGATGCCTCCTTCAAATGGTATGTGGTTTTATATTTTATGTACACTCTCTTAGAAATGGTTAGATTATGTGATTTTTCAATATTTAAAAGAACATTATGTGACAATATTTAAAATTATATTTTCAATTTGATTCATGCAAATATTTTTTGTTGTTGTTATTTGCAGAATTGGTCGGCCCTAAAGCAAATGAAATGTTACAACTATCACTTAAGAAAAAGAAAAGTTATTCAACTCAAATGGCAGCATCAATAACACCTTCTACTTCTACTTTTGAAATGATTAAAAAATACAATACAACTAATAAATATGAGTTTGTGCAAGACTGGTACATCCAAATAGAAGCTCCCCTGAATATGTTTCCTGATATGTATCTATTTGGATCAATAGATGGAAAAGAACCAGAGATATTAGGAATAATAATTAATTGCTATGCTTGCAATGAAAATGACATTGACTTTCAAGTGGAAATGATTAAAGAAAATGAGGTAAAATTAATTTCATGTCAAGTAGAGTATACAAATTTTAGACCAGATTTGATTCAAGCTTCAAGTACTGATTCAACAAATACGATAAAGAATTCAATGTTCAAGTTGGATAACTATGAGAGCTTATCTAAATCTGGACTAACTAGTTGCGCAGATCTTTTAAAACGCATTGCCACCGTTCTGAGATATCGCTATGTAAGAAGTAAAAAAACATCATCTGTACTTCTTCATTTACAACAAAAAGGTAAATTTCTTGATAAAATACTAGATGATAAACTTGATTCTCAATTACTTGCTTTGAGAAGAGTATATTTATCTGATTTGGAGGAGAACATAACAGAAAGTGATTTCAAGCCTACTACAGAATTTCAAAAAACTAGGAAAGTTGAATATGAGACAACAAACCTTGCAAATCAATGTGATGAGATTCATGAAGCCTTCAAGCATTGCTATCTATTTTCAAACTCCTTTAGTAGAAAAGTGGCTATTGAAAGATGCATAGAAGCTCCTAAGGTGTTCAAATTAAGATCACGAGATGATTTAAATGTTCAAGTATTAGTGAAATCATTCTTAGAAAAATTTCAAACCTCATTACCTGATGCTCTTCTGATTCCATTTGACATCAATGAGTCTGATCCATTGGTAAACTCTGTCAAAATTATAAATGAGACAGATCTAAATTCCAAGAATATCAATTTTTGGATAGTTGATGGTCAACACACCATTCAAGCAGCGAAAGAAATTTTAACAAATCCTAAATATAATGTATCTACAGAAGCGAAAAAAAAATATAAAAAACGTAATGCTCGATTCTTGCATCCATCAGTTGAACCCACTGAGGTGATCCGCATTTGTTGTCAATTAAATTCTGCAAATAAGGTGTTCTACAAAACTCCATTTATTGATTGTGTGCGCTCAGCAAGGCATTTCTTAATTGCCAATGACAAATTAAAGAAAAGAAGGATTGGATGTTCTAAGACGGCTGAAGACAAGGTATGTAATTTTAATTATTTTTACATTTAACATTTTATTATTGTATCTATTTTTATTGTAGATAAATGACTAAAGTTGATAATATAAGTCATTTTTATTCATATTTATAATGAATTCTCATTAGTTTGTAAAACCTTATTTAGTTTCATTTTTACATTGAATTCTTATTAGTTTATATTTCTTATTTTATCAGGTTGATGATGAAATGTTGTGCTCATTCTTCGACTGTCCAATTACAAATTTTTCTGATAAAAAAATTCTCTTATATCTCGAGGAACCTATTTGGGATAAATGGGACACTGTTTTTAACTGTTACCAACTAGGCACATTAAAGTGTTCTCCAAGCCAACCTGATTTTGAGAACTACAAGAGAAATAGTCTACACAGTTTGACAGCAGCTACTCTTCGGCCCCTTCAGGGATTAACAATGGAAGAAATTGCTTCAGTAGCAGATAAGCTATTGGATGGAACCATTTGGTTTTCTATTCCACATAATCATCCATCAAATGCCACAAAATTAAAAGATTATTGTTCTAAATTGAAAACCAACAGAACAATATTGGATGCAATGGTAACATATTGTCAAAGTCATGATCAGAACTTGAATGAGATGACTCTTACCACATTCAACATTCTTGAGCATTATGAAATTAATGATATCATATTTACCAATTTTTGCAACACGGTGGAGGGGTCTACTTATGTCAAAGGAACACGTAATACAAAGATAGAGTCCCTTTCTCAACAAGCATGTGGAGTCCTTGACAGAATAATAAATGGATCGACAAGTGTTCAACAGGTTGACAACAATTTTGAATTTGGTTGTCATTTTGGGGGCCCTGATCTTTTGTTAACACTTTTGCACTCTTTTCCATGTCAGTTGCAACCAGTTTTACATATTGACCTTGTTGTTTTGGATACACTAGCTTTGAAAAAAGAACAATTCCAAAAGGGATATTATATTGAATTTTTTCGATTTCTTATCGAAAAAAATGAGTTGAATGATTTTACTACAGTTCTCTTAGTAGAAATTTGGTTTTGTAATGATGTACGCCAGTCTTTGGATATTTCCATAAAGAACTCCAAGTTCAACTATAAAATGACTAGTGGCATTTATGAATATAAGTCCCAAAACAATTATAGTTATGATGTAGTTCTTACTATACATTTCTATACTTCAGAATTAAAAATTTTGGAGGCTATCAAATACTCTCACACATTCGATGAAAATGAGAGAGATTATGATTTCTGGATGGATTTATTGGAAAAACGCCAACAATGTAGTGATGCAAAAGTGGTCATTTCTCTTTATGCGGGGACAAATTTAATCAAGGCCTGTTGTACATATGGAAGAAGAATTTCATGTGTTGTGCAAACAGAGACACAAAGGACAATCATGTTAAATACTTACAAATCTTTTCAACTATCAAATCAAGGATCCATTAACTTCTTTGAAAATTCAGGTACTACAATTCATTCTTTTTTCTTATAATACTTTGGATAATATTTTGTTCATATTTCTTAATTGTCAAAGTGTTTACTAAAATAATTAATGATGGAGATTCTAAAAAAGAGAATGATGAAAGTGGGAAGCAAAAAAATAATCAACATAGTGCTCATGATGTTGAAAAAAGTATAGACATGGAAATAGGAGGAGAAGAAGGAGAGGAAGAAGTTATCATACCAGGTACATAATTTTATTGGATTTTGCTCTTGATAATTTTTCGATTTATTTAATTTCCTTATTCATAACATTTTTGGATGACTATTACAGGGAATTATGAGATGAATGGAATTAATCAAGACAATGACCATGGCATGATGGAGATAGAAATGGGTATTAATCAACATAACTCTATCATTTTTATTTATTTTATTATTATGCTAAATTATTATTTTTATTATGGTGATTCATATCATCTCATATGTTGATTGTAGTTGGAAATAAAGAGAATGAATATAATGACGAGGGACTGTCCCACAAAACTACAATCAAGACCAAAATATTATTATGGACGATTATAGATGATTCTTTTTTTGTATAGTTGTTTAATGAATTTTGTTCATCGTCACAATTTATAACATTTTTTTATGTTTATTATAGCGAGAAGCAAGGAGAACCAAGACATTGATCAAATGAAAGTTAAACAAAACTTTAATCAAGAAAAAAATATAACATCAGGTACTTATAATTTCTCCACTTGTTTTCTCTATTATTTAATGATTCTATTTATTTTCACAATTCAAAATATTTTATATGTTTAATTTGGAGACAGCTAAAGGTAACAAAGATGATGATGACGTGCAATGTTACAAATATGAAGATAATGTCATATCAGATACTTATAAATTGTCTTATTGTTTATCTTATTATTCTTCAAACTCTAATTCTTGTAACTACCTTAACGTTGTATATTTTTATTATAGGAACAAATAAAAAATATAAAATTAACAATCAAAATAATGTTAAAGGTGTGTGTGTGTGTTTCTTTCTTTTTAAAGGTTGCATTACTAATGTTTTTCTTGGTATTGGTATTTGATTGAAGGTTTAATAGGAAGTACAATTGGTATTTGATTGAATGTTTAATATGTTTACTCCAGGTTCTATCAAGATGATAAAAGAACTTATTGTTTCATCTATAAATAGCGCGAAAACCTTTCAAGGTAAGTGTATCGTTTCAACAATTTTTTTAGTAATTTTTGTAACATGAATAAAATGGTTTGATTGGTACATCCAAAGTGTTTACTAAAATAATTAATGATGGAGATTCTAAAACAGAAAATGATGAAAGTGGGAAGCAAAAAAATAGTCAACATAGTGCTCATGATGTTGAAAAAAGTATACAAATGGAAATAGGAGGAGAAGGAGGAGAGGAAGAAGTTATCATACCAGGTACATAATTTTTTTGATTTTTGCTCTTGATAATTTTTCAATTTATTTAATTTCCTTATTCATAACATTTTTGGATGACTATTACAGGGAATTATGAGATGAATGGAATTAATCAAGACAATGACCATGGAACGATGGAGATAGAAATGGGTATTAATCAACATAACTCTATCATTTTTATTTATTTTATTATTATGCTAAATTATTATTTTTATTATGGTGATTCATATCATTTCATATGTTGAATGTAGTTGGAAATAAAGAGAATGAATATAATGACCAGGGGACTGTCCCACAAAATTACAATCAAGACCAATATATTATTATGGACGATTATAGATGATTCTTTTTTTGTATAGTTGTTTAATGAATTTTGTTCATCGTCACAATTTATAACATTTTTTATGTTTATTATAGCGACAAGCAAGGAGAACCAAGACATTGATCAAATGAAAGTTAAACAAAACTTTAATCAAGAACAAAATATAACATCAGGTACTTATAATTTGTCCACTTGTTTTCCTTATTATTTAATGATTCTATTCATTTCACAATTCAAAATATTTTATATGTTTAATTTGGAGACAGCTAAAGGTAACAAAGATGATGATGAGGTGCAATGTTACAAATATGAAGATAATGTCATATGAGATACTTATAACTTGTCTTATTGTTTATCTTATTATTCTTCAAACTCTAATTCTTGTAACTACCATAACGTTGTATATTATTATTATAGGAACAAATAAAAAAGATAAAATTAATAATCAAAATAATGTTAAAGGTGTGTGTGTGTGTTTTTCTTTTTAAAGGTTGCATTACTAATGTTTTTCTTGGTATTGGTATTTGATTGAAGGTTTAATAGGAAGTACAATTGGTATTTGATTGAAGGTTTAATATGTTTATTCTAGGTTCTATCAAGATGATAAAAGAAATTACTGTTTCATCTATAAAAAGCGCAAAAACCTCTCAAGGTAAGTGTATCATTTCAACAATTTTTTTAGTAATTTTTGTAACTTGAATAAAATGGTTTGACTAGATTATTTTCCATTGTGTTGCAGCGAAAATAATTGAAAAGAAACTAGTTATTTTTGAACTAAAGGACATTTGTTATCATAGCATCGATGATGAAGCAACAAACAAAGGGCATATTGAGAAAATGGGAGCTGATGCTGATTACACAATAAAGAAAAAATTATTTTGGATTCATCCACATGCAAAATCATTTTTTGAAATGTGTTTCAAAAATGAATCTCTTGAAATTGCAATTTGGATGACAGCTTTGAAACAAAGCACAACAAGATTTCTAAAAAAGTTGGTTTCAAAAACATTACAAGATAAACTTTTGTTTAAGTGGACTGCTTCAGACTGTAAACCACAAAAGGGACATAAGGTCATTGACAATCCAACGAAAGTTTTTTTTTGACTTTAACGGTTATGTTTTTTATTGAATGGCGGAAAAACAGCTACCGCGTGCTGGTTACATTGAAATAGGTCCTCAAATTTCTTGATCCTCAGAATTCTTGTTACATGACGAGTCCATGGACATGCTTTGTTTCTTAATCTTCTTTTAGGGAAAAAACGCAACGTCTCTGCCTATTAGTTCTGGACATCAATGTTGGAGCGATTGTCCACACGATCAAAGGCTGATACCTGTTGCCCCTGGGAGATTGCATAATTTGGCCTGCTTAAACCTGGACTGTGAGATGCTGACCACTAACTCGACTGCCAGAAGAACCGATCGGATCAGAGTTTCTTCAATCAGGCAATTGAAATGTCGACTTCCCTCTCTAGTCATCAATCACATGTATTCCACAGGACAGATTTGTAGAGTTGTAATGCAATTTCCTTGGGCAAACAACTTGCTGTCTCTGACTGTTTAATCTGATGCTTTAATAGGCTCGCAGTTTAGATTAGCTTGCTCTAATACTTGATTCAACGTTCCCTTTGCAGAAGACCGGGCGGTGGAACCGTTGGAGAGGAACAAACTGTTACAGGATCCTCTTTCTGAAGTTAATCTAAATTCTGGGAAGGAAAGAGTTGCTAACAGACTCTGCAGACTTGAGAACTGAGACAGAGGAAGGACCCGAATAATGCTACCATTCTTGGCTTTTTTCCAACAAGGGGTTGGGGAACCAGAAGAAGACTCTTTTAATACTTCCAGAAGCTCACCTGTACCGTATATTTAACCAAACAGTCACGCAACGTCCATGACAGTTCAGTGTTCTGCTGGAAACAGAGCCTAAGAGACTGCCAGATACAGAGATTCCAAAGTAACAACTTTTCATGATTGCCTGCCCTTGGAGCTTGGTGAAGTTGAAACCTGGAAACTAGAACAGCAAAACCTGAAGGGAATCCAAGATTGTTGTCTCAGAAGCTGATCCCATATACATCAAAATCAATTTCCTGGTAAAGCCTATTAAGGGATGATACAGAGAGAATCAACCGAATTGACTGAAAGGGTTCTTTGGCTTTTGGCAGAGCCAAGATTTGCTTCCGAATCTGCCTCAGAATTTAGCTGCCTCAGTATGTGGTAGAAGGATATTTTCCGAAATTTAGCCAATAAGGGTCTAATTTTCTTGAGAATATGGCCTAAATGGATCTGCAAAGGATTTGAATGTGAATTCATTGCTTGAATGATAAGCCGAGAATCTCCAAAGACCGTCAGGGATTGAATATTCCAGTTAAGAGCTAGAGTCAGCCCCTGCCACAAAGCTAGAGCCTCTGCTCTATTGTTTGATTCGATTCCTAGACCCCAGTGATACCTGAATAAAGAGGTGCCATCAGGTTTCAGAAGAACTCCACCTCCACCCGCAGCGCCAGGATTGCCTTTAGAGGCCCCGTCGAAGAATAGACAGTGGTCATCTAGGGCCGATCTCCACTTTAGAAATTCCTGTTCTTCTAGGTGAATTTCCCACATAGCATGGCAAGAGGCTGGGGAAATAGAGATGGATTGATTTTTTGGGACAATATCTTTCAGCCAGAGCTCCTCCTCACTGTCGAGCTTCGCTTCATTCCTTAAGGCTGGCTTAACTTCCAACGTTTCTCCCAATATAGCTTTAATTTTGGAAATTACGCTGTTTGTTGTGCAGATTTCTCCTCTAAAAATTATGTTATTCCTTTCCAGCCATAACTTCCAGCATATGAATTTAGGGGTCCACATCCATGCAGTTTTTAGCAGATTTTTTTTATTGAGGCAAAAAGGTGATAGCTTGGCCCACTCATGGAGGAGATTTGACACATTACTTGGCAACTCAAACTTGTTCGCCCTTGAACTCAGAACCCCCTTCCAAACTGTCTTGGCAAAAGGGCACAGCAACAGCAGGTGATCAGCTGATTCTTCCTCTGAAATGCATAATGGGCATCTAGTTGGCCCTTCCATTCCCCGTTTTCTCAGGTTGTCTCCTGTCAGAACACTGTTATGGGCAAGCGTCCAGCTGAAGAAGTCGATTTTTGGGAGAGAAGGGAAGCTCCATATGAATTTCCATGGCGTTGGGTCTGGAGGAACATTCGGAACAGCAATCAATCTTTTGTATCCTTCAGCTGCCGAGTAGGTACCTGTATGGGAGCCCCACCCTCTTTTGTCCTTGGCTGTTGCAGACAGAGGAGATTTCCCTTGCAGATTGTCTAACAGTAAAGAAGCTTCTGAATGCAAATGGTGTGGAACCTCTCCTAGATTCCAGCTGTCCCATCTTCTGTCAGCATCCTCCGTCCAGTTGGATATGTCCCAAAGTGTTTCTTTATTGTTGGATTGCAGCCATAGTTTAATATTTGCCAGGCCTTCTATCTGGTGTAGTGGCTGGTCTCCAAGAATCTGATCTTTCCAGATTCTAATTTTCTTCCCATTGCCTGGGATCCAGTAGAGATTGGTAATGAAGTTCTCCAGGGCTGCGATACAAAGCTTAGATATAGGGGAACCTTTGGAGTTTTTTGGAGGAAGTTCCAGACATCTCAGTCGTTGACCTTGGAAGTATTTCTTCCACAGTACTTTTTTGCTCCAGCTTATTTTCCCTACCACAATATTCCACAAAAATTTTGAGCCTAGAGCGAGATTTTGAGCAGCCAAGTCTCTCATTTGCAGACCTCCTTCTATGAATGGTTTCTTAATGGTATCCCAATTTACTAGGTGAAGTCTTCTTTCATTGTTTTTCCCCCCTTCCCACAGGAACCTCCTCAGCAAGCCTTCCATTTTACTGAGAAAGGTTTTGGGGGCAAGGAGAATGGAGTGTTGATAAAGAGGCATGCTTGTTAGGACAGATTTTATAAGAATTGTTTTCCCAGCAGTGTTCAGCCAGGAGGCTCCCCAGGCTTGTATTCTGAGCTTTAGCTTGTCTAACAGGGGCATCCAGTGGGCAACTTTAGGATTGGATCTGAAAATTGGGATCCCAAGGTATTTGAATGATTCCCAGTCCTGACAGATTTTCATTTCCAGAAGCCTAGCTATGTCAGCAAGATTTTTGGCTGAGCAGTTCCATCCATAGATTGTGCTTTTTGAGTAATTTATTTTACTGCCGGAAGCTTCCTTATAGATGTCCAGTTCCTTTTTGAAAGCTCTGGCCGAATTAATGCTCGCTCCACCTAGCAGCAGAGTATCATCGGCAAATTGGGCATGGTTTATATCTTTGACATTATGCACCATTCTAAGGCCTGGCAGAATTTGGATTTGCTGGCAGAAGTCGAGCTGGAAACTAAGAACTGAGGCTTGAATAACATAGAGCAGCGGGGACAGCGGACAGCCTTGTCTTAATCCCCTGGAAGCTGTAAAGAATTCAGTCGATCGACCATTTACCAACGGTGCAATCCAAGGAGAGGCAATGCAGGCTTTCACCCAATTTATGAAATTTATTGAGAAACCCATTTTCATCATAACAGCAAACAGAAAGTCGTGCCTCACCCTGTCGAAGGCATTAGCCAAATCTAGTTTTATTACCATTCCTTTCTCTTTTCTCTGGCCACTTGAATGAACTGCCTCTTGAACCAGCACTATATTATCCAGGATCTTTCTCCCTTTGATGAAGCCTCCTTGGTTCTCCGGTATGATGTCTGGCAAAATATTCTTGAGGCGAGTGGAAATTATTTTGGTAATCAGTTTATAACTAGTATTACACAATGATATGGGTCGAAATCTACTGAATTCTGAGGCTCCTTTCTCTTTCGGAATCAAAGCAAGGAAGGCTGAATTGGTACTGCCTCCTATCTTTGCGCAGAGTTGGGACTTCCTGACCATTTTCAGGAGGTATTTTTTGATAGTTGACCAGCAAGTTTGAAAGAATCTAGCAGTGAACCCATCAGGCCCTGGCGCTTTGTCCGGTTCCATGCCATCCACGGCTTTCTTAAGTTCTTCCATGCTGATCGGAGCAGTCAGCATATTATTGACAGAGTCTTTCACACAAAAGGGGATTAGATTATACGGATAGGCTTGAGGATCTATAGGCTGGTCATCTGGCACTGAGTAGAGATCTTTAAAAAAGGAAAATGCTGCTCTCTTGATACCTTCAAAATCATTAACCACTGCCTCTTGGAATCGGATTTCTGAGACATTTTTGAACTGCTTTCTAGCTTCGGCATGCCTGTGGAAAAAACTTGTATTTTTGTCGCCGGCCTGTAACCATAAATTTCTAGATTTTTGCCTCCAATACTCTTCTTCGTCCCTACTAGCTTTATGAAGGGCTTTTTGCAGCTCAACTTCTTTTTGGAGAAGACTTTGGGTAATAACTGAATCCTCCATTGATGATTGGTGAACAGCAAGGTTTTCTAAAGACTCTTTTCTTTTGGAAGCAGGTGTTTTCAGAGTTTTAGCCCACTCCTTGAGTCTTCTCTTAAGAGCCCGCAACTTTTCTTCCCACACGAAGAAGGGGGATCCCTGTATTTTCCGATTCCATACTTCAGAAACCAACTCATTGAAATCCTCTTGCTGAATCCACAATGGACTAAATCTAAATGGAATTGGGCCCAGAGAATCATCCATGGAGAGCTCGAGACTTATGGGTTTATGATCGGAAGTGCAGTTGGGCAGAATTTTGGATGAAGCCATAAGCCCGTTAGTAAGAAAGGAGGCTTGGACAAGGAATATGTCCAACCGAGCAGCTATATGGGTGGGGCCTAGTCTTTTATTAGACCAAGTGAATTTCCCAGCTGATGGTTTGATGTCCTCCAAATCCCATCCAATCATGATATCTTCTACCCATTCTCTGGCCGGATCCCTTACAGGGGACCCTCCTTTTTTCTCTTCAGCAGCTAGAGTAACGTTCAGATCCCCTGCAATAATGATATTTTCTGGGTTGTGCAAAACAAGAAATGACTGGAGCGAGTCCCAACAACTTTTTTTCTCCGATGGAGAGACCAGAGCATAAAGGTTAAATATACTTACTTGTTGACCAGAATCTTTGTGGAGGAGCTGAGTGAAAATCCAGTGCTGGCAACTTTCTTCCTGAGTCAAGTCGTATTTGGAGTTGTCCCAGAAGGAGGCAATCCCACTAGAGGCACCTCTAGCACTGACAGCTCTACCCGGCCCTTTGCACCAAAATGTTTTGCTGGATTGGAGGAGAAGAGTGTCCTCCAGTTTTGTCTCCTGGATGAGAAAGATTTCAGGCATATGCAACCTCACAATGTCTTTCAGGGCCTCTTCTTTCAGCCTGCTACCTAATCCTCTGCAATTCCAGGAGACGTATTTCATTATTTATTGGAGTGGGGGGGAGTGGCCCCTTTTGGAGCCTTGTTATGCTTGCGCCCGGATCTTGTGTTCATCATTCCCTTTAGAGTTTTCTGAGAACCTTGGAGAACATCCATGTAGGTTTTCTCCTCTCTCTGTTTTTTCTTGGATTTTCGGCCCCTGGTCGATTTGATAGGAGTAATTTGTGAGGTGTCTGATTCGGAGTCTCTTTCTTCTGAATCTTCCCCTGATTCAGAGGCAAGACTTATGTGTTCATCATTGCCTGCTTTCTCCCCTTGATCTGCCTTGGCTGGTTGGGCATTTGATTCTTCTTGGGTATCCTTCCTTTTCTTTGGCTGATCTTCAGTTTCTTCATTTTTCTCTGAGGTCTCCCCCTTTTCAAGTGAGGATGGGCCTTCATTTGAGACTGGTTTGGTCTTGTCATTGATCTGGGGATTTCCCTTTGATCCTGATTGCTTTTTCTTGTTTGGCTTTGAGACTACCTTTCCCTTTTTTATTTCATTCCATCCTTCTTCTTCCTCTTTGTCCCGTGATGGTGCTTTGGGGCAATTTCGTTGAAAGTGGCCGTGCTCATGGCAAATTCTGCATTTGAATGGCAGTTGCTCGTAGTCCAACTTCTGGTAATGGTGCCAATCTCCCACTGAAAGCTTGATGGCTTCCGGTAGTCCAGCTTCTAGGTCAACTTCCACGCATATTCTGGCGCAAGTGTATTGGCCCTTGTTATCCGCTTTGTCTATGAATCTGCCCAGTCCGTTTCCTATCTTTTGCAGAGCTTGATAGCTCCAGCAGTGTATTGGCAGGTTGGGGAGCCGGACCCAAACAGGGACCTCCTTTGGAACATCAACTGAGGGGTCAAAGTCGGGTGTCCATTTATTCAGGAAGAGACCTTGGTTTCCCATGAAGTATGGACCGTTTCTGAACACCAGATCTCGGTCTTCTTTGGTAGTGAATTCGAAGATGAAAGAAGCCCCTTCCAACCGCGTAGTTGATCACATTATTGGGGAGCAGGGGTCTCCAGTTTCTTTGCACCCATTCATCAGTCGATTTTGATGTTGGCCACCGGCCCATAAATTGCCCTACTAAACCTCTGTCAGCCAAGGCAAGGGCGATTTTGATTGTTTGATCTTGTGGCAAAGCTATTTCTGGGATTTCTTCCAGCTTTTTTATAAATTTCGGGACTTCAGGATGATTTCGTTTTTTCCCTCTCTGCGTTAATATGCGTCTGAATGCTTCTGCTGGGGATATCGGTGGGGTGGGAGAGGTCTCCGCACCCCCTGGAGCAGCCATGGCGGCGGCAGCTGAACGCAGACCTAGTTGAATGCATCACCAAGCGCGCGCGTTTTCTAAATGATCATGACAATCCAACGAAAGTTATACACACTAAATCATTGAAAAAAGTGTGGGAAATGCATACCCAATATGACGCAACCAATACTATTATAGTTGATTGTTTAATTGAGAGAGTGAAAGAGAATCCAAAAGAAAATGTGATTCTTGCCCCTTCATTCATTGGAGCAAATCAAGGGGATAATTGGTTGATCAATGGGCTATGGAGAATATTGAATAAACTCAACAAGGCTACAGATGTGCGAGCTATTTTGAAGGATGTTCAATTACATTAAGAAGTAACTTAAGATTATTGATGTCTATTTCATGCTATTATATGTATGACATCATGAATTATTATTTTTATTTCACAACATTAATAAAAGAATTGTTGATTTGGTTTGTCATTACCAAAAATAAAATATTTTTATTTTCTTTATTTTTCGTGAGATGAATGGTCATTTAATGTTTTCATATCAAAATTTCCCATGCTATATTTTTTTTTTTTACAATGGATTACATTGTATGTAAAATTAATAGATCATTGGTCTATTTGTTTTAATTAGATCATTACAATTATTTACTATAAATATGGTTTAAGTTATTGTTATACCTCTTATAAATTAGTAATGTGAAGGATGACCCATTGCATTCTTATAACCTTTTTTATTCCATATAAGTTGAAAAACTATATTAAGTTGTATGTAGCACCAACAATAAACATACAATTTGTACTAAAAGAAGCACCAAAAGAAACTAAGGTAGAAATTCTATAAATTAACAGATAATAATTAGGTTTGAAATTTAGAAATTGTATTATATTGTATGTGAAAAATAATATATAATTAGTTTGTTTACTTGCACTAGACCATTTTAATTATATTTTTCAATTGCAATTAAATAAATCATTATAAGTCTTAAAATCATTGATTTAAATGGTGGTTCAATGCATTCTTATAAGACTTTTATTCCATACAAATTAAATAAAGGTATTAGGTTGTATGTATAAAGTAAACATATTATTTGTTTGTTCATTTTAATGGGGCAATTGTTTTTGTATTTTGTGATACTATGAACTCATTGTAAAATTACCTTAGCATACAAATGGAAATAATTCATAATAAATATTAACATCATTTTTAAAATGATAGGTTTTTATGTCCTTAAGCAATGAAGTGTTGAAGTGAAGATATGTTAATATCATACATGTTGTTACAGTGCAGATGCAAATGGGCATTACTACACGTCAGAAGATGTTGTTGATATTTGAAATGGAAGGAGTATTCTTCCAATCATACACCAAAGATGAACAAAATTTTCATATCCAAAGAGAACCAGATTGGCAGTTTGGTGATAGGTCCTTTTTTTTAAGGCCTTTTCAGTCAGAAGTATTAAAATATTGCTTAAGAAATTATGATGTCGCAATATGGACATTAAATGTCACTGACAAGTACATCCGAAAAGTACTTGAAAAATCAAATATTGATATAGAGGAATTTAAATTTGCATGGGACAGGTCTCATTGTCATTTGCAAACAAAATTGGAAGCAGGGAGAACAAGACAATTTTATGAGAAAAAGTTGATTGATGTGTGGTCCCAATATGGAGATAGTTATGAAGAATCAAATGTATTGCTAATAGATACAAAAAAGCATACTTCTCAATTCATCGGATATCGATCAAACCACATCTTGATAAAATCATATACAGGAAAAGAGCAAGATATGTGGCTTCTGCAAGTTTTATTCCCCTTTCTTAAGACACTTCATCGTATCAAACAAAAACATGAGTACATTCGAATGTTCAATAGAACATGTACTTCATTGTAGTTGATGGAGATATTTTCCTTTATAAATTTGTTGAAAAGTACATTCCAAGTTTTCAATACATTTTGGACATAGTTTTTGTTGAATCAATTTGTATGATTTTATATTTTTTGAAATATATGGGATGCCAATTATATTAATATGTATATTTCTTATTATTAATAATTGTTTTTGCAATGACTTTGTTGTATCAATTTTTTTTCTAAGATGTGTGTGTGTTCCTAAATGAATTGTTTGCCATTCAAATTATCTTACATGAACCATCAATGCATGTTATTGTTAATGACTTATGTTTACTTATATGTATCAATAATCATATATCAATGTGAAATATAAGTTTTTAAATATAACTCCTTGCAAACAAAGGCGTTATTCTTACTAAAGAAATTATAATAATTTACTTGATAAATGTTATGTGCATTATTCACTATTCACAATGCATTATTCACTATTAAGGCTAATGATAAATGTGTCATAGGTAAATGATTTGATCTTTTTGAAGCATAAGATATGTGATTTTTCAATCGATAGTTTTCATAAATGTATATGCTTAAATCAACTAATTGTTGTAACTACAATCATATCATATTGAAAATCAACAAGGCACAAAGTCAGTTATTCATTGTTTACATAAAAAATGCACTAATATAAGTGCATAAATGTAACATGTAATTTTTGAGAAAAAATATATTTTAAATAATTTTGCATTTCTTAAAAAAACATATACATGATGATAATGATATATAAGTGGATTATCAAGGTTTGATTAGACACTATCACAAATGAATTATGTCATTGAACTTTTTGAACTGTAAGGCATCTAATTTCATTATTTAAAGTCATTTTTTGTAAATTAGTATTTTAAATAAATTGAAATCATATCACTTGAGTTAGAATTATATTATTGACTTGTACTTACTTATGTCCATCAATATGAGTATACTATGATGCAATTTTTCGAAAAATACGTCTTTTAATTTCTTGATAATAAGTATTAAGTGGACTATTTAGGCTTAATGGGTGATGGTTCATAAGTGAATACTACTCGTTAAATTGTAGGGCATTCAATTTTTAACCCATATATTTTATTCATATATTCTTAAATCACCTATTTGTATATGCAATCATCTCATCTCATTTAATTTAATAAAGAATCCATATATTGAATTTTATTTGTCTATCATGGAATTTATTAAGATTGTATTAATCTCATATTATATTGTTTTGAAACAAAACTCCATGAAAAACAAAATTCTCTTTTTAATAAAACATGGAATAATTAATTAACAATGTGTTAAGTGGACCATCTAGACCCATTAAGGAGATGGGTAAAATATGGTTGTATTTAAACTTTTTTGCACCATAAGACATTGATTTTCTAATCCATATTAGCATTTTTTCATTTTCATTTCTTAAATATTTTATTTGTGGTTTAAATAATTTCATAGAATCGAATATGAGTTGAAGAATTCTATTTGGCTATATGCATTGATAGAAGTTCATAAATGTGATGCATTTTCTAAATGTAACTCTTAATGTAAGTATATATATATATTTTACAAAACAAATTATAATTAATTGATAATGAGTTTTAAGTGGTCTAAGTGTGTAAATGTGACACTTTTTTTTTAAAATAAAACTCCATGTAATATGAAATGTTTTTCCCAACAACACATGGAATAATTAATTGGTAATGAATGTTAAGTAGATTGTTAAAGTTATTTAAAGGTACAAGTCATAAATAAATGTATTTAAACTTTATGCAACATATGGTATTTGATTTTCCCACCTTTATTAACATTTCGTAAATTTCAATTCTTAAATAAATTATTTGTAAATGAAATAATCTCATAGAAACCAACAAGATGAGTATGTATTAAATTATATTTAGTATGTATGTATGTGTAAATGGAATTTATTTTTGAAATAAAGATCTCAATGTAAGTAAAAATATATATATATTTAGAAAATTAATAATTTAAAATCAATTATTTATGACTTCTAACTGGTTTATTCTATTTTGAATTGACAATTTTTTCTAACTATGCATTATTAAATCAATTATTCCTATATGCAATCATGTCATATAAGTCAATAAGTCAAGAAACCATTAATTGATTTTTATTTAACTATCATGTGGTTTAATATGAATGTATAAATGTGAAATTGCTATTTCTAGAATAAAAAAAAACCACGTAAAGAAAATGAATTTTCTAAGAAAACATGGATTAATGATTTCACCATGAGCATTAAGTAGACTATTTAAGCTCATTCAAGAGATGGGCCATAAATGGATGCCTTTAAACTTTTTTCACCATATGACATGCTTTTCCCATCAATATTAACATTTTGTAGATTTCAATTCTTAAATAAACTATTTGTACTTAAAATAATCTCATAGAATCCAACAAGACTCAAAAGTTATTTATTGAATTTCATTTAGTTATATGTATTCATATAAGTTTATAATTGTAATTTATTTTTGAAATAAAGCTATTAATGTAAGTAAAGATATATCTTATACAAAACTAATTAGAATTAATTGATAATAAACTTTAAGTGGTTTATTCAGACTACATGAAAAATCAAGTGTCATATATGAATGCCTTTTAATACATATTTAATATTCAAAATCAATATCTTAATTATAATTTATTTGTATTTACATTACGTATTTAATAATTAAAGAACACGGGGAATTATATAAATTTCAATTAAAATACATGAGTTATGTTTCACACTTATTTCTTCCCCATTAAAAATGGTTATCATTTTCTCTTCTTAGTGAAAGTAATGATCAATCATGGTTTTCCATACAGTTGGTTAACACTAAAATTACATTGAAACTATTACTGGTTTTGACACTGTTGACAAGGAGAGATCAATATCCACACTGCCATCAACTGTGCTAATATTTGAAAACCCTTGCCTCCACTACTTACAAGAAGTCACCACTAAAGTTTCTTGTTTACTTCAATTTTTGACATTGTCCATCAAAATGGAATGACTTGAATACCCATTTAAGAACTCTCATTTGATGTACTTGGATTTGAGTGGAGATAGATCAATGGTGCCTAACTTTCTTGAAATACCTAGATCAACAATGTATAACTTTTATAGTGGATGTCTGCATGCTATGAAGATGAATGATGACCCCCTCATTAGTGGTTCATAAAGGCACATAGGGACCGTAGGAAATTGAGCACAAGAACATTTTACTAAGGTTTTAGTAGACTAGTTTCAAAGAAATGCAAGGGGCACTTATCATTGTCATTTATAATAAGATCTTCACATCACCATCATTCAATCAACAAATCTCCTGTAGGTTGGGGGAAAGGGGGTTAGAGTTGCCATATTAATATGATCTAGCTTAAATCAATTTCTTCTAACAATTTGATTTCACACTCCTTTTGTGTATTGATACTATTGTACATAACAACCACATGTTTGACCTATTCATGATCTCTAATTGGTTTGAAATTGCTAAAATTATTTTAATATTGAATCAAGTTAATATGATGATTTACAAACGAATGAATGTTGTTGAAGGCCTTGTAATAAAATACTTGCAAACAATGGTGATATTCTTACTAAAGAAATTTTAATAATTTACTTGATCAATGTTATGTGCAATATTCACTATTCACAATGCATAATTCACTAGTAAGGCTAATGAGAAATGTGTCATAGGTAAATGATTTGATATTTTTGAAGCATAAGATATGTGATTTCTCAATCGATAGTTTTCATAAATTTATATGCTTGAATCAATTAATGGTTGTAACTGCAATCATATCATATTGAAAATCAACAATGTACAAAGTGAGTTATTCATTGTTTACATATAAAATGCACTAATATGAGTGCATAAATGTGATATGTAATTTTTGAGATAAAAATGTATTCTAAATAATTTTGCATTTCTTAAAAAAACATATATATGATGATAATAATTGATAAGTGGATTTAATCAAGGTTTGATTAGACACAATCATGGATGAATTATGTCATTGAACTTTTTGAATTGTAAGGCATCTAATTTCATTATTTAAAGTCATTTTTTTGTAAATTCGTATTTTAAATACACTGAAATCATCACTTGAGCTAGAAATATATTATTGAATTGTACTTAGTTATGTCCATTAATATGAGTATATAAATGTGATTTATAATATCCATATATTATGATGCATTTTTTTCGAAAAATAAGTCTTTTAATTTCTTGATAATAAGTATTAAGTTGACTATTTAGGCTAATGGGTGATGGCTCATAAGTGAATACTACTCGTTAAGTTGTAGGGTATTCAATTTTTAACACATATTTTTTTTTTTTCATATATTCTTAAATCAACTATTTGTATATGCAATCATCTCATCTCATTTAATTTAATAAGGAATCCATTTATTGATTTTTATTTGTCTATCACGTAATTTATTAAGACTGTATTAATCTCATATTGTATTGTTTTGAAACAAAATTCTATGCAAAACAAAATTCTCTTCTTAATAAAACATGGAATAATTAATTAACAAATTATGTGTTAAGTGGACCATCTAGACTCATTAAAGAGATGGGTAAAAAATGGTTGTATTTAATATTTTTGCACCATAGGACATTGACTTTCCAATCCATATTAGCGTTTTGTCATTTTCAATTCTTAAATAGTTTATTTGTGGTTTAAATAATTTCATTACTAGAATCCAATATGACTTGAAGACAAAATCACTGCTGATACTGGACATGAATGGGAAGTTATTTATTGAATTTCATTTAGTTATTTGTATTCATATAAGTTTATAAATGTAATTTATTTTTGATTTCACACTCCTATTGTGTATTGATACTATTGCACATAACAACCCCATGTTTGAACCATTCATGATTTCTAATTGGTTTGAGATTACTAAAATTATTTTAATGTTGAATCAAGTTAATATGGCAATTTACAAAAGAATGAATGTAGTTGAAGGCCTTGTAATAAAAAACTTCCAAATTTAATGAAATATGTGTTAAACGCTCTAGAAGCCCTATAATAGCTTGGGTTGAGTTACTAGTACTGGAAGCCTTGGTTGGAAAAATGCTCTGGAATCCCTTGGTGGGTAGATTTACTAGTCTTGGAACCCTTGGTTAGACAAATGCTATGGAATCTCGGTGAAAGTTGTTGGTTGAGTTACTAGTCCTAAAAGCCTTGGTTGGAAAAATGATCTAGAAGCCCAACGAAAACTGTTGGTTGAGTTACTAGTCTAGGAATTCAGATTGGAACAAACACTCTGGAGCTCTGGACAACTTAGTTAGAGACTGATCTAGAGATGGTAAGTGATGTCTGACCGTGAGGTGGAATCACTGGTTGAGGGTTGAGGTGCTTTGGCCTCTGGAATCCTTGGTTCGGTTTTGATGGATTTTTTCATGATATCCCACATTCATGCTTGGAATATGGCACTAAGGTGACTGGATGAAAGAAATATTTGGTTCAGCCTAGTCTACGGTCGAGCGGTTCATGGAAATCCCATACTTGGTCAGCGTATGAAATCGTCAATAATATTTATCTTTCTCCTTGGTATGTTATGAGTATTATACTGGTTCATATGTGCATTATATGGTTGTTGTTTCCTTGGTATTTCTGTTGTTATTATGTTGGTTATGAATATGTATTATGACAGCATTACGTATGTATCTCATCATGTTTGTACTTGTAAATGAATGAACCATGTATCTAGGGCCTAATAGATGAAATTGCAGCTAATGTGTAGAGGCATCAATGCTTCTTAGAGAATCTCAGATAAGTATGAGACCCCTATGCTCATATCTACTATTAAGAACTGTAGATTTCATATTTGTGATATGTTTGACAAAATGCCTATCATGGCTAGTAGGGGTCCAGTCTAGTCCTTGCCAATGTTTTTTCAAATGTTTCTTTGTTCTATTGTGAAATTTCATTTTTGAACGTGTCATTGGGTTCTGGGCAGTGACATGGGCTCTAGGCCTGAAAAAGTGGCACAAATCCTGGAGTGGCAGGCACAGCACTAGGAAAAAAGTCCCTGGAATCTCCCTTTCCTTTGATGTGGGAGCTTCTGGAACCTCATAGACACACTCTTTCCCATATCAAGGCAATGTCCAAGGGTTTGATGCACTAAAAATTCAGTTGGTCTCACGGGTTGGCTACCTGAGTGGTTGGGATGGCTCCTAGGGGTGTTGTTGCTGATATGGAAGGTCTGTGTGATGTGTTCCATCGATTCCACTTCCTTAACTGACACATATGGAGTCAAATCATATTATAGTAACTTCTCATCACATGTTTACCCTGGTTGTCCGGTTACTTGGGTAGATGTGGGATGAAGGTGCTACATTAAGGACGGTATTCCCTTTAAGTAGGTGGGGTTCGTGACATCCTTGGTACATTCTCCCCTGATTTTTGGTGATGTAATAATACTCAAAAAATTACAAATGAGTATATTTTATGTAATGGCCTGAAGTGTGGGACCACATATCCATGATCTAAGAGGGAAGAGTAAAGATAAACCCAGGTGGAGTTCGTTGGTACCTTTAATTTATTTTGTGGTGCAAATAATAAGAAAAAGAAGAGGAAGAGTGCAAGAGGAACATGGAGAGGCACACTAAGGAAAGAATAAAAAGACAAATGCATAGAAATGTGGGGGTTGGGCCTCTCCTTGTTGAAGCTTATGAGTAAAGCTAGAAATACCTTTAAGCTGAGAGAATGGGATTCCTTGAATGAAGAAATTGTGACCATAAGTGCAGAGGATTAAGAGGAAATGGGAATGAGTGTTTGCCAAGGACTGGATGAGAAACCACTTAGGGTGCTAGCTAGGGATGAAAAACCACATGTAGATGGGTGCTTATTCAGAGAGTTGATAAACCACCTAAGGTGCTTGTTGTAGGCTAATAAACCACTCTTAGAGTGCTTAACATAGCTGATAAACCACATAATGTTGTGAATTTTTGTTTTCTTGACTAACTAATAAACCAACCAATGTCATATGTATTTCCTATCCTTTATGGATGATGAGCCCCAGAAATAAGTAATTATATGGGCTCATTCAGCCTCCTAATTCGACTTAATCCACCATTCTCATTAGTTTATTGCATGTTTTTTATTATATTTATGCTAATAGAGTGAATTGGGTTAGTCATTATGCCAACAAGTCTAATCTGTGCTTTATGCATATTTTTAGTCAATTTTGAGGCAAAATCAAAGGTTTAAATGAGCACTTGGCAGCCAAGTTCATGGAGAGGATTTTTAGGAAGGTGTCCCCTTCATTTATGAGCTCTTACCTCGAATTCTTCACCACTAGCTCGGAGTTCAAGGGCCACCACATCGATTATCACAAGGGCAGCCGAGCAAGGGCTAGTAAAGTTGTTGTTAACTGCAAGTTTTCGCAGCTGAGTTCCTGAAGTTTAGGAGGGCTGTTGGGGTCCTCAAGTTTTATAAATAAGAAGGGCTAGGGCCTCAGCTCAGTTAGCTGGTTGGCAGTCGATTTTAGTCATTTTTCAGTCATTTTTTTGGCAATAGGTTAGCTCTGCATTTCAGCACATTTTCAAGCTTTTTCTTGTGGACAATTTTTTGGGATGTAACTATTCTTTTGATCAATAAAGATGAATCCAGCTTTGCACTAGATCTAATCTTCCTTAGGAGGCTGTAGCTCTTGGGGTTGGGCCCAACCTAAATGCCCAGTACCTCCTTTGTGTACTTTTATGTTTCTTTGTTGCATTCTTAGAATAAAATCTGTTAGTTAGGTTAAAATCTTGCTTTGATAATTAGGTTTCTTTTGATGATTTAAAATAGCTTTTCATGTTCAGGTTGATTTGATAGGTTGGTAACAAAAAAGATCTTCAAAAAATTCCATCAAGTGATCCTTGTTCTCACCTCTCCCTCCTTGGGATCATGAGCTGAGACCAAGGTGTCCTTGCTGCCATAAAAACACTGTTCTTGCTTCTTCATGCAATTTCTAGTGTTAGATTCTTAGTTGCAAAAGTTAGTACCAGTTGTGATTACATGCTTAGATCCATTCTTGCTTGGTTTCCATAGTTGTTTTACATGATTTGCTGCCAATAAACTTCTGTTCATCATGCTTATGGTTTCTAGGTCAAATTAGGTCAAAATAGCTAGATCTTTGGTTTTCTTAGTCTTTGTTGATTAGTTTTGGAAAATAACGTGCAGAACACCTGTGATATCTCTTTGCCTACCCTTACTCCATCAATACAACCTGCTCTGTCCTCTAACTCAGATTCTTGCCTTTCATCTGCCACATTTTCTCACTTTGCCCTAAGCCCTACAGTCTTGTGCAACATTACTTCTCCTATCTTCGAACAAACCCAATCGCCTTAACCACTCTTCATCCTCATTCACCAAGTCCTAGACCTCCTCACACCCTTATCTCACCTCCATACCCACTTTTTCACCTTTTCTCCACCATCAGCCCTTCAAAATTCCCTTTCAGAACATCCTATAGAAACATCCTGTAGAAGCTACAGTATATCCTTTAGAACCCCTACAGACTTCCTGTAGAAGCTCACAAAGGTAGTTTCTTGAGATCCGATCACTGTGAAACTCTCTGGAAGGGTGATAGGGACCCTTAGGCCCTCTTCTAACCTTCCCAACCTCCTGCAAGCATTTCCTTTCACCAATCCACCTCTGCACAGTAAAAAACAGTTAAAGCACATGCATAATAATTCTGCCAACTTACTCAAAAATACAAAAATATGTTTATTTTCAGATTTCACTTCAGAATTAGCTTAGACACATGCACTTAACCTTCCAAATAATCAATGGCATCTTTTTCAGTAGCTTTCATCCTTTTTCGTGCATCAGTAGGGCTAGTTGGTAAAACTAGGGTTTGCTAGGGTTTGCATTTCCATTCAGGTTTTTAGTTTCTTTCTGCAAGTAGATTAGCCTCCTTTGAGTTAGCTTTCATCCATCAGTTAAAAATTTCTTCTAAGATCTCATAGAAGTTGGCTTAAGCTCTTAGCGGACTTGTGCCAGCTGATCAAGTGACAGCCGCGGTAAGAGCTAGTACTTATGCATATAGCATCGTCGCTTCCAAGTTTGTTACAAACTATCGGGTTGATAAAATTAAAGAAGGGAGTTCCAGGAGTTGCAGCATTATTGCTGCAATACTGGGGCTCACCATCATTTTGGCGCCGTTGCCGGAGAAGCGTCAGAGTATTAGTGATTGCTGCTTTTCTTCTATTTTCTACTACAACCTTCTGCTAAGTAGTTTATTTCAGCAAGCGTAGAGTAGATTGTTTCATTTCCATTCTGTAATTTCATTTCTGCAAAAGTAGATTAGACATTTCCTGCTTTCATAGATTATCATTTCAATTCTGTAAGCATAGATTAGCATTTCAATTCCACAATTTCATTTCTGCAAGCATAAATTAGCATTTCAATTCTGCAATTTCAATTCTGCAAGCGTAGCCTAGGATTTCATTCCTGCAATTTCATTTCAGCAAAATAGATTAGTCCTTTCTTGCTTTCATTTCAACTCCGCATTTTAATTTCAGCAAGATAGTTAGTTGCAGTTCAATCTATTTTAGTTTTTGCAGGTACAAGCAGAAAAAAACAAAAATCAACCAAAAATATTTCATTTCATGCCTTGTAGGAGTAGAGATAAGTCAGAAAAATGTTTGCACAACACCCCCCACTACTTCACATAGCCAACCTTCTCCCTTCTTCGATGGTTGTGAGTAAGAACAACCCCTAGGTGGACATCAAGACATATTTGAAGAACCTCTAGGGGAGAAGAAGAAGGAAACATTCCTCTGGAGCAAATGGCTACAAGCAGAAATGTTGGGAGCAGTACCTTATCCAAAAATGAATTTGCAAATCAGATGGAAGATTTCAAGAGCGAGATGAGGCAGTTCCTTGCCATGCAAATGGATACCTTGCGAATCCAAAGGAAGCAAGAGAAAGCTGAGAGGGCTTTGGTCATCTTTTGTCCCAGGTGCACTAGAAAGCATCCTAGGAACGAATGTCCATTGCACTCCATAGAAGTGTGTTTTTTCTGTGAAGAAGACCATCCTACGAATCAGTGTCCTTCCTTGCCTGGAATTAAAGCTGCATATTAGAGGGCCAAAGGTGCCACTGAATCACTCTATCATATGAACCAAATGAGGCCAAATGGACCCATACCTTACCAGCAGGGAATGCAAGGGACATCCCAAACCTATTACGACCCCTATCAAACCACTTCCATGCCTTCTTGGGGTCCCCCTGTGGTGAGCTCCAGTATTGTAGCAATAATGCTACAACTCCTTGGGCTTCCTGTCTCTTAATTTTATCAACCCGGTAGTTCGTACAAACTTGGAAGCGACGGTGCTGTATGCACAAGTACTAGCTCTTGTCGCAGCTGTCACTTGGTCAGCTGGCACAAGTCCGCTAGGGCTCAAGCCAACTTCTATAGGCTCTCAGAAGAAGCTTGCTAAATGATGGACGAAAGCTATCTCAAGGAAAACTAATCTACTTGACAAAAATGAACTGAAAGCAAATCAAAGCATAGAAACCCTAGGAAACCCTAATTTAACTAGTCTAACCTCTATGATGCAAAGAATGTGAAGGAAACTTCTACCAATGATGCCGTTACTTCTAATAAGTGAAAATGCATGAATCTAAGCTACTTGCATCTTAAAAGACATGTTTTTGTATTTTTTTCTTTAAGTGGATGGAGTGATTGTGATTTTGTGCTTATTAGGGTTTGGTTGTGCAGGTGTGATGCAGAAGGAAGGAAAGCGTGGGAAAGGTTGGGGAGGCTAGGAGAGGTCCCCAAGGATCCTTAGCATCCGTCCATAGAGGTTCCTCACGCTCAGAGGCTCAGCAACCGAGTGAGTGGCCTCCTACAGGATGTCTGCAGGGGATCCTACAGGAAACGCAGGGGTTTCTACAGGAAGTCTACAAATTGCTACAGGATGACCTACCGTGGGTGTTTGAAGTGATGGTGGTGTGATGGAACGGTAGGGGGAGATATGTAAGGTAGGGATAAAGCTGGTGATGGCTCAGGAGTGGAGAAGTAGGATGGGGAACGAGTGTATGGAGTAGGTTGGAAAATGGAGGGCTAGAACAACGAAAGGTTAAGAGAATGGAGTTACGTGAGGAGTGGAGGAGATTGGGAGATAACAGAGCGGAGCAGAGGTCAAGGATGTGGTTGCATGCGTGATCAAGACGAAGGAGAAGGTAATGGAACGATGAAGAGCAGTGTAAATAAAACAAATGGCTTATGACTGTCACCAAGACGAAAATTCATTAACCTATGCTACCTGTGCTATGAACTCAATGAACAGCAATCCAAAGCGTGAAGAGAAATGTGCATGAAGCTGTGATGAAGGTGTATGGTGCAAGTGTGAAGTGCATGGAAGAATCTATCATAACCGTGACTGTGTTGCAGCAAGCATAAAGTAAAGAACTGCGTATTTTTGTGGTTGGTGTAGGCTGCACTCCAATCTCCAAACAGAGATGGCAGTGGAGGCTTTCTCAACCGTTTTCCTTGGAGCTCCAATGTATTATCAACCTGCTAGTCTAACTAAACAACCGAAAGCAATTCAACCATAAGCTAAACTCATTCAATCTCATAAAAACTAACTCAGCCAACTGTAATTCCGAATTGCATGGTAAAGCAATGAAATAAAGTGCTGGAATGAAAAGTAATTAACATTACAGAACAGAGGAGGTCTATTGCTCTCAGGTTGGGCCCTAACCTGAGAGCTATAGCTCCCTTAAAAGCTCAGAACTAGATTCAAATCTGGTTGCCTTTATTCATATCAAAAATCTAATGTCATGCCAAAACTGGCTTACACAAAAACAAAAACCAAGCTTGCAACTCGTGCACAGCAATTACAAATGTAATCCCAAAGTTCAAAAAGCTTATGACATAGGCTACGGCTTGCATATTTATACAAAATGATGATTAGGCAGGCTTCCTTCATTCGTGGGGCTTGGCTGTCCAACTGAAGTCAAACTGCTGTAAAACTGCTGATCCTGTAGAACGAGTTGGCTGCCTTTGAGCTCGGTGGGGAGAGCTGTTGGAGCTCGGAGTTGAGGTGATAATTACGAGGAAAGTCATTTAAGGCCGTAGACATCCTCCCTATAAACCTGCAATGTCCTCCTTGCTGTCTCCTTGTCTCCATTTACGTGGTCTTTTGCTCTCTTTAATGCCAAAAACCTGAAATCAACATGTATTAGCCACACAAATATAATGGCTGCCCTTCTTCCTACAAACACACGAATATACTAAGAAATGAATGCATAAACAGTAAAAGATGAATGGTTGAGCAAGTAAAATAGGCCAAAATGAGCCCAAATTGTACCAAAAATTGGGGCTCATCACCCTGCTCATCCTTCCTGGTCCACACCCCCTCCTTGGTCATATCCTCCTCAATATCTTGCTCAACTAGCTACTCATCCATTTCACCCCTATGCTCAGCCACAGCCTCAGTGGAATGCACCTCATTAGGGGTGGAGGCCCCAGTACAACTCTCCTCCCACTCCTTTGCCTCCACCACCTGCCCAACCACAACCCCATCCACATCCATATCAAATATACACCCCCACTCAACTACTCATATCACCATTTCCAAACACACACATTGGAATAGCTCAACCAATTACAATGCTAAGGCACAACATGTCCAAACGACTCCTCTTGAGCTCAATGATGTTCACCGTAGCTCAGGAAGAGTATTGCAAAAAAGAGACTATATTGTAAGCATTGAAGGACCACATCCAGTAGAAGAAGATTCAAAAGAAAATATCAAAGAACCATGGGCTACACTTGATGAAGAGAAGGCATCAAAATCCGAGATCGAGAGAATTCCCTCATGGTTACCATCAAATCTTCCATGTATTCAAGAGAAAAATCAGCAAAATTAAGAAGATGTGAAGGTCATGATAGAAGAAGATATGGAGAATGATCTAGATCAGCAAAAGGACCAAGGATATCAGAGCTATATTGAGATATGGTTCCAAACGGTCACTAAGTTATAGCAGTACTCTCTTCCTCAACTATGTTTGATCCCTTCAAAGTCAGATCATTTAGTCTCTGAAATTCGGATCCCTGTCAAAGCATGCATTTCAAGCCTCCACATCATTTTTTCTCTAATCTCGATGTGCACATGGCTCCATTGGAAGTATTCTTATACTTGAAAATGATTTTGTTTTTCAAGTAGGGTAGGGTAGAAAAAAAGAAAAATGAAAATAAGAGGAAAATAAAAATCCAAGGTGAAAACCTCCTCGGAGGCGCCTTAGATTGGCTCATTGATTGAAAACCTCCATGAGGTGGTCAATGGGTTGGAAAGAAGAGAAAATAAAAAGAGAATAAGATCCCTGGGTGAAAACCTCCCTTGGAGGCACCCAGGGCAGGCAATTAGGGTGAAAACCTCCATGAGGCACCCTAGTTGTTTTGAAAAAAAAAGAGAAAAAGAAAAATAAACCTAATTTCCATTAAATAATTGCAGGTTGCAGCAAGGACATTGCAGGTTAGGAGGATCGCTCAAAACAAAGACAAAGGAAGTTCTGTGTCCGCTACAAGAAGTTCTGTGTCTTCTACAGGAACCCTACAAACAAGCCAAAATTGATCTCTGAAGAGGACCCGAAGGCTGGGAATATGTCCATGATGCCTGCAAACATCCATGTTTCCATCCCTCACCCTTCTCCATCATTTTTTCCACCTCATTGTGCTTCTTTCCTAAAAACTGTGTTCTACAGGAAGTTCCTGTAGAAATTACAGGAAGTTAGAAATGGATTTCAAAAAGGGAGTTTGGTGAACATGATAGCTTCCTAAAGAGTTCATAAGTCCTCCTATAATCCTCAAACCTCTCCTCCATCATTTCCATGCCTGCATCACAGCCCAAGCTCATTTTTTTCTTACCATGCAAAAAACTGCAGAATGCTTGGAAGCAAAAATACATAGTGCTGAAATTTGTTTTTCCCCTCACGTGAAAACCGTGCATCCATTTAAAAAACAGTTTTACAGGAAGTTGTATAGGGATGATGGCAACATGCCCGAGCAATTTCAGCCAATTCCGATGCATGGTTTCCAAGAAATTAGCCTCCATCACTGTCATCCATTTTTGCATTTTCTCCATATCCGTGCTTCCATTTCAAAACTTATTTCATGGGGAGATGCATATGGGTGATAGTAACCTACCCAAGCAGTTTTAGCCGATTTCGATGCACGGTTTCCGAGAAATTGACCCCTGTAATCTTCAACCATTTTCAATTTTTCTCAATATCTGTGCATCCATTGACCACAATTTTGCTATGAGAGGTGCATAATGATGATAGAAACATGCTTAGAAATTTTTAGGTCAATCTGATCTAGCGTTTGGGAGAAATGGAGAAAACAAGTTGCTGTCTTGCAAAAATCCAGCATCAGCAGCATGAAGGTGCAAATCTAAAGGATGAAACTGACTTCTGCAGCTTAGATCCAGCCAGAGGATACCTGCACAAGAAAAATAACCACACATCAAACAACAAAAAGCTTATAGCATAAAGGATCCAGGCATGCAACAATGGAATATGAGCATGCAGCAGCAAAAAGGACCCAGCAGCACGTCGACTTACAGGTATGTGTCTAAACCAGTTCCTCTATTTGCATCAATATGATTCAAAAGTGCATAAATGAATGAAATGGTGGGATTAAGCCGACAGTGCCTTGTCTAGTTCTCTAGCGCTCAGCCGGAAATCATGCAGCATACGTGTATAGTCAACTCACATGAAATTTAAAAAACAGGTAGTGTTGGCTGTTTGAACTCCAGTGCAACTGATGTCAAGTGATTAACAAGAAGAGAACATACAGTTCATAACAGCACTGCAGTCTGCATGGGGCCAGTGCACATCTAGCCACCTCATCTTCTCACACGAATCACGCTGTAGTTAAACGATGCTCGACTGAAACTCTCACCACTTTTTGTTCAACTGCGTCTTCACGACAGTCACAACTGAAGCACGCGTCCACCACTTCCAGATCAGCTAACCAATGGTCCTCTGCAAGATTCCTGCCTGATTTTTTGAGATTTCTGCCTTTTAAAAAAAAAAAAAATCTCCCACCTATCAAGCTCTACAGGAAGCACAGTTTCATTCTACAGGAACAGGAAACGCAGAAAATAGCCGTGCAGAAAGAAAACCTGGGATTTTCAGTGAATTTCAAGCTCAAAACAAGGTAGGATCGGGGAAGCTTCTTTGTGCATGATTTGTTTGTGCAAAGTGGTGAATTGAACATGGCATGAGATTGGAAAATCAGTGAAAAATTTGCCTGTGAATTGGAAATAAAAAGTTTTCCTGTGTGTTGCACTGAGTTTCTCAGTTTTTCTGCATCAAAATTCTCCTCCACGTTTCCTATTTTAAAAAAATTCTCCTGTAGGGAAGATACGCAACTGTGAGAGCTAGCCTATGTATGAAGAATTTGAATTTACATGGTTGTATGTATGTTGGGGATAAAAATTGAGCTCTGCACTTTGTCTATAGAAACCCAATTTTTCCTTTCATAAACGGACAGTCGAGTTTTGGGCAGCAATAGCCTTAAAACCAGGGAATTGGTGCTAATTAAAATTTGAACACCCGAGAGATCCCTTCTTGAAGTTCAGGAGAGAAAACCAGTGATGAAGGAACACGGGACAGTCAAGCACAAAAAGGACAGAAGGAAAAGGGAGAAAGGGCCAGATTGCTGAGCCTAAAACAGTAGGAGGAACAATGGCACAAACACCTAGGGAAAAACGATTGCAGAGTAGAGCAGAGAGGACTGAAAAATTCCAAATAAAGGAGGGCACAGCCAAGGCAACCACCCATAAACTAAAAGGAAAGACACATCCAGCCAAGCAGACCGAAACAGTTGACACAGGACTTTCTACAGGAAGCATGAAAACAGAACAGCAAGAGGAGAAATCACCTGAGATTTTGGCCAGGGAGGCAGCAGCCGTGCTTGCCACCTTAAGCACACCTCCAAAACCAAAAAGGAAGAGAAAGAGGAAAACCTCCATGTACTTTAAAGCAAGGAGGAGCACACAGATCAAAGTAGGCAGACCCCAGCCACAGTCAAAGGAGCCAATTATCATTGAGGACACCACAGCACAACAAAAGGAGGAGTCTCCTTCAAAGATAACCATCACCTATGAACAAGGAAGCCAAAAACCTTCACTTGGAGAGAGAGAATTCAGATAATGGACTCAAAGACAGCTCTACAGGAAGCTGAGACAGTTCTACAGGAAACTCTGGCTAAGTTAAAAGAGACCGAGAAATTGGAGGAAAAGGCAGCCAAACCATCACAGGAAGAAGAAAAGGTTGAGGAAATATTGGAACCTAGCCCTCAGCCTAGCTTGGGCTCATACTATAACTTGTTAGAAGCTAGAAAGATAATTCCCTAGAAATTTGCAGTGCCACTTTTCTTTGCACTAGAACAAGAAAGGGTTAGGACTCACATTTGGATGAGGATTTCCAAATCCAAGGGTGTGGTAGACATAGGCCACCTGGAAGAACAACTCAAGGAATAAAGAAAAGAATTGGCCATGGTAAGGCATGAGGAAAGCAGTCAAAGGACCAAACTACAAGAGGAGAATGAGCTGCTGAAACAACAGTTACAGCTACAAGGAAGTCATAATGAAGATAGGCCCTCCATTTTGGCAGAACAGTAGTAGCAAGAAGGGCCTCTAGCAGACAAGGAAACATCTGATGAACAGCAGAGAGAGGAAAAGCTACAGGCTGAGGTTGAGGCGCTAACAAAACTGCTACAAGAGAAGGGAGCACAGGCAGTGGGAAGAAGTAGAGAGAAAACCATGGTTTCATGACCAAGAAGAGGACATAACTTCAGAAGCTAGGCATGACAGGGAAACCACCAGGGCCATCAAAGATGAGGAGTAAGACCAGTTGCTTAGAGGATGAGAAACACTTTCAGTAGGTGGGTGATGATGAGCCCCAGAAATGAGTAATTATATGGGCTCATTCAGCCTCCTAATTCGACTTAATCCACCATTCTCATTAATTTATTGCATGTTTTTTATTATATTTATGCTAATAGAGTGAATTGGGTTAGTCATTATGCCAACAAGTCTAATGTGTGTTTTATGCAGATTTTTAGTCAATTTTGAGACAAAATCAAAGGTTTAAATGAGCACTTGGCAGCCAAATTCATGGAGAGGATTTTTAGGAAGGTGTCCCCTTCATTTACGAGCTCTTACCTCAAATTCTCCACCACCAGCTCGGAGTTCAAGGGCCACCACATTGATTATCACAAGGGCAGCCGAGCAAGGGCTAGTAAAGTTGATGTTAACTGCAAGTTTTGGAAGTCGAGTTCCTAAAGTTTAGGAGGGCTTTTGGGGTCCTCAATTTGTATAAATAACAAGGCCTAGGGCCTCAGCTCGGCTAGCTAGTTGGTAGTTTGATTTTAGTCATTTTTTAGTCATTTTTTTGGCAATAGGTTAGCTCTGCATTTCAGCACATTTTCAAGCTTTTTCTTGTGGACAGTTTTTTGGGATGTAACTATTCTTTTGATTAATAAAGATGAATCCAGCTCTAATCTTCCTTAGGAGGCTATAGCTCTTGGGTTTGGACCCAACCCAAGTGCCAAGTACCTCCTTTGTGTACTTTTATGTTTCTTTGTTGCATTCTTAGAATAAAATCTGTTATTTAGGTTAAAGTCTTGCTTTGTTAATTAGGTTGCTTTTGATGATTTAAAATAGCTTTTCATGTTCAGGTTGATTTGATAGGTTGTTAACAGAAAAGATCTTCGAAAAAGGCCATCAAGCAACCCTTGATCTCACCTCTCCCTCCTCGGGACCATGAGCTGAGACCAAGGTGTCCTTGCTGCCATAAAAACATTGTTCTTGCTTCTTCATGCAATTTCTAGTGTTAGATTCTTAGTTGCAAAAGTTAGTACCAGTTGTGATTACATGCTTAGATCCATTCTTGCTTGGTTTCCATAGTTTTTTTACATGATTTTCTACCAATATACTTTTGTTCATCATGCTTATGGTTTCTAGGTCAAAATACCTAGATCTTTGGTTTTCTTAGTCTTTGTTGATTAGTTTTGGAAAATAACGTGCAGAACACCTGTGATATCTCTTTGCCTACCCTTACTCCATCAATACAACCTACTCTATCCTCTAACTCAGATTCTTGCCTTTCATCCGCCACATTTTCTCACTTTGCCCTAAGCCCTACAGTCTTGTGCAACATTACTTCTCCTATCTTCGAACAAACCCAATCACCTTAACCACTCTTCATCCTCATTCACCAAGTCCTAGACCTCCTCACACCCTTATCTCACCTCCATACCCACTTCTTCACCTTTTTTCCACCATCAACCCTTCAAAATTCCCTTTCGGAACATCCTGTAGAAGCTACAGTACATCCTATAGAACCCCTGCAGACTGCCTGTAGAAGCTCACAAAGGCGGTTTCTTGAGATCCGATCACCGTGAAACTCTCTGGAAGGGTACTAGGGACCCCTTAGGCCCTCTTCTAACCTTCCCAACCTCCTGTAATCATTTCCTTTCACCAATCCACCTCTGCACAGTGAAAAACAGTTAAAGCACATGCATAATAATTCTGCCAACTTACTCAAAAATACAAAAAGATGTTTCTTTTCATATTTCACTTCATAATTAGCTTAGACACATGCACTTAACCTTCCAAAGAACCAATGGCATCTTTTTCAGTAGCTTTCATCCTTTTTCTTGATTCAGTAGGGCTAGTTGGTAAAACTAGGGTTTGCTAGGGTTTGCATTTCCATTCAGCTTTTTAGTTTCTTTCTGCAAGTAGATTAGCCTCCTTTGAGTTAACTTTCATCCATCAGTTAAAAGCTTCTTCTAAGAGCTCATAGAAGTTGGCTTAAGCTCCTAGCGGACTTGTGCCAGCTGATTAAGTGACAGCCGCGATAAGAGCTAGTACTTGTGCATATAGCACCATCGCTTCCAAGTTTGTTACAAACTACCGGGTTAATAAAATTAAAGAAGGGAGTTCCAAGAGTTGCAGCATTATTGCTGCAATACTGGGGCTCACCAATGGACTGAATATGGTTTCTTGTTAAATCTATTAAAGAGAAATTCCCCTTAGATTATGGATCTAGCTTAGGGGTGATTGTTGTAAGTGATTTTGGCTACAGTAGGTCTATGGTTGAGTAGAAAATTGAAGTCCCACCTTCAGTTTTCCCTCTTTTTATATTTAAATAAAATGTACTGAGATGAGAGCTGTGGAATTAAAGAATTTTTCTGTGGATATTGATACGTAGTTCTGAATTATGTTACATTTCTATTTAACACTGGTGCATGAACTTATTGAATGTAATTCTTGAATACTTATGGTTCATTTTATGGATTTATGTCATATATCTATGGAATAAATTCCTGAAGTTTTCTATTTACTCTTTATGGGGTGTCTTATGGGTTTAATGACTCCAAATCACAACAAGGTATGCCTTCTTTCTTATGTGGAAATGAGAGGTTGATTCCCTAATTATTTTCCTAAGAAATTGGTTTATTCTTATGTTTATATTGTGTTTGCATATTTCTCTAAATACATGTGTATGGAAAGAAAGACAATCTCTATTAAAAGGAAATTTAATGCCTATATTAAAACAATTTTTCCATCAGACCTTATTTTATAAACTACAAGTTCGGGAGGTATAGCCCGATATATATATATATATATATATATACCGTAGTGGAGGCATGATGGGTTGAGGGTTGAGTAAAATCTTAGAAGGGATAGTGCAAGGCATATATACATATATGCACCTACGCACCTGTGTAAACCCTCGCATAAAAGATTAAGGGTTAGACCGAGTCTCCAAAAAATCTCATGAGGGATAACTAATTGAGCCACCAACATATTCACATATGTTGTGGCTATGGAGGCCTCAGGAAAAGGCTCGTTCTTGTATAGTTATAAAAACTTTGATTTGGTTAAATGCACGAGAGCTGAAAACCTAAGGCCCCGAATGATATTAGGCTTGAATCTCGTATGCTCGTGTGGTTGGGTGTCATGACCAAGCACGAGAGTGATTGTTTTCATAGTCATTGATCTCCCTGCCAGTTTGCGACATTAAATGATCCCAACTATTAGAACTCCTGACATCACCCTAGTGATTTGAATCCATGACATCACCCTAGTGCCTCTACCCTTACCATATCATGTGGTGCTTGGTGCATTCCAACCGAGATTTTATCCCCGAGAGTATGTGGATCTCGTGGGCCCATTGGAATGGATTTAGATGCCAATAAACACAAGAAATTTATATAATAACCAATGGGGAAATGCTTATGTGTATGTGCATAACTGCAACATGGATGTTCCATGTATCTCGGGTGTATTCTAGCAATGGCATGAGGGAAAATTCTTGGGATTATGTAGCAGGAGCATACCCCTTCAACATATTTGGGCATAGTATTTTAGTAATGGGGGGAAGCCACCGGGTGTTACATTAAGGGTATATCTGGATAGAGTATTCCCAGTAACCCTGTCGATTTAAATCTAAGGCACCCTAGAGTTTTTGTAAAGGGAATCGAAGGGAAAATCCTAAGATTTTATCCTCGAGATAATGTGGCCTTAAGGGCCCTACTCGATTTAATAAAGCATTGAATGAGGGTCGATTTGAGGGGTTATATCATATAATTACATATATATTATATATTAAGTAGACCATGGAAATAGGGGGTTCTTGTGAGTATGGAAAAGGCATGAACGAGTCAACAACGGATAATGTTATGATTTGGAGGGCCATGTAGGCACCATGTGGGGACCACATGAGAGCCATATGGCTAGTCTTGATGACATGGCATGTGGCTATTGTTCGAGTCTTTGAAGGCTACTATGTTTTGGTATGGAGTCCACATCGAGATGAAATTTATACCATTGGAAATTTATCGATAAGACAATATCAATAATGTTGTCCATTTTAATTTTTGAACAGTTTGAAAAAGGTAAAAAAATTTAGACCCCATTTCCATAATTTTACCTTGGAGATCGGATTAGCATAGTAACTACCCTCTTTCTACCATAGTGGGGACTATGGGTGGTAGGGGGTATGTTACAAAATTTACTATTGTTGGCTTAGGGGGCCTGACCTAAGTTCAAAGTTTGTTGCACCAACCAAAAAATCCCTACATTATTGGCCCTTTCGTCAACAACCCACGTAGCACAGGCTATAGTCTCACCCGAAGCAGTATGGGGGGATGCAAGAACCAAGTTTCTGCATCCAGAGATGAGTGTGATGTCTTTTAGCACCTTAGATCTTCCTTCACACAGATTGATAAGCCCTTAGGGCTCGGTACTGCAACTCTACTAAAACAGCCTTCAGACCTTCGTGAAGGTCTACAATCAGCTTTTACAGACCCTTAACAGTCGATTTATCCACTTACGTGCATTAGAGAACAATCCTAAATTAGTGTTCGCGCAGATCTACTTAAGTTATTTAGTAAACATAACAGAATTCATCACAGTCTTCGCAAAAGTACTTAACATGCATTGCGTACATTTATTAAGACTTATTCAAGAGAATTGTGCATCATTAGATCAATATTTCATAAACACATTATTCATCCACAACATATATTGTAAATAGAAGTAAACATATATACACAGGATTTCTTCAGTAACTTTCTTTATTTATCTTCAATTCAGCTTTACAGACTCAAAACTACCCTATGCACTCAGTTGCAAACTCTACCTAGGCCTTTGCGCACTCAGTGGTGGACTCTACCTAGGCCTCTGTGCACTCAGCTACAGAGCCTTTCTCTCCTATCTAACCCACTTCTCTACCCTACTCTTCCCTTCTATTGACCCATTACATCCAAGATTATCTTCTAACATGCCTTAGACTCTCTAAGACACACCTATTTAGTGGATCTCAAAACCAGCTCAAACTTTGCATAAACAAGGGGCTAAAACCCCTTTGACTCTTAATTATCTACGCGCTCCGCATCCACGAATTGCGGAGACTTTACATTATTTACAAAAAATACATCAAAACTTGGGTTATTTTACCCCCAAAACTGACCTAGTGGACCCCATCCCAACAACTACCCCTAAAGTGTAAGTTGCACACATGTTTTAGGATAATCATCACTCACTCTTTCAAGATCATAATTCATGGCACCATATTCTAAAGGTTGACATCAAGAAATTTGATGGGTCAAATCCCTCAAGGTGGGTTACCCAAATGCAACATTATCCCTATCTCCTTGGCATTACTAATGATCTATGAAAAATAAATGCAGAGGTCTTATATTTGGTTGATAAACATTGGTAGTGGTGGCAATAATATAGGAAGGATTATAGAGGCTACATCACCTAGACCCAATTTGTGAAAGTGCTTTATGCTTATTTTGAACATGACACTCACCATTTAGGATGCCTGAAAAATTACGCCAAATAGGCACAACTATTGAATATATTACTACCTTTGAATAAATGGCAATTTGCATAGAGGGTTAATCTGACTTTGCTTTAAACAATGTTTCATCAATGGTCTTGAGGAAGAAATTAAAGTAAATTTCATGATACAACACCCACAAACATGGATGGAAGCTCATAATAGAGCTAACGAAGCTAGGATGGTGATCAATGCACAAAATAAGAGATTTGTATTCACCACTCTCTTACCACAACCCCCTCCCCTCTAACACCCATGGCAATCTGCAGCTCCTCCAACTCACAACCAATCTACATCCACAATTTTATCTCCCAAGGAGATGGCAAAGTGTCCATGTCTCCATCTTTTCTATAATTGTGATGAACAAATTTTCAAGGGGAACAAATGTAAATGTTAACAATTATTCCAAATGGATGTATCTCCACATGTCATGACTACTTAAAGAACATTTCCATTGAAGATACTCCTGAACCAAGTTTAGATGACAACACGCTCACTCACACCTTGCAAGATGAAGCCCCTTTACAAGCTCCTTGCAAGGAAACCAAAATTTATTTTTGAGCTTGTTGGCCCCCCAATAGCTCCCCAACATTTTGACCAAAATAAAGGGGCCCTCATTATAAATTTTGAAAAATTCACCCTTCTAATTGCACTTGATTGATTAGTGATTTCCCCTATATTCATTATTTGGCATTTATGTTTCTTGCTTCTTCAAGGTTTGACCATGACTTAACATATCCTTTATCTCGATCATTGGTGTTGTTTCCTTTGATTGTTTGATCGTGAATGGTTTTCCTCATCAATTTCCATGTTGCCTTTTTCCTTTACTTCTCCTAAAGAGCTCTCAAATAACTTATAATTTTCTTAGTCTCGATATCTAGTTTCAGAAGTTATATATGTTTGCACCACTCTTTTCACATTAGAAATATGATTCACGTGTATATAATTTTATGTATATAATTCTACAAATATATTAATCTAGATTAATTAAATTTAATATATACATAAAAATATGATTAAATTTAATATCTTTATTAGCCTAATTACATTTCATATTTTAATATATATATAGTACTTGTATTTGTTATAACTATGTATATATTAATTTATTTATTTTAAAATAAATTATATTATATATATTTCTTATTTCATACCATAAAATATATTGTATATATTTATTTATTTATTTATATTTAAAATAAATTGTATTATATATATTTACAGACAAAAAACCAAAAAATTTACATATATGCATTACATATTGTAAATAATATAATAAATTGACCCACATTACGAATAGACCCATTCCCTACATGGAGAAAGTTTTAAGTGAATAAGTGCACATAACAAAATAGTGCTACACGAATCCTTTCTAAATATGCATGTGAACCAAACATTCTTTTTAAACCCGCCTTTTGAATTCTTTGAAAAGCCACCATTTTATGTATGATAAAGTTATAACTAAAAGAAAAAGGCAAAAGATGATAGATTTTTTTTGAGATTCGGAACATTGATAGAATTCACGTGCAAAAAATGATACCTCTCTGCAAAAGGCAAAAGATAAAACAATGAAGTTTAAGGCAAAAGATGATAGATTTTTTTTGAGATTCGAAACCTCGACAAAATTCAAGTGGAAAATATGATACCTCACTCTGCAAAAGGCAAAAGATAAAACAATGAAAGTTTATTCGTTTTCGTAAGGTGAGTGTATACGGGTTGACAACAATGGAAACATAAAGCAATGCAAATTATGTATTATGATAATTTAAATACGCCAGCAAAATGAGGACGCACAGATTTGCATCAAAATAAATTATAATGGTGTGAACGCAGGAAAATATATTAAACTTTTTACGTAACAACACTCTCATGATTTTAACGGTCTCTAAAAATATTCTAATGTGTTGGCACCCTTATTCCTCTTGCCACCTGGGTCATTTGATGGGTTTACTATGCCCAACAGGGCGCAAACCAAGCTGATTCATTCCAACGATAGCGATTTATTTTCCACATCAGCTTAGTCAAAGAAAAATATGCATTACATATCAAAAGTCGATGTGAATGTGTATTAAATCGAATAAAAAGGTTTTATATTAAGTAGGTTTGGAATAACTATTTGTGTGGTTTTTTTGCCATTATTATAAAGACAATATTATGGTTAAAAATAAGTAGCTTGCAAATAAGTATTAAATGAGTTGTGTTGTATAGGAATTGTGTTTTAGTGAGATTTTATGGAAGTTTGTTTGGTGGATTTTTTCGGTTTAATTTTTTAAATCTGACAAGAATTTATTGAAATCATAAGTTTGATGGTAACCCCTACACAAGCAAAGCTTTGGGGTTTTTTTTAGGGCGTTGAATCCATATATAAAGTCACACAAATCAAAATTTCATCTCAAAATTTTTTGTGAGATTCCTACACTTGAAAGTCCAAAAAAATCGCATTAAAGACAACTCCGGTTGTATATACTCACCATTAAATTTTGGCATGCCAGTTATCTAACCCTAAGCATATACAGCCCCACTTATTTAATACCCACGCCACTTATTTGTTGTCAATACTATGGATCAGATGCCAGTTATCTAACCCTAAGCATATACAGCCCCGCTTATTTAATACGCAGGGCACTTATTTGTTGTCAATACTATGGGTCAATTCCGACACTGGAAAGTTTAAAAAAATCGCACTAAAGACAACTCCGGTTGTATATACTCACCATTAAATTTTGGACAACTCTAGTTGTATATACTCACCAATAAATTTTGGCATGCCAATTATCTAACCCTAAGCATATACAACCCCGCTTATTTAATACCTAGGCCACTTATTTGTTGTCAATATTATGCGTACTAGGTTACAAACACAGGCCGCACACCAACCAACGTGATTAATGTGTCTAACCATTGTGCTTTTTGCCCGGAAAGTTATGGAAATTCCGGCCATATTTTGAAAAAAGCTCCCAGAGAATTTTGTAAATCCAAATAAAAGCTGTTAATTTCGTAATTTTGCCCTAGAATTTTTTTGATGGTACTAAATCTATTTCCACCATCAAAAATATGATAAACTGAGTCTACAAGATTTTTTGAATTTCTTTTGCCCAGAGATTCCAATCACTTTTAACAGAAAATTCAAAAAAAAAACTAAAGCTTTCGTTTCTCACCTGAATTAATTATTTCAATTATTTCAGTCGTCATGCAGCATATAGAATTCTGAGGACAAAGCTTCAAGACGACAATGAATTTTAATTGTTAGATGTCACGCTGACACGCATGCATGTTTCTACTAGCTTTGCAATCCATGTCACACCGCCAGCACTCCGTCACACTGATGGATATTCCATTTAACCTAACTTCTTGTCCATGCATTCCACGTTACCAACACCATGCTTTGTCATTTGCTCTAAATGTTGCCACGACCTCGACCTGCCCTCTTCCACGCAATCAAACAACGTCGAGTTGTGCCACGTATAGAACGCCAGAGGATCAACCTCGCCAGATTGGTAACCTAACTCTTGGCCAAAATTAATGAGATAGTAGAATCATCTAGAATCTCCATTAATCAACACCATTTTGCACCTTAACATTACTCCGTTACCAAAACAGGTGTAATGATAAATATGAATCATTGTGATATTCGTTTGATCTACTTGCAGATCTGAAAATTAAAAAAACAGAGAATCACAGAACAGACTGTAGACACAAACACTGGAATAACACAGGTCTGTAAACAATACCACTCACTTTATTATGAAGAAGAGATGAGCATTTTATAAACAATGCCATCATTCTCTTTATTACAAAAGATAAAATCAAACTGCATAATTAGATAAAGTCAATATATTTTAGATGTTTCCTTTTTCCTAGTTTTTCAGATGTTTCCCTCTTTTCTATTCTTGGATGTTTCCAATGAAATAGTACGCTTTTTCTTGGTTGCCCAATTAGTGAGATGTTGCTGATTTTTGTGTCCTTTCTGGTTGCCCAATTCCTCCCTGTTTAGATCAGGAAGCGTCCCGGCTTCCTCCACCAACTGAGGGAAATTGCGTTGCAATGTTTCTGCATTGATCCATTTTCCCTGTGCTGGTGTGTGTCCCTTCCGACCAACCAAATATGAGAAGTATGGCTGATGTCGTGTATCCCGTTTCTTGAAGTCCAGAATTGTATCTTTGAGCAGAGGAGGCTAAAAATCTGGAATATTATCAACCGGATGATGAATTGTAACAGATTCCTCAAGGAGAGGTGGTTCAAATAATTTGAGATTATTAATATTAAGAACATCGTGGATGCCAAGCTGGGAAGGCAAGTCCAAGCGATATGCATTTTCTCCAATGCGTTCCAGAACAGTATATGGGCCATATCTCAGAGGGTGCAGCTTATGATGCTAGCCCTTGAAGCGTTGCTTATCCAACAAGAGCCACACACGATCTCCAGGTTGAAAAGACAAGTGTGTTCGCTGCTTGTCATGTCTCTGTTTGGCACGATCTTGGGCTGCTTGCAAAGCAGCAGTTACTTGAGCTTAGCGTTGAGAAATGGAGTGTATAAAATGATGAGCTGATTTTTGTTCCTGTTGTTGATGTGCAGACCCAGAAGGGGTGATTGTCAGTGGCATCTCAGAGGGTGCACTTGGTTGAAACCCAAAGCAAACCTCAAAAGGTGAGAAACCAGTTGAGGAGTGTGTTGCTCGATTGTAACTATGTTGAATGATGTGCAAATATGTATCCCACTGTTTGTTTTTGGAAAAGTAGCTGCGAAGTGAGTGAACCAAAGTACGATTGACAACTTCGGTTTGTCCATCTGTTTGTGGGTGGAAGGCAGTGGAGAAACGAAGTTGGCAACCCAACAAAGACCAAAGAGTACGCCAAAAGGTACTGAGAAAGCGAGAATCACGATCTGAAATAATGCTACTTGGCAAACCAAAGTGTGGCCACACATGATGGAAGAAGAGATCCGCGGTTTGAGCAGCAGAAGTAGTCTTATGACAAGGAAGAAATATAGCCATCTTGGAGAAACGACATACCACTACCCAGATAGCATCATGTTTACGAAAAGTAGTAGGAAGGCCACTTAAAAAGTCCATGGAAATGGATTCCCAAGGACGAGAGGGAATTGGTAATGGCTGATACAAACCATGCTTACGATTTGAGGGCTTGCTTTGTGAACAAAGAGAACATGCACGAATGAATTTTTCCACTTGCTTTGGTAAGGCAGGCCAGTAGAAGTGGCGTTGAAGATTGAGAATGGTCTTGGCTGTGCCAAAATTCCCTCCGCATGAAGAGGCATGTGCTTCACGAATGAGAATGAGACGATCATCAGATTGTGGCACACATAGTTGGTTCAATTTATACAACCAACCATCACGAATGGTATAATCAAGAAAGGGAGTTTGGTTGATGACAGTAGGGTGTTGCAAAACTTCCCATATCTCACCAAAGACCGGATCTGTTGCATACATATCTTTCCAAGCATCATATGCAGCACAACGCACCTCTAGAATGTGTAGGACCTGAGCAGACAGTCGACTTAACAAATTAGCCATCTTATTACTTGTCCCCTTCTTGTATTTAATCACCAGATGGAATTGTTGAATGTAAGAAGCCCACTTTAAATGGCGTTGCTCTTGAATCTTTCGTTGTGAGTTGATGAAGATTAGCGGATGATGATCTGTATGGAGGATGGTCTCTTTGCCAAGAATGTAATGGCGCCATTGCTTCAAAGCTTGCACTAAACTGTAGAATTCCTTGTCATAGGTGCTGTACATGAGCTTAGCATCCGCAAGTGCCTCAGAATGGTATGCCACAGGGTGGCCTCCCTGTTTAAGAACAGCTCCAATGGCGAATTGAGAGGCATCAGTTTCCATCTCAAATGGTTGATTCATATCTGGCAAGTGAAGAACAGGAGCAGAGCATAAGGCACTCTTGAGTTGAGCAAAATGTTGCTCAGATTCGGCATCCCAAATAAACTTTGCTTGATGAGACAACTGGTGCAAAGGGCGAGCCAATTTTGAAAAATGAGAGACAAACTTTCTGTAGAAATTAATACCTCCCATGAAGCTCTTGAGGTCATGTGCATTGGAAGGGGCTGGCCATTGCGCCAAGGCTTGTACACGAGAGGGATCTGGGCGAACCCCTTTGTTGTCAATAATAAATCCCAAATATTGAACTGATGTTTGTCCAAAATAGGATTTCTTTTCTTTGACCTGAAGGTGATGTGCTCGCAATAACTCAAGTATGGTGCGAACATGCTGAAGATGGTCTTCCCAAGATTTACTGAATACTAAAATGTCATCAAGGTAGATGACCACAAACTTACCCAAATGTGCCCTGAAAACATCATTAATGAATCTCATAAAGGTGGCCGGTGCGTTGGTCAGTCCAAATGGCATGACCAACCATTCAAATAGCCCAAACTTTGTTTTAAAAGTAGTTTTCAATGTGTCGGTTGCATGCATGCGAACTTGATGGTAGCCTGCAGTTAAATCCATCTTTGTGAAGAAACAAGCCCCGTGTAAATGGTCCAACAAATCCTCAATGCGGGGAAGGGGGTAGCGGTTTTTAACAGTGGCTTTATTAAGGGCTCGATAGTCTGTCACGAGGCGCCATCAGAGGCATCTTTTTTGGGAATAATAAAAGCTGGAGATGCACATGGCGAGGATGACGTCTGAATATGACCGGATGTCAACAATTCTTCAATTTGGAGTTCTATCTCAGTTGCCTCTCGAGGAGCAAGGCGATAAGATGGGGCATTGGGTAAGGAAGCGCCAGGAATAAGATCAATGTGGTGTTCAACAGAGCGTGCTGGAGGAAGCCCTGTGGGTTGGGTGAAGACATCTGCAAATTCATGGAGTAGAGGAGCCATTGAAGGAGAGACTGGATTGGTGAGGTTGTCTGGCTTGACAGGGCAAACCAAGCACAAAGAAACATCTTGGTTTAAATTGACTCTCATAATGGGAGCTTTGCCAATGGAAGGTTGGGTTGATGTGCTAGCTGAGGATGTGAGCACATAGGTGCGCCCATCGTGCTACAAGTGGTATTGGTGATCTGTAGCATGATAAACAGCATGTCGAGCCTCTTGGTATGGAATTCCTAGCAATAAATCAGCACAATCTAGAGAAGAAACATCACATACCACAGTATCACGAAAAGGTCCAATAGCGAAGGTGACAGCACAACATTGTGAGATGGTAAGATGAGGATCGTCCTTTCTGACCTAAACGAGCTGATACGGGTGGGGGTGAGGAGTGGTGGGAAGGCAAAGGCGTTCAACTAAGTCTTGTGACACAAGATTCTTTTGACTCCCATTGTCAAGAATAAGCGTGGCCAACTCATGTTTGATTTGACAATAATGGGTAAACAAAGGCGTAACAGAGGTGTTTGTTGCACTAGCAGTCATGAGGATGAGAGAGGGGTCCACTTCTGTCGAATTTTCGAGAGAAACAGCTGGAAGTGGGGTAGTGGCATTTGGTTGTTCGACCTCTGTAAAAAGAGTTTTCAGGGGGCGGAGATTTTTCAATACTCGACAATCTGCAGAAGCATGTGAGTTGGTCTTGTGAAATGTGCTCCAGGGGGTGCGGTGAGGTGTGGGGGATGAGGCAGAGGCGACATTAGAAGAATCAAAGGAAGATGGACCATTTCTTGCTTGAGGATATCGGCTTCGAGTACCCACTTTGCCTTCCACCGCCAGGGCCCGAATAAAGGCCTTGTCTAATGAAGCACTATCAAACAACTCAACTTCACGACGAAGAAGCATTAGCAAACCAGAATTAAATTTGATAATTAGTACCTCTTCTGGATCGAATATATGGAGTTGAATGCGCAACTTGCAGAAGACATCAATGTAGGCTTGCACTGATTGATTGGGTAGTTGTCGAAGCTGCAACCATTTGGCAATGAGATTTTGTATATACCCTGGAGGATAGAAGCGTTCACGTAAGGCCTCGCAAAAGAGATTCCAAGATGTGATAGGCGTCGATTTGGTCTCGGCTTGTTCTCCAAGTTCCACAACCAAGGACATATTCTCAAGATGAGTATCCCACCATGTTTGTGCTAGGCCTTCCAATTGTAGACTGGCGATCTGAAGTTTCATCTCCTCGCCCATTGTTGGACAGGTTCTAAAATAGTTGGAGAGGCTGCGGATCCAAGAATCAACAGTCTCACCATTCATTTGCCCTAAGAATTTAGGCAGTTGAAAGCGTGTATCAAGCTGCATTTGCCCTCGAGGGCGTTGTTGTTGTTGCAGCGTAATTAGCTCTTGAAGAGCCCTAGCTAAATCATTCACTGGTGAGTCTGCATGGGAGGGCTCTTGACGCTCTTGACGGGGCGGCATGATTTTCATCCACTGAATGGAGTGAAATGTATGACCCTTAAAAAAAAGAGAATCACCAGGTGGATGGCTTCCAAGATCTTACGCTCTGATACCAATTGATCTACTTGCAGATCTGAAAATTAAAAAAAAAACAGAGAATCACAGAACAGACTGTAGACACAAACACTGGAATAACACAGGTCTGTAAACAATACCACTCACTTTATTATGAAGAAGAGATGAGCATTTTATAAACAATGCCACCATTCTCTTTATTACAAAAGATAAAATCAAACTGCATAATTAGATAAAGTCAATATATTTTAGATGTTTCATTTTTCCTAGTTTTTCAGATGTTTCCCTCTTTTCTATTCTTGGATGTTTCCAATGAAATAGTACGCTTTTTCTTGGTTGCGCATCGTTACTCTTGAACGCCACGGTTTCACCAATCTAATGGTTTTCAATATCCTATTCTCCCATCTCTAAGCTAAATGCAACCGCCATCCGAGTTTCTTGTTTCACACATCGCTAGGCCAACAGTCTTATCACATCTCTCTTCATTTTTGGAAATGCTACATTATCCTGCGAATGTTGGCAATGATTTTATGATAATCATCAAGATTCTGAGCAGAGAAAAACTGGGTGATCGTTCGTTATTCTGTCATAGAATTTTTTTATATATGTTTTGGATTTTTATAATAGAAAATGCTTTTAATGGCTCATTTTGTTATGCAGGTTAAACCGAATATCTTGAAAAGTGAAGCGATGGATCTGAATAAAGCGCTTCGGTGGATTTATCAAACCAAAGGAAGGATTACAATATACAGGACGAAGTTCAGCAAACGCTACCGAAATTTCTATTTCGCCAACTTTACCCAGTCAATGGAGCTTCTACATCGTCAATTCGACCTGGAGATTTGATATTTTCCTTCTTTGATCTCCTAAGCCAGCTTATCTTCAAAGATCAGCTTCATATTTGATGAAAAAAAGGACAAAGTATAGATTTCGACGCAGGTAATGATTAGCCAGATCGATATTTTTAGGAAATTGAAACCGCATTTGAAGATTTTAAAAGGCTAAGATTTATTTTTGTAAAAGAGACGAGTCTCCTTAAAGGAGAAAAAGATCGTTATCTCTCCAAAATGATTTCCTTAGTAAAACTGTGTTTTTCATAGGAATAAGAATGTAGGCTCTACTATTTGTTGGTAGATCAACATTTCTAATGAAGCAGTGACGGGTGAATTTGGGAAATGGTCTCAAAGCTCTGTATGAATGTTTTTGTCACAGTAATAGAAGCTATACTCATTTCTGTTTATCACTATTTTTTGTGAGTTTGAATGAAAACTGAACTGCGTTTTCAGTCCTCCATTTAATTTCTTATAATAATACTTTTTCAAATGTCTTTAGGAAAATTATTGTTATGTTTTAATTTAATCTATGATAATGTAGGATTAAAAGTATTTTGTGGTGGTCATGATTGTTATCTGATTCTAATGTAAAAGCTTAAATGATTTTAATGTAGAATAAATTTTATATTTTTATTATTTATTTACCCACATAAAAGCTGAAATGATTTTAATGTAGAATAAATTCTATATTTTTATCATTTATTTACACATATAAACTGAACTGAATTGATTTTAGATAATTAGTAGGATTTCATTTTTTTTTATTTTTAACGGGTGACTGAGTAGTTGTATGTTTATTGTTATTGGATTACATTTAAATTAGTTTTAGTTTAGCTTCTCTTTATGATCATGTTTAAATTATTCTCATAGCTAATGGGCCGCTAAACTTGGGAGGGGCTATTTAAACAACTTAGGTTGTATGAAGAACTTCGGTCCGGACCATATCCCCTTGCTGGCATATGGTCCAAAAGGCCTAGCAAGAGTGCTCTATTAAGTTTCTTGACACCTCAAACATCGAAATTGTTGGCTACATCAAACATCACAAAGTGATCAGTTTTTATTTATAGTTGCAACAATCACAATTTTATCCATAGGGGAGTGATATAAGGCGCCCAATGTTATGTACGTCCTATATGTAATAATGACATTATAATCACCATTGGTGGTATGATGAAATGTGGGGGATGTTGTGAAAGTGAAAGGCTACAAGTTGGTGACTATCATCTCAAAACTCACACGTTTTTTATTGAAATGGGTGGTTTTAACATACTTCTTGGGGCAGAATTATTATGCACTTTAGGACTAGTCACCATGGATTTCAAAGAATTATACATAACCTTCATGCAACAAGGATGGAAACATACTAAAGGGGATTACATTTGGTTCCCCTAAAATTTTCACATCTCATCATATGGAAAAGTTGTTGAAGAAAGGCCATTAAAGTGTTATTGTATAGTTTAATTGCCACACCACAAGATATTCACCTTGATTTATAGTCATTTCTCTCTAAACATCAACAAGTATTTGAAATGACATAAGGTTGAAAACCTTCATATGTTGAACATGAACGTGGAATTCCCATCATTCCTTGTAGTCAACTACCCAAGAGCATCCTTCTCAATGCCCTTTTGCAAAAAAATAAAAATTGAAAAGATTATTAAGGAATTGTTGAAGGTAGGAGTCATGCATCCTAATACTAGCCCACACTCATCCCCAATGGTTATGATATTATAGAAGTAATGTAATTTGTGCACATGTTATGATTTTAGGGCTCTCAATAACTCAACCTTTAAGGACAAATTTCCTACCTCGTGGATGAACTTTGTAGAGCCAAGTTTTTCATAAACTCGACCTTCATTCTAGATACCACCATATCATGATGAAAGAGAAAGCCACCCCTAAGACTTTTTTCATACATGTGAAGATCATTATGACTTTTTTAGACTTTACAAAGTTTCATCAACCTTTCAAAGCCTCATGAACAAGATATTTCACCCATTCACACATATTTTTGTGCTAGTATTCTTTGATGATATTCTAATTTATGACAAAACATGGGAATATGGCATAAGGCATGTTGATTGAGCACTACAACCCTTATAGGATCGCTAGTTATTCATAAAATGATCCATATGTGATTTTGGGGCTTCATAGGTTGAATACTTGAGTCACATTTTAAGTCGGGAGGGAGTATGAGTTGATCGTAAGAGAGTCATAGCTATGAAATATTAACCCCATCCCAAAACTATAAATATCTTATGTGAATACCTAGGATTGATAAGCTACTGCAAGAAGTTTATGGAAATTTATGGAAGAATTGATGCTCCCTTAACCTCGACACCCAAGCAAAATGTCTTTGTTTGGAATGAGGCCACTGAAAAACAATTCACAACTTTAAAGGATGCCATGTGCACATCTCCAATATTAGTTGTGCAAGATTTTACTAAGAATATGTCTTGCAATGTGATGCCTCAGGAAGAGGCCTTGGATTAGTGTTGATGCAAGAAGCGTGTCCATTGGCATTCACCTGTAAACAATTTAATTTTGGTAAATCCACATACTATAAAGATACGATGGCCATCATGTATGCAGAAGAGACTTAGCACCCATGCCTTATCAAGCAACATGTCTAGATCAAGATTGACCATCATCATCTAAAGTAATTTCTTAAATAAAGGTTATCCTGTTTATATCACATAAGTGGGCTACCACACTACCCAAGCATGACTATGAGATTATCTATATGAAGGTAACAATATTGTGGTTGTTGATGCCCTATCCTAGAAATTTAAGGAGACCAGATCTATCTTCATCTTATGTTCACTTGAGGAAGATCCTCAATAATGGTTGGAAAATCACACTATCATTCAACTCATCTATGGGATTTAGGACTATCCCCACCCTCTGAATGGGTACACATGAAAATTAGATAAATTGTGATACAAAGGAAACATTATCTAAGTAAACATTCTACCTTAAAGCAAAGAATCTTAGAGCAATTTCATTCATCACCTACATTTGGTCAATAAGTACTTGATAAAACATAAGAACAAACTCAACATTTTTCTTTTGAGATGGCATGAAAAATAACATATAGGATTTCGTGACAACATATGACACCTATCAAACAAATAAAGAGAAGACAGAAAAGATATTAGGGGCATTACAACCATTACCAATCCAAACACACATATGATCTAACATTAATATGGATTCCATAAGGGGACTCCTAAGGGAAAGCAACAAATCCATATTCATGGTGGCAGTCAACCATCTCTCCAAATATGCTCATTTTTGTGCCCCATCACATTCATTTACCCCCTCCTCAATTCCCCAAGTGTTTCTTGATCAAAATTTTAAATTAAATAACACACCCACTTCCATTCTATTGAATTAGGACACTATCTTCACTGGGTAATTTCAATATGAGTTATTTAAACTACAAGGCACCCAATTAAAAATGAGCACTACATATTATCCCTAGACAAATGGTCAAATTGAAGTGGTCAACAAGTTTCTATAGACATATTTTAGATGCTTTGCTTTGAAAAAACCACACCAATGGGAACAATGGCTTCCTCTCACAAAATAATGGTACAATACCCCTTATCATGAAGCTACCAAAATTCCCCCACATTAATAAATTTATGACCAAAAATCATTGTCATTCACTTCATAATTAGTAGTTGCTTCCAAGGTTTAGGTAGAGGATCAGACACTCCATATTATAAAATCCATTCTACATATCCTAAAGGACAATTTGGTTATGGCTCAAAATAGAATGAAGTGACAAGTATACTACCATCATTTAGAAAATTATTTTATACCATAGAATTAGGTGTTTCATCACCTTTAAACCTATTTCAACATCCTCAGGATAAGTTTCCATGTAAATAAATCAAACCAAGGTCATGCAACATGTATTCCATGTTGAATGAGGGGGAAAATATCACATTGCGGGTCACACGTGGTTAATTATTTATTGGCTATGGAAATTGACATTGCCATTTGAATTGCAAAAGGACAAGGGGAATAAATGGAAATTAATTCAATAAATAAAGGAAAATAAGAGAAAAAGAAGATGAAGAAACAAGAATATGCATGCAAGGGAAAATGAAGGAAAAGGAAAAGAAAAAAAAAGAAGAAGTTGGAGAGACATCATTCTAGCATTATTTTTTGGGGAAAAGAGAGAAAAATGAGAGGATATTACTACAACAAGTGGTACTCTACAGCAAGAGAGAGGGAGAGAGCACTTAGATACAAGCAAGAAACAAGAAAGAAAATTAAGGAGCGTAAGAGGAATTGGATTAGCAAAAAGCAAGCGCAGAAATCAAGTAAGGAAAAGAGGAGCCAGTAGGAGGATTGTTGCAGGTCATGTGTGATTATCTTGATGGGATTTGGTGCATGGTTCATCCATCATTTTGTTGGCATTTCCATGGAGACTATCTGGATTGAAAGTGGTTTACAACCTTTTCTTATGCCATTCCCTAGGTATCCTTGATGTAGTGGGTTTCCTATTTGGTTGAGAATTGGATTTCCAGTAGATTTTGGATCCAAGTTGAGGTGGTCTCAGGAAAATCCCAATAGTCGAGAGTGGAGATGGTTTTCTCTAGGAAGCTCTTAACAGTTGGGTGGAGATAGGAAAATTCCTCTTGGCATGGTGAAGAAACTCTAAGGAATCCTAGCGTGTTTTGGTTTGGTAATCTTTGGACCGGTTGAGGTGAGATCATTGTGGCTTGAGGGTGGAGGTGGTTTAACCTCTGGATTCCCTGGTTGGTTATGTATTGGTTTATCCCATGTGATCCCACATACATGCTTGGAATATGGAACGGGTGAGATTGGGCTGAAATAAATATTTGGTTTAATCCCAATCTATGGTTGGGTGGTACATGGTAGTCCCTAACTTGGTTGGCATTACGCATATGTTATTATGTGTTGCTTCTTATTGAGATCAATGAGAACATGTTAATGTGTGATTTTATGACTGCTTTGGCATGCCTTCAATTTGGTTAAATGTTAGTTACATGCATGGTATATTTCTCATTATACGATGTTCTCTCGTTATGGTTCTATTCCATGGTTTGACATACTCTTGGTTATGTATTTCAATGCATGAGCTAATATGTGTTGTTGCAACTACTAAGAGAGGGAAGTAAGCCTTCTTGATGAACCTCTAAGGAAACTAATGAATCAATGAACATATATGCATTCATGAGCTACAAGTACTTTGTTCAAAAAGTGTTTTTCTAAATGATTCACGTGTTGGAATTTTTTTGAGCAAGAGTAGGGCCTAGAATCAAGAATTTAGTAACACAACCTTACTAACAGGGTTCCTAGAAAGTTCTGGACAATTATGGGAAATTGGCCTGAAGACTAGCCTAAAAATCTAGAACATTTCTTTTGGTCACACCCTCTTAACTGGAAAATTTTGGTTGTAGCCACATGGAGGACAACTTGTGAGTGTGGTTGGAGCCTTCTTGTCACATGCACTAGCCTACATGTTTGCGGTTGGGTTGTAAAGTGGGTGAAAAAGGTGGTTCCATCCCAGGGAAAGATCGCCAATGGATGTTGTCTTATAAATGGGTGATTAGGTGTCCGTGGTAGGTTGTAGTAAGTTTCGATATAATAGACCGCACTTCCATAACTGGCTTGGATGTTCGGTCATGTATAGTAACTATTATCTCATGTTTACCTTAGTGAGCTTGTAAAAGTAGGTAAATGTGCGGTGGGGTGTTACAAAGTGCTATCACAACAATTTTATAGCACTAAACCTCTGGGTAAAAGGAAATTGTCATATATTTGGCATACATGCATGATGGTTATTTGTTGTTATATGCATTGTGGTCAAATGCATGTTAGTCATTTTATTGCTAGTGTGGTTACGTGCATGATAGATGCTAGTTAATTAGTGCAGTCATATGCATGTGTATCAGTTATTCATGCATTATGGTTAATTTGTTGTTATATGCATTGTGTTCATATGCATTTTTATCATTATCATTGTGGTTTCTTGCATGATGATAGTTAAATTCTTGATATTATTATGTATCATGCTAATATGGATTGACATGTGCAGATGCAATAGCCATACCAAAATTAAAGTGAGGTAATACTTTTGATTATGTTTTTATCCAGCTAATAATGGCATATTGCAGGAAAATGGAAGGTCAAGGGATGAAGAGCAGAATGGTTGAATACAATTCATATGACTTGTCATATAGACTAGAAGATAAATTAGTAGGGTGGTAGAACTCAGTTGAGTAGCAGGGAGAGGGAGATGCTCATGATCTAGCAAATATCTTAAGAAGTCTGAAGGCATAGATCTTAAGTTGTAAAGTATATAATGAGCAGTTGATTGAAACCTAGGGAAGGCTTGCAAGAGCTCAAGAAAAGTAAGCTTAGGTTAATGCAGTTATTCTTCATAGCCTTTCAGATTTGCAAAAGTAGGGACAATTGAGAATCATTCATGAAGATCGACAGGAAGAAAAGAATAATGGGGAAAATGGAAGCAGGTCTCAAAAAAGGTGGAAGATGGATAAGGATGATATAGTAAAGGGTGGCAAATCTTTGAGTACACCAAAGAGGAGGGATAGCACACATGGATATTATTCTAGCTTTGATTCTAGTAGACATCATTTCCATCATCATCAACATTATTATAGGAGGAGTGAGAAGCAGTATTTTACATAGGAATTCAGGAATTCCAAGCCTCCTACCTTTTATGGCTAGATAACCAAATCAGAAGATGAAGAAGCATGGTTGTTTGGGATGAAGATTTTTTTAGACTTCATGATTACTCAAAGAATATGAAATCCAAGATAGCCACCTTCAGTCTCAAGGGAAAACAAGATATCTAGTGGTGGGATATGTTAAGCACGTTAGAGGCATCAGGGAAAAGAATATTACATGGGAATAATTTGAAAGACTCTTCAAAAAGAAGTACCTGTCTGAGAGATATTATGATGGAAAGGCAAAGGAATTCTATGAGCTCAGGATCGGTTCCATGATAGATGAAGATTATACAAAAAAAAATTCTAGAGTTGTTGAGATACGTTCCATATCTCAAGGATGAGAAAGAAAATATCCAAAGGTTCATTAATGGATTTTCATTAGAATTCAAAGACCGAATTGAGTTTGATGTGACTTAGTCATTAGAAGAAGCCATCAGGAAGTTGAAGCATTTCTTTGAGCAGTCAAAGTGCAAGCCTAATTTCAAGTGTGACTAGAAGGGTAATGACAAGACTAAATAAAAACGGCTCGAGAAGAAAGGAAGATCTCAAGATGTAGGTGAGAAGGAGAACATGGCCCTCAAAAGAAGTTCAATGTAGCTGAGAAATGAAAGGGGTCTCAGCCTATGGAGCAGTAAAATAAAGGCAATGGTATTATAGAAGTAATGTAATTCGTGCACATGTTATGATTTTAGGGCTCTCAATAACTTAACCTTTAAGGACAAATTTCCTACCTCGTGGATGAACTTTGTAGAGCCAAGTTTTTCATAAACTTGACCTTCATTCTAGATACCACCATATCATGATGAAAGAGAAAGCCACCCCTAAGAACTTTTTCATACACGTGAAGCTCATTATGACTTTTTTAGACTTTACAAAGTTTCATCAACCTTTCAAAGCCTCATGAACAAGATATTTCACCCATTCATACATATTTTTGTGCTAGTATTCTTTGATGATATTCTAATTTATAACAAAACAAGGGAATGCGACATAAGGCATGTTGATTGAGCACTACAACCCTTATAGGATCGCTAGTTATTCATAAAATGATCCATATGTGATTTTGGGGCTTCATAGGTTGAATACTTGAGTCACATTTTAAATCAGGAGGGAGTATGAGTTGATACTAAGAAATTCATAGCTATGAAAGATTAACCCCATCCCAAAACTATAAATATCTTATGTGAATTCCTAGGATTGATAAGCTATTGTAAGAAGTTTATGGAAATTTATGGAAAATTGATGCTCCCTTAACCTCAACATTGAAGCAAAATGTCTTTGTTTGGAATGAGGCCACTAAAAAACAATTCACAACTTTAAAGGATTCCATGTGAACATCTCCAATATTAGTGTGCAAGATTTTACAAAGAATGTGTCTTGCAATGTGATGCCTCAGGAAGAGGCCTTGGAGCAGTGTTGATACAAGAAGGGTGTCCATTGGCATTCACCTGTAAACAATTTAATTTTAGTAAATCCATATACCATAAAGATATGATGGCCAGCATGTATGTAGAAGAGACTTAGCACCCATACCTTATCAAGAAACATGTCTAGATCAAGATTGACCATCATCATCTAAAGTAATTTTTTAAATAAAGGTTATCCTATTTAGATCACATAAGTGGGCTACCACACTACCCAAGCATGACTATGAGATTATCTATATGAAGGTAACAATATTGTGGTGGTTGATTCCCTATACTAAAAATTTAAGGAGACAAGATCCATCTTCATCTTATCTTCGCTTGAGGAAGATCCTCAATATTGGTTGGAAAATCACACTATCATTCAACTCATCTATGAGATTTAGGAATATCCCCACCCTTTGAATGGGTACACATGGAAATTAGATAAATTGTGATACAAAGGAAACATTATATAAGTAAACATTCTTCCTTAAAGCAAAGAATCTTAGAGAAATTTCATACATCACCTACATTTTGTCACCAAGTAATTGATAAAACATAAAAACAAACTCAACATTTTTCTTTTGAGATGGCATGAAAAATAACATATAGGATTCTGTGACAACCTATGACACCTATCAAACAAATAAAGAGAAGACATCAAAGATATTAGGTGCATTACAACCATTACCAATCCGAACACACATATGATGTAACATTAATATGGATTCCATAAGGGGACTCCTAAGGGAAAGCAACAAATCGATATTCATGGTAGCAGTCAACCATCTCTCCAAATATGCTCATTTTTGTGCCCCATCACATTCATTTACCCGCTCCTCAATTCCCCAAGTGTTTCTTGATCAAAATTTTAAATTAACTAGCACACCCACTTCCATTCTATTGAATTAGGACACTATCTTCACTAGGTAATTTCGATATGAGGTATTTAAACTGCAAGGCACCCAATTAAAAATGAGCACTACATATTAGCCCTAGACAAATGGTCAAACTAAAGTGGTCAACAACTTTCTATAAACATATTTTAGATGCTTTGCTTTGGAAAAAACCACACCAATGGGAACAATGGCTTCCTCTCACAAAATAATGGTACAATACCCCTTATCATGAAGCTACCTAAATGCCCCTGTATTAATCAATTTGTGACCAAAAATCATTGTCATCCACTTCATAATTAGTAGTTTCTTCCAAGTTTTAGGCAGAGGATCACACACTCCATATTATAAAATCCATTCTACATATCCTAAAGGACAATTTGGTTATGGCTCAAAATAGAATGATGTGACAAGTAGACTACCATCATTTAGAACATTATTTTATACCACATGATTAGGTGTTTCATCACCTTTAAACCTATTTCAACATCCTCGGGTTAATTTTCCATGTAAATAAATCAAACCAAGGTCATGCAACATGTATTCCATGTTGAATGAAGGGGAAAACATCACATTGGGGGTCACATGTGGTTAATTATTTATTGGCTATGGAAATTGACATTGGAATTGGAATTGGAAAAGGAAAAGGGAAATAAATGGCAATTAATTCAAGAAATAAAGGAAAAGAAGAGAAAAAGAAGATGAAGAGACAAGAATATGCATGCAAGGGAAAATGAAGGAAAAGGAAAAGAAAAAAAAAAATTTGGAGAGACATCATTCTAGCATTGTTTTTTGGGGAAAAGCGAGGAAAAGGAGAGGATAATACTAAAACAAGAGGTACTCTACGACAAGAGAGAGGGAGAGAGCACTTGGAGACAAGCCAAAACAAGCAAGAAAAGTAAGGAGTGCAAGAGGAATCGGATTAGTAGAAATCAAGAGCAGAAATCAAGTAAGGAAAAGAGTAGCCGCCAGGAGGATTATTGTAGGTAACAGTTGCATGTGTGATTATCTTGTTGGGATTTGGATGCATGGTTCATCCATCAGTTTATTGGCCATTTGGATGGAATTTCCATGGAGACTGTTTGGATTGACAGTGGTGTACAACCTTTTCCTATGCCATTCCCTAGATATCCATGATGTATTGTGTTTCCTATTTGGATCTCCAGTAGATTTTGGATCCAAGTTGAGGTGGTCAAAGGAAAATTCCAACGGTTGAGAGTGGAGATGGTTTTCTCTAAGAAGATCTTAAAAGTTGGGTGGAGACAGGAAAATTCCTCTCGGCATGGTGAAGAAACTCTGAGGAATCCTATCTTGTTTTGGTTTGGTGATCTCTAGACCGGTTGAGGTGAGATCATTGTGGCTTGAGGGTGGAGGTGGTTTAACCTCTGGATTCCCTAGTTGATTATGTATTGGTTTATCCCATGTGATCCCACATTCATGCTTGAAATATGGAACAGGAGAGATTGGGCGGAAAGAAATATTTGGCTTAGTCCCAATCTATGTTTAGGTGGTACATGGTAGTCCCTGACTTGGTTGGCATTATGCATATGTTATTATGTGTTGCTTCTTATTGAGATCAGTGAGCACATGTTAATGTGTGATTTTATGACTGCTTTGCAATGGCTTCAATTTGGTTAAATGTTGGTCACATGCATGGTATATTTCTCATTATATGATGTGCTCTTATTATGGTTCTATTCCATGGTTTGACATACTCTTGGTTATGTATTTGAATGCATGAGCTAATATGTGTTATTGCAACTAGTAAGAGAGGGCAGTAAGCCTTATTGATGAACCTCTAAGGAAACTAATGAATCAGTGAACGTATATGCATTCATGACCTACAAGTACTTTGTTTACAAAGTGTTTTTCTAAACGATTCACATGTGTTGGAAATTTTTTGAGAAAGAGTAGGACCTGGAATCAAGCATTTAGTCACACAGACCTTGCAGACAAGGTTCCTAGAAATTTCTAGACAATTATGGGAAATGGGCCTGAAGACTAGCCTAAAAATCTAGAACAGTGCTTTTGGTCACACCCTCTTAACTCGGAAATTTTGGTTGTAGCCGCATGGAGGACAACTTGTGAGTGTGGTTGGAGCCTTCTTGTCACATGCACTAGCCTACATGTGTGCGGTTGGGTTATAAAGTGTGTGAAAAAGGTGGTTCCATCTCAGGGAAAGATCACCATTGGAGGTTGTCTTATAAATGGATGATTAGGTGTCTGTGGTAGGTTGCAGTAATTTTTGATATAATAGACCCCACTTCCATAACTAAAACGTGGATTTTGGGTCATGTATAGTAACTCTCAACTCATGTTTACCCTGGTGAGCTTGTAAAAGTAGGTAAATGTGGGGTGGGGTGTTACAAAGTGGTATCACAACAAGTTTACAACACTGGACCTCTGGGTAAAAGGAAATCATCATATATTTGGCATACATGCATGATGGTTATTTGTTGTTATATTCATTGCGGTCAAATGCATGTTAGTCATTTTATTGCTAGTTGTTGCAGGTAAATAGTGTTATAACACTAGTGTGGTTACATGCATGATAGATGCTAGTTAATTAGTGTGGTCATATGCATGTGCATCAGTTGCTCATGCATGATGGTTAATTTGTTGTTATATGCATTGCGTTCATATCCATGTTGATTATTATCATTGTGGTTTCTTACATGATGATAGTTAAATTCTTGATATTATTATGTATCATGCTAATCTGGATTGACATGTGCAGATGCAATAGCCATACCAGAAGTAAAGTGAGGTAATACTTTTGATTGCACTTTTATTTGGCTAATAATGGAATATTGCAGTAAAATAGAAGGTTAAGAGATGAAGAGAAGAATGGTTGAATACAATTCATATGAATCCCCATATATACCAGAAGAGAAATTAGTAGGGTGGTAGAACTCAGTTGAGTAGCAGGGAGATGGAGACTCTCATGATCTAGCAAACATCTTAAGAACTCTAAAGGCAGAGATCATAAGTTGTAAAGTAGATAATGAGCGGTTGATTGAAGCCCAGGGAAGGCTTGCAAGAGCTTAAGAAAAGTAAGCTTAGGTTAATGCAGTTATTCTTCAAAGCCTTTCAGATTTCCAAAAGTAGGGACTGTTAGAGTTGGTCTTGTCAGTCCTCCGTCAGAGATCAAAACTCTTTCTGCATTTCATTTTTAGGAGTCCCGCTCCATTCACTCAACTGCATTCTGCTAGGGGCATGCCATAATCTGACGGAAAAGGTCTTGTTAGTCATTTCCCCTCATGTCTGGCACCTGCTGGCTTAGGTCTGTTGTCAATGTTCACTAAAGTCCATGACAGTTAATGTTCGATCTTTTAATGGACAAGAGTCATTTTCAGTCATTAGGTCTAGGGATCAGTCAATTTGGTCTTCAACCATGTCCAATAAAGCCATGCAGACCAGAAGGAGGCCCTTACAAAGTTATGATTCAGAGATTTTCATCGTCATGTTGACAAATTACGACTGTTCTTCAAAACTCTGTTTTGAAGAAAAGTCAAACAGTGTGTCATTTGTGATAATTTTCAAAAAAAAATCTGGTTGATCTCTTCAGGCGCAGTCATGGTTTCCTTGGCCAAATGCCATGTCAACAACCCCTGCAAAAAGTGCCGAAAATTTCATCATTCTAGCTAAAAATTCAAAGGAAAAAGTGAAATTCAGTGTTGCATTAAATCAGTAAAAAGAGCCAAAATGAAACATTAGCAAAGTGGGTTTTGGAGAAGAAAAAATTAAACCCATGACTCCAAATGCCTTTATATACAAGTTTCCACAAAAATCAAAGTCATTGTGCAAATCAAGGTCATAGAGAAACATAGCAAAGCATTGAGAGAGCAAAGCACGCATTTGGAGTGAAGTTGGAGTCATTTTCAGGAGCGCGGCGCACACACAGAGGGGCGCAGCGCACATAGAGAGCGCTACGCACACAGAGCCACCCCACAGTGCAAAGTTTATACGGGCGCGGCGCACACACAAAGCGCGGCGCACTGGGTTTGCTGCGCGGCGCACACCCACAGAGGCCCGAAATTGTTCCCAATTGCATCAAATCGTTTGGAATTCCTTCCAATTGCCAGGTAGGGTCTATCTCTTGGCTTGCTCATCAAATCTTGTGGATAGGATGATGGTTATGGCCGTTTATAAATGCAATAAAAAAAGCCTAAAACCTACCACTCAAATTATCAAAACCATTGTTGCTAGGGTTGCAAACTTGTGTGTTGATGCCAAGGCCCCTCTTCCACCTCTCATTTTTCCCCTTCTGTCCATTGTTCCCTTCCCCCCTATCCTATTTTTCCCATCTTTCCCTACCCTAAAACAGTACTAAAACCCTATTCCCTATCCCCTCCACTCATTTGTCAAATATAAAACCCCAAAATCCTACCTTACACAATCCCCAAACCCTCCTACATATCCCTAAAAAAAAATTCCCCCCATAACCCCTATTCCCATCATATTATTCCCCTTCCTAACACTCCCTTTTTGCATTGTTCCCCTTGGTGGCAGATATCACAACAACACCTAGTTTCATACCATCATCAAAGGACAGTCCAAGCACAGTACACATACAGAAGTCATGGCATCTGAGCATTCATCGGAGTATGAGATGGAAACACAAAGTGATTCATCCTTGGAAGAACAGGCTCCCCGAAGACATCATAAAAGTGGAAAACATGTTAGGGATGAGCCAACCCCCCTCACAGAATTGCAGGCATGCCCTCTTGCTATGTCATGTTTCCAGCATCTATCATGTTTTGAGTTTTGTCAAAGAGTGGCTAACGTTCAAGTTCATCATGAGTTGGCCTGTCTTTTTTTGCTTCACCTACATGGATATCACTCTATCTTGGCCGGTGTCACCTTCACACTAACACCTGAAACTGTCTCATTAGCAACCAGCATACCGAATGTTGGAGAACCATGGCACAAGAAACAGAAGGTTGATAGGCAGCATTATGAGCCTTACATTAAGGCCAGTTTCTTGAGGCAGCTCCAAAGAGTCTTTCCATTCAGATACTTGAAAGATGAATATGCTCCACTCATGAAGTTGATCATGAAGTACTTCAGCTGTGAGGGGAGGTTCTCTCGTCTATATGCCTATCACATCAGGTTGCTCATGCACTTTACCAGGGTACGGATGATGAACATCCCATATTTCATTTGCAGGAACATAGAGAGGATGAACACCTTCATGCAGCACAAAACCCCTCAGCAGCAACTTAACAGTGTTTATCACTTTGCTCTTATCCGGATTTTGGTGGATCATCAGCTGGGATTACAGGGCATTACTTGGGATGATTTCATCTCCCGTGACCTCTTCAGCACTTCACAGGGATTATCAGAGGTCAAGTATGAGACAGGTGGTCCTTCTCATCAGTATGAGATAGGTGGTCCTTCTCATCAGTATGAGCGCCATGAGACCACTACTATGCCAGTATTCATCACCTATCAGAGAGGCAGTAGGCATTTGTTTGCAGCAGCAAAGCGAGTGTTATCTCCACCCGGGGTGGAAGGGGCCTCGCTTCCGACATCAGCAACACAGGTACAGGACAGAGGCAAGGAGCCAATGCATGATGAGGGGCCTTCAGGTGAGCGAGAGACTGACTTCATTCTCGTTCAGGAGGATGACACAGACATGCGCCTGCAAGATGCACAGCTTAGAGAGATCATAGAGGAGCAGCGGGCAGACATTGAGGACTTGACTCACAACTTAGAGAAAGCTGAGTGGGTCATAACATACTTGGAACAGAGGAACAAACAGCTTGAGGATCAGCAGGAGGTGAGGGAGTTACAAAACATCCGGCAAACTCGACAAGCTGCCCGAAGGAGGAGAATTGGATTCACTTCATTAGAGCAACAGATCAACGAGGATCAGGAGTCTAATCTTGAGAGAGTCAACATCCACTTGGAGAGACTGCTGGACAAGGCTAATAGGGACATTACACTGCTGAGACACATGGCTTTCCACTACATGGCGCAGAACAAGATCTGCAAAGCAAGAATCATGAGCCTAAAGGCGAAGTTAAAGAAGGAAAATAGGAAGCAAAAGAGGCGAAGGGAGCATGATCGTCTTCAAATCTTGGCTGAAGCCTCTATGGCCCGGCATAGCACCTCATAGAGGATCTCCAGCCGAAATTTCAAGAAATTTGAGGCAATTTTGGTCACATGACAAATTTTTGGTCACAACACAGGTTTTTTCTCCTTGTGCGCCGCGCCAATGGATTGGGAGCTCCAAATCAAGAATGGTTTCCATTTTTGGATTCATCATGAAAAATCATGCCTACTTGTGCATGGACAAGAAATTTGGGCATGATTTGAGTCCCCAGGAGGTCAAAAACACTCAAAAAACGACCTCTTTGCCCCTATTTTGACACACAGGAAGCAGTCTTGGGAGAATGAAGTTTTGGAGGGGAAAATGAGTGCCAAATTCAGAAATTCCACTTGGGTTGGAAAGTAGATAGGCCAGGCTTTCCAACAAGCACACTTGGGCACAATTTAGACTCTTTCAGGTACTTCAAAACATCCTCCAAAGTGGCGTGGCGCATATAGAGAAAAAGGCAAAAATTGCGCCCGCTCTGCGACATTTCGATTCGCGACTTTCTCCAAGTGGGCCCGCTCATTTACACTATAATTTTATCGACAACTAAGGCAATGTTTAAAAATTATTTTCACTAAAGGTGGGCTTCTATCCTAGTGGCAAAGGAAGGCGAGCAGTCACCCAAGCCATTTGTCATTTTTGTAACGCTGCACCTGTAACTAATGGTTGGCTTTCCACTTCCACTTTGTAATGATTCGAAAAACTCCCCAACTCTTGGTCGTTCTATTTCCTCATGACATAGTCTATTTATTGTATACAAACCATTTGCAAAAGGTTGGCTTGTAATTTCTGGGAGACTGTGGGAGAGAAACCCAGTTCTTCATTGTATATTTTGACAGAGGATTAATGAAAGGCAGCAACTTTGTTTCATGAGATTCATGTGGTTGTGAGTGTAGAAAATGTTTTTCTCTTTATGTTGCATATGTATTTCGTTATGTTTCATAGTTCATTCATATTCATTTCCAGTGAAATTTTCTAAGTTAGATAAGGTAGAATTCATGTTTATTGCTCTGCCTGTGGGAAAGTTTCACGTTATGTGTTCTTCTTCTGTTGAAAAGGATTCATGTGTTCATGCCCTTTCCACCCTCCTAAACAATCTTTCCATTCCGCATCACTTCAAACTTAATTGCTAGACTTTCCGCCTATCTTGCCTCACGCAATAATCTGTGCCTTTGTGTTAAATTCTCTGCTCATTACTGTTCGTTGGTCCCATACATCCCAAAAACTCAGTCATTTATCAAAATTTGCTTCTTGTATCCATGTTTATTTACTAGCCTAAAATCAAATATTTCACTGTAAGTCATCTCAGACCATATCATTTATCTTTTCACTGAGCGTGACTCGGAGAGAGCCCTCTCCTGTTCTGGTAGGGCTAGCTACCAGACTGAGCATGGTTTGTGGTTACCCTGAATTTTGCCTTCCTTCATCCTAAGGCAGATTTAGGCTCTAACAGGGACAACTGGGAATCATTCATGAAGATCGACAGGAAGAAAAGACTAATGGGGAAAATGGAAGCAGATCTCAAAAAAGGTGCAAGATGGATAAGTATGATACAGTAAAGGGGCAGATCTTTCAGTACATTGGAGAGGAGGGCTAGCACGCATGGATATTATTCTAGCTTTGATTCCAGTAGACATCATTGCCATCATCATCAACATTATTATAAGAGGAGTGAGAAGCAGTATTTTCCAGAAGAATTCAGGAAATCCAAGCCTCCCACCTTTGATGGCTAGATGACCAAATCAGAAGATGCAGAAGCATGGCTTCTTGGTATGAATATTTTTTTAGACTTCATGATTACTCAGAGAATATGAAAGCCAAGATAGCCACCTTCAGTCTCAAGGGAAAAAAAGATATCTAGTGGGGGGAGATGTTAAGAACGTTAGAGGCATCATGGAAAAGAAGTTGACATGGGAATAATTTGAAAGACTCTTCAAAAATAAGTACCTGTCTGAGAAATATTATGATGGAAAGGCCAACGAATTCTATGAGCTCAGGATGGGTTTCCATGATAGATGAAAAGTATACAACCAAATTTCTAGAGTTGTTGAGATACGTTCCATATCTCAAGGAAGAGAAAGAAAATATCCAAAGATTAATCAATGGATTTTCATTAGCATTCAAAGACCAGATTGAGTTTGATGTGCCTTAGTCATTGGAAGAAGCCATCAGGAAGTTGAATCATTGCTATGAGCAGTCAAAGCGCAAGCCTAAGTTCATGTTTTATTAGAAGGGTAATGAGAAGACTAAATAAAAATGGCTTGAGAAGAAAGAAAGATCTCAGGATGTAGGTGAGAAGGAAAATATGGCTCTCAAAAGAAGTTCAATGCATCTGAGAAAGGAAAGTGGTCTCATCCTATGGAGAAGTAAAATAAAGGCAGTGGCAGAGAACCATTGAAGTGTTGGACTTGTGGTGGTGACCATCGCATGAGGGATTTTCCATCATATTAGGGTCCTAGTCCTCAGATATACAATGTGAAGGAGGTGCAGACAACTGGGGATGTAGGTTAGAGCATTCCCTAGGTCTATGCAATAGTTGATAATAGGGAGATAGATCACCCAGAATCCATCATCGAGATGGAAGGTGGAACCAAAAGGACACTTCCAGTGAGAGCCTCAATGCATCTTGCAGCGGAAGGAACTCATGCTCCAGGACCGAGCAATAGGGCAAGTTAAAGTGCATGGAAGCACTTTGGGGCCAATGAAGCTACATGGAAGATGGTTGATCAGATGTGGGCATAATAGATGGTTTCTAATTATAGCTAAATTTGTCAAGGGAATTGGAATCTCTTGAGAGATGATATGGGCATGTGTTAAGTTGCAGGATGACATTCTTGGTACAGTATGACAAGGTAAGTGGTATATTGTTATATTTATTAATGCACTAACAATTGTGCGTTTATGGTAATGTGATGTAGTGAATCGCAGGGAAAATAGGCTGCCATGAACTCTTGAAGGAGGCTCAGGCTGAGCTTTTATTCATGAACCCTTGGAAGCACTAGGAACTCATGGGGATTGATTCAGGGTGTCTGTTGAAAGTTTTTTTCTTTCGGTGTTTCATGATTTATTTGTGCTTGATTTGCAATTTTCACTATGACTGGTGCATGGCCATGCCACTTTGGTTGTGGTGTTGTATTATTGTTTCGATTTCTATGTTTTCTTCATTGCTTCTTGTTCTTGTCTTTTATGTTTTCAGTGTCTTGGGAATTGGTTGGGGGAAAGAGGAAAGATAATGGAGCTCGGGGAGAGCTTAGTGGTAACCAACAAGCAATACAAGACCCAAATGAAGTCTAACACATGAATAAATGGTAGCTAAAGGCAAGAGTATGACATCCAGTTGGGTTAGTTGGGTCCATATAGATAAATGGATAGTGGTAGGACAATCCTAAGAAAGGTAAACATGAAAGGTAAAGTACATGGGCCTGAGGTAACAGATGCCTTGGCTATGTTGAGAATTGTCGTTCTCAATGTTATGTATGATTTGCATGGATAAAGGAAGTTCTCTTAACCTTAACCTTATGAACAATGGTAATTGTGTTGTGATCATGATTATGTTAATGTGTGTGTGTGTGTGTGTGTGTATTCCTTGTAGATTCAAACTACTACTTGTAATTTACTAAAACAAAAGACTTGAATCTACTCTACTTATCAGCGAAAACAATTAATCGATCGAGAAATCATGAAGCATACAAGAGAAAGAATTCAATCAACACATTACACAGCTAAAAACCCCTGCTATTTGTATATTGCATTAGTCAGAAAATATGAGAAGATTACAATGCTTTGCTCAAGCCCGAGCAACCTCTATACTATCTCTATATGTATCATTACTTCCTAGACAAGCCTAGGCCAATAATTAACCAATTTTCTGCTTTCCCAAGTCCCTATTTCCTTGTGTTTCTTCCTTGGGAATTATCCCCTATTAATTAGGGAAATTCCTCAATTGGAATTGCGCAATCCTCATAGGCCTTCCTATGACTGCATTCACCACCTGTACAATTCAGATGATTATACAACTGATAGTACATTACCTTTGAACTCCAATATCAACTGGGTAACTCTCATATCTGACATGCATGAGTTATTTATGAGTGAATCATCAGTTAATTGGTTGAACACATGAAGCAACACCCCATTGTATGACCTCCTACTAGTTCCTCCATCAGTTGGAACTATTTTAACGGATTTTAACTCAGTTAAATTGAATTAATTAATTACAAATAAAAATAAACTCAACCATGGCTCCTATAAAATAGGAGACCATCTACATGACTATAGTTAGACCCTCAACTCGAATTAATTGATCCAACTAAGTCAAATTAACTTAGTTAACTTGTACAAGTTGTCTTGTGATGTGGAATTACAATTTTATTCCTAATTTAATTCAAGGACAAAATTAAATCAAGATTTTCTTGTTTCATTTTCAACACTCCCTCTCAACAAGAAAAGGATTATCAGATACCCCAATCCTTCCTCTATGGAACTCAAATTTTCCTCTTGACAATGCCTTAGTCAAGATGTCTGCATCTTGTTCCTCTGTAGGAATGTACTCTAGCAACATGATTCTCCTCTACACACAATCTCATAGATGGTGATACCGGATGTTCATATGCTTGGACCGGTCATCAAAAATTGGATTCTCAGAGAATTTGATACAACTCTGGTTGTCACATTAAATAATTGTAGGATGAATTTGTTGACCAAATAACCCAACAAGGACCTTCCTCATCTAGTTAGCCTCATAAATTGCTTGACTAGCATCCATGTACTCAACTTCTGTTGAACTGAGTGCAACTGATCTCTGCTTCTTGTTGTACCAAGAAATTGTTTCTGACCCAATACTAAAGACTCCCCACCCAATCTGCATCTGTGAAGCTTTGCAGCTTCACTACCTCTTTCCGTCTGTACCAAAGACCAAACTGAGTGGTGCCTATAAGGTATCTCAACACATGTTTAGTTGCCTTCCACTAGACTTTGGTTGGCTTAACCATTGCTTGACTAGGCTCATTAACTGAAAAACACATATTTGGTCGTGTGTTCACCAAATACATAAGTGAACCCACATGCTACCTGTAAATAGTAGCCTCCACTACTTCACCTGAAGTAGCATCTTCCTACCTTCAATTTCCTGCTAAAGGAGTCTCCATGGGTTTGTTTATCTCCATGTGGAAATTCTTCAGTATCTCATTGGAATACATTCCCTGAGATACAAGCAGTTCCTCATCTCATTGTCATACTTCCATACCAAGTAAATAATGCATGATCCCCAGGTCCTTCATCTTGAATTCTCTTGTAAGATCCTCTTTGCAAGATTTGAAAAACTTCTCATTACTTGTTAGAATTAAATCATTGACATATAATCAATAATTTACCTTCAACCACAATATTGTAAAGGTTTGCATATGCTTCACTCTTGGTGAACCCCAACCTGGTGAAATAGTTGTCAATCTTGTTGTACCAAGAACGAGGTGCTTGTTTCAATCCATACAGTGCTCACTTGATTCTACACACATGTGACTCTCTGTTAAAGATCTCAAGTCATTTCGGCTTCTCTATGTGCACCTCTTCCTCAATCACTCTGTTAAGGATTGTTATATTCACATCCATCTGATGTATCTTCCATCTCATATGCACTAAAAGTGCTAGAATAGATATGATTTAAGAGTACCTTTCTACTAGAGCAAAGGTCTCCTCATAATCAATTCCCTCCACTTGAGAGAACCCCTTGGCCACAAATCTGGCCCTGTGTTTCCTGACATTCCCATATGCTGCTTACTTCACCTTGTAGATCTACCTAGAACCTAGCTCTGACTTTTCCTCTAGCCTTGGGACAACTTCCCAAGCACTGTTCCTGATAATGGAGTCATACTCCTCTACCATGGCATCAACCCACACTAGTTTTTGCACTTCTTCCTTGAATGAGGATGGCTCAGTCTCTACACTCTTGATCATTAGATCCATGTAGCCAATGTACTGGTATGTGACCTCCTTTGCCTGCGTTGTGATGTGGGTGCTCCTACATTCTCTCTAGCATCAAGCATCAATATTTTAGCTTCTATGGTGCTCTTCCTTCCATCTATGGATTTCTCTGCATGAGTGTGTGCTTCCACTCTCTTCTCCTCTGCATGTGGCTACTCCACATCATTATGAGGTGCTTCCTTTAGAGATAAAATCTCCTCATTTGCATGTAACTGAAGCTCCATCTCAAGGGAACATCTCATGGCCTTCTCTTCATCAAACTTCACATATCTACGAACCATTGTCATCATGTGAGATGGAAGGTACACCTGATAGTTGTGAGGTGTATCAGTGTACCCCAAAATATGCCCAACTTCGTTGTTGGCTCTAGCTTTTTCCTTACATCCTTGGTAACATGATAGTAAATTGATTTACCAAAGAATATGAAGTGTTCCACATATGGTTTCTCACTTGAAAATCTTCTGGTTTACTCATCCCAAGAATTTGATGAGGACTCATGCTCTGCACATATACATTTGTGTTGCATGCTTCATCCCATAAGTGCAACAGTAGGACCTATTCATGTAACATTGCCCGTGCATCTCCCACAATAATTTTGTTCTTCCTTTCTGCCACCCCATTCTATTGTGGATTATGGGGTGTTATTAACTCTCATCGAATGCCTTCTGATGCATAGACATTCCTAAATTCATTCGATACATATTTTCCACCATTATCGCTCCTGAGATCCTTAACTTTCATGCCAGTTTCTTTCTCAAAAAGTGCTTTAAATTCACAAAATTTAGAGAACATATGATCTTTCTTATGCATGAAGAAAATCTAGCACTTACGTGATAAATCATCTACAAATATTACATAATACCTGTGCTTGGTCAAGGAGGCTATTGAGAACAATCCACACACATCTAAGTGAACTCTTTCAAGGATCAGTTGCACTCGATTGTCCTTATCATTGAAGGTGTCTTTGGTGTACTTCCCCAGTGTACACCCTTTGCGTGTACCTTTCTACGCTACTGCACCCTTGGGAAGTCCTGTAGAAATTTGTTGCATGATCTTCAATGCTCCATGGTGAAAATGGCCCAATATTCTATGCCATAATTCACCGATGTCTCATCTTTTCACCTTCTCTGCTTTGTGCTCAATGTTGCACAATATTCTATGTCTAATTTGTAAAAGTTCTTCACCCGAGCCCAGATCTACCTCACTTGTCCTGTGGCTACGTCACGAAGTAAATCCTTTCCTTGCCTAAATATCACATCGTAGCCGCAAACTTCCAACATAGCAACTGAAATTAAATTCTTCTTCAGACCTGGAACATACATGAAATCTTTTAATGTGAGAGGATAACCAGACTCCCTCTGAAAAGTAACAGTACCGATGTCGATCGCATTATACCTTCCATCATCTCCCATCTCGATGTGCATCTGGAGGTCCTTCTCCTCCAAGTCATTAAAAAAATATTTGTTTCCCATCACATGGAATGAGGCTCCACTATCCAAATACCACATACTACCCATCATTGATGTCACCATGCATGCAATGAGGGTAAAATCTGACTCGAATTTTGAAGCAAAATCTTCACCTTCCACTCCTCTTGAGGGATTTTTTCTGGCCTTCTTGTTCAGACACTTCGTGGCATACTGTCCCAGCTCATGACAATGAAAACATTTAATCTTCGACAATTCCTTCTTATTACCGCCCTGATTGGAATCTCCTTTGGATTGGAATTTATTTCCTTTCCATTTCTTTTCCTTTCCATCCAAGGCATAGTTATCCTCATCATCATTCTTAGAGGAGGTTCCATATCTGGTGTTTTGCCTTATCCCTTCTTGCACCAATTCAGACCACAAACGCTCCCACTTTGGCCACTTCTCCCTCCCATTTATCGAATCTTGGTGGTTGTGAAAGCTCTTGGGAAGGCCTAGAAGTGTTAGGCTAACTATATCATCTTTAACAACTGTAACACCAACAATCCTAAGCTCATCCTGACATTGGGTGAACTTACTCAAGTATTGTGGTATTTAGTCACCCTTCTCCATCTTGATTTTCCAAAGCTTGTCCTTCAGTGCTAGCTTCCTGTGATCACTGCTATTTTGAAACAAGTATGTCAATGCCTTCCACATTGCATATGGAGTCTCCTTCCCATGGAGGTTCGACATAATATGATCTCGAACTCCTTATAGTAAAATCCTTCTTTTCTTGGCTACATTCTTCTTCCACTCTACTAGGTTTGGTGCATCTGCAGCTGCTGGTTTCGGAACATTTCTATCAATTTATTCCTTCAATCCATTATCTTCCATGATTTTTTCCATTCGGTCCTTCCAAGAAATGTAATTTGAGCTACCCTCAAGGGAATACTCAAGCCTAAAAAAAAATCATATTCTTCTCTTCTATTGTGATTTCAACTCCAATACCATGTACAAATTCCTTGTAGATTCAAACTGCTAATTGTAATTTACTAAAACAAAAGACTTGAATCTACTCTACTCATCAGTGGAAATAATTAATCAATCGAGAAATCATGAAGCATAAAGAGAAATAAATCAATTAACACATTACACAATGATTTCCTAGGGAAATGTACAGCTAAAAACCCCTATTATCTGTATATTGCATTAGTCAGAAAATATGAGAAGATTACAATACTTTTCTCAATCCCGAGCAACCTCTGCACTATCTCTATGCATATCACTGCTTCCTAAACAAACCTAGGCCAATACTTAACCAATTTTATGCTTGCCCAAGTCCCTATTTCCTTGCGTTGTTTCCTTGGGAACTATCCCCTATTAATTAGGGAAATTCCTCAATTGGAATTGTGCAATCCTCGTAGGCCTTCCTTTGACTACATGCACCACCTGTACAATTCGGATGATTATACAACTGATAGTGCACTACCCTTGAACTCTAATATCAACTAGGTAACACTCAAATCTGACATGCATGAGTTATTTATGAGTGAATCATCAGTTAACTGGTTGAACACATGAAGTAGCACCCCACTGTCTGACCTCCTACTAGATGGAACTAGTTTAACTAACTTTAACCCAGTTAAACTGAATTAATTAATTACAACTCAAAATAAACTCAACCAGAAATCTTATAAAGTAGGAGACACTATACATGACTCTAGTTATACCCTCAACTTGAATTAACTGACCTAACTAAGTCAAATTAACTTAGCTAACTCGTACACATTGTTTTGTGATGTGGAATTACAATTTTATTCCTAATTTAATTAAAAGACAAAATTAAATCAAGATTTTCTTGTTGCGTTTTCAACATATATATATATGTATATGTTGAAAACGCAACAAGAAAATTAAATACATATATATAAATATATATATATATATATATATAGATATATATATATATATATATATATATATATATATATATATATATATATATATATATATATATATATATATATATATATATATATATATATATATATATATATAATATATATTATATATATATATATATATATATATATATATATATATATATATATATATATATATATATCAATGATATTGATTGACAAGGTCACCAGGGATCATTCTTGTGCAAGAATGATTGTTTTATGCATGTGAATGGCATGAAAATATTCTTGGTTTTATGAGGAATCAAGTGGGAAAGTAGCCCTAGAAGTTCTATTATTTTAGTATTATATGAATATGATTTTAATATTATGTGTTTATAACTATTATCATGCTATGAACAAGGAATGTTGAAGGATACATCAGTAGAACGAAAGCAATGTAATATGCGACATGCTGAGACAAGCACATATAAGTGGAAAGAGCTGCAGACTTGGGATTTTGGTTGTGGGTGCATGCAGTAAGGCATGGAAAAGACTCTAGAGGAAAGAATGTCTAGTAGAGACGGTGTGGTCTCTAGATGTATAGTATTGAGGTTGTGTACATGTTGTACATGTTGTGTTGTGTATATGTTGTATTGTGCCATATGTATTGTGTATATGTTGTGTTGTGACATTTGTCGTTGTATTGTACCATGTGTATATGTGAAAGTGTTGTTGTACACCATGTGTAGGTGTATGTGTTGTATAATGTGTTGGGATAGGCAAGTATGGGACCATTTGGATTCCCTTATTGCTAAAATTGAGGGTGGAGGAGGCATAGTCTCTGGATTCCATTGTTGTTGATATTGAGGCTAGAGGTGGTATAGTCTATGGATTCCCTTATTGATTCTATTGAGGGTAAAGGCAGTATAGCCTTTGGATTCCCTTATTTCTAATATTGAAGGTAGAGACGACAAAGTCTTTGGACTACCTTGTTGTTGATATTGAGGGTGGATGTGGTATAGCCTTTGGATTCCCTTGTTGCTTTAGGCAACAGATCCTGCATATGGAAGAGAAGAGAAGGAACTAGGTGCTTGTCGGGTTTGGAAAATGATCCAGTGTGTATACGAGGTCAAAGAGAAGAGAAGGCACTAGGTGCTTGTCAGGTTTGGAAATTGATCCAGTGTGTGTACAAAAAGGACAAAGAACAAAGGAAGAAGAAAAGAACAATTTGAAAGATAAGTCTCAATATTTTATTAAGTTTTAAATTTCAAAGTTATGAACATAATCTAAGATTATAATTTATGATGGTTGAGTTTTGAGCTAATTGGATGTGATAGTTTTATATATGATGATTTGATCATGGAGTTAATTTCACTTGTTGTGAAAGGTATCAAATAGAATTACAAGTAGTCACTGTATTGGCAAGCTACCAATGAGGTATGATTTGAATTTATTACAATTCCTTTTAAGCCTAATTAAAATTATGTACTTGGTATAGGAAAGCATGGAAAATGCCTAGTTTGGGTTGTTGGAACTGACTGCAACAAATTTAGTAGAAGCAACAAAATGAATTGGAGCATGCAACAATATGTTGGTAAAGTACTTCCAAAGTAGGGTCATTATGGGAAACGGATACCCAATATTGTCCATTGATTTCCATAAGAATTTTATGACCAGTATGATGGTTTTGAGGTAGGGGTATGCCATGGTTTTGAGATAGGAGTATGCCTTGGTTTTTGGACCTTTTAACGTGAAGAAACCTTGCTAAGGAATTGATCATTTGAGGGACTAGGAAGCAGAGGAGAGGATACCCGAACTGGGAAGGTTAGTGACTACACGGAAAGGGGTGACTAGGTTTCCCAAGGGACTGGAAAGCAGGGAAGGGAAGGTTGGGGAATAAATTTGTTTTGGTCAATAGCATTGTTAGTTGGGATTAGAAGCACATTGGGAGTGTGCGTGAAACCAATGAGTTGATAATTGTTCACTAAGAGAACAAGTAGCACAAGGATTGTAGCACTGGACATCGGAGGTAGACTTTGAATTTAGCAGTGGATTCTGGACTTCCTTGGAAGGAGGTGAATCCCTGGTACTATTTTGAGGGTGGTGGTGTGAGCCTTTGGATTCCCTTGTCGTTGATGCAGGTATCATATCCTTTTATTTGTTGGTTAAATCAAATGTGCATATGTATATATGTGTATATTATAGTAAATATTGTATCGAGTTATGTTTATAAAGCTCCATAAACAGTATGTTTATTTGTTGGTTGAAGCAAATGTGCATATGCATATATGTGTATATCATTGTAAATATTGCATCGAGTTGTGTTTATAAAGCTCCATAAGCTGTATTTTGTCATGTTTTTTAGCCGTTTTGTCTAGTTATAAGTGTCATAGAACACCAAGGATAGTGTTCCCCCAAGGGGGAGGGGTTTGTAACAACCCTGGGTTAAGCCTTCCCAGTGAATAAATCAAACCAAGGTCTCTGGACACGTATTCCAAGCAGAATGAGGGGAAAACATCACATTGGGGGTCACTTGTGGTTAATTATTTATTGGCTATGGAAATTGGCATTGGCATTGGCATTGGAAAAGGAAATGGGCAATAAATGGCAATTGATTCGAGAAATAAAGGAAAAAGAGAGAAAAGGAAGATGAAGAGACAAGAATATGCATGCAAGGGAAAATGAAAAGAAAAAGAAAATCAATTGGAGAGACATCATTCTAACATTCTTTTTCGGGGAAAAGAGAGGAAAAGAATAGGAGAATACTACAACAAGAAGTACTTTATGGCAAGAGAGAGGGAGAGAGAACTTGGAGACAAGCAAGGAAAGCAAGGAGCACAATAGGAATTGGATCAGCAGAAATCAAGTAAGGAAAAGAGAAATGAGAAGGAGGATTGTTGCAGGAAACAGTTGCATGTGTGATTATCTTTTTGGGATTTGGATGCATGGTTCCTGCATCGGTTTATTTTTAATTTTATTTTCAATGACATGGATATTTCTTGGATTGACAGTGGTGTACAACCTTTGTCTATGCCATTTCCTAGATAGCCATGATGTAGTGGGTTTCCTATTTGGTTGAGCTTTGGATTGTTGGTAGATTTCAGATCTGGGATAAGGTAGTCTCAGGAAAATCCTAAGGGTCGAGAGTGGATATGGTTTTCTTTGGGAAGCTCTTGACAGGTGGGTTGAGATAGGAAAATTCCTTTGAGTATGGTGAAGAAAATTTGAGGCATCCTAGCTTGTTTTGGATTGGTGATTTATGGACTAGTTTAGGTGAGATCATTGTGGCTTAAGGGTGGAGATGGTTTAACCTATGGATTAGCTAGTTGGTTATGGATTGTTTTATCCCATGTGATCCCATCCTCATGCTTGGAATCTTTCATGGGGGTGACTGGGATGAAAGAAAGATTTGGTTCAGTCCCAATCTATGGTCGGGTGGAAGTCCCTGACTTGGTTGGAATTATGCATATGTTATTATATGCTACTTCTTATTGAGATCAATGAGTACATGGTACGGTTTAATGTATGATTTTATGACTTCTTTGTCATGGCTTCAATTTGGTTAAATGTTGGTTACATGCATGGTATATTTCTCATTATATGATGTGCTCTTGTTATGGTTATATTCCATCATTTGAAAAACTCTTGGTTACGTATTTGAATGCATGAGCTAATATGTGTTTTTGCAGCTAGTAAGAGAGGGCAGTAAGCCTTCTTGATGAACCTCTTATGAAACTAATTAATTAGTGAACAAATATGCATTCATGACCTACAGGTACTTTGTTTACAAAGTGTTTGTATAAATGATTCACATGTGTTGGAAAAGTTTTGAGCAAGACTAGGGCCTAGAATCAAGCATATAATCACACAGACCTTGCAGGAAGGGTTCTGGAAAGTTTTGGACATTGTTGGGAAGTTGGCTTGGAGACTAGACTAAAATTTCAGAACATGGCTTCTGGTTGCACCTTCTTAACTGGAAAATTTTGGTTGTAGCTGCATGAAGGACAACTTATGAGTGTAGTTGTAGCCTTTTTGTCGTATGCACTGGCCTACATGTGTGCAAATGGGTTGTAAAGTGGGTGAAAAGGTGGTTCCAAATCAGGGAAAGATCACTAGTGGATGTTGTCTAATATATGGGTGACTAGGTGTCCTTGGGAGGTAGCAGTAAGTTCCGAGATAGTAGACCCCACTTCCATAACTGGAACTTGGATGTTGAGTCATGTATAATGACTCTCAGCTCATGTTTACCTTGGTGAGGTTGTAAAAATGGGTAAATGTGGGGTGGGGTGTTACAGAGTGGTATCACAACAAGTTTAAAACAATGGCCTCTGGGTAAAAGTAAATTTTCACATGTTTGGGATGCATGCATGATGGTTATTTTTTGTTATATGCATCGTGGTCACATGCATGTCAGTCATTCTATTGTTATTGTGGTTACATGCGATAGATGCTAGTTAATTAGTGTGGTTATATGCAAGTTCATCAATTATTCATGCATGATGGTTAATTTTTTGTTATATGCATTGTGGTCATATGCATGTTGATTATTGTCATTGTGGTTGCTTGCATGATAGTTAAGTTCTTGATATTATTATGTATCATGCTAATATGGATTGACATGTGCAGATGCAATAACCATACCTGAAGTAAAGTGATGTAATGCTTTTGATTATGCTTTTATTCAACTAACAATGGCATATTGCAGGAAAATGGAAGGGCAAGGGGTTAAGAGTAGAATGGTTGAATACAGTTCATATGACTCCCCGTATAGACCAAAAGAGAAATTGGTAGAGTGGGAGAATTTAGTTTAGCAACAGGGAGAGGGAGACTCTCATGATCTAATAGATACCTTAAGAAGTCTGAAGGGAGAGATCATAAGTTGTAAAGAAGATAATGAGGGGTTGATTGAAGCCCAATAAAGGCTTGCAAGAGCTCAAGAAAAGCAAGATGAGGTCAATGCAGTTATTCTTCAATGCCTTTCAGATTTGCAAAAGCAGGGATAGTTGGGAATCAATCATGAAGATAGGCAAGAAGAAAATACTAATGGGGCAGATGGAAGCAGGTCTCAGAAAGGGTACATGATGGATAGGGATGATACAGTAAAGGGGGGGAAATCTTTGAGTACACTGAAGAGGAGGGACGACACACATGGATTTTATTCAATCTTTGATTCAAAGAGACATCATTACCATCAACGTCAACATTATTGTAGGAGGAGTGAGAAGAAGTATCTTCCAGAGGAATTCAAGAAAGCCAAGCCCCCTACCTTTGATGGTGAGATGAACAAATCAGAAGATACAGAAGCATGGCTACTTGGCATGAAGAATTTTTCAGACTTCATGATTACTCTAGAGAAAATGAAAGCCAAGATAACCACCTTCAGTCTCAAGGGAAAACATGATTTTTGGTGGGAAGATGTTAAGCATGTAAGAGGAATTAGGGAAGAGAAGCTAACATGGGAATAATTTGAAATATTCTTCAGAAAGAAGTACATGTCTGGGAGGTATTATGAGGGAAAGGCCAAGGAAATCTATGAGCCTAGGATGGGTTCCATGATATATGAAGAGTATACAACCATATTTATAGAGTTTTTGAGATACATGCCCTATCTCAAGGATGAGAAAGCAAAGATCCAAAGGTTTATTAGTGGGTTGTCATTATCATTCAAATAATGGATTGAGTTTGATGAACCTCAGTCATTGTTGGAATTCATCAAGAAGTTGAAGCATTGCTATGAGTAGTCAAAGCGCAAGCCTGAGTTTAAGGGTGACTGGAAGGTTAATGAGAAGAATAAATAAAAAGGGTTCTACAAGAAAGGAAGATATTATGATGCAGGTGAGAAGGAAAATATGGCCCCTCATAAGAAGTTAAATGCAGTTGAGAAAGGATAGGGGTCTCAACCTATGGAGAAACATAATAAAGGCAATGACAGAGAACCATTGAAGTGTTAGACTTGTGGTGGGTACCATAGTATGAGGGTTTTTCCATATTATCAGAGCGTTAAGCCTCACATCTACAGTGCGCAGGAGGCGCAGACAGCTGGGGATGTAGGCTAGAGAATTCCCTATATCTATCCAGTAGCTGATAACGGGTAGGTATATCACTAGGCATCCATCATCGAGATGGAAGGTGGAACCAGAGGGAGAGTTCTAGTCAGAGCCTCAATGCATCTTGCAATATAAGGAGCTCATGCTTTGGTACCAAGAAATAGAGCAGGTTAAAGTGCATGGAATCACTTTGGGGCCACAAAAGCTACATGGAATATGGTTGATCAAATGTAGGAATAATAGTTGTTTCCCAATTATAGTTGAATTTGTCAAGGGAATTAGAATCACTTGAGAGATGATATATGCATGTGTTCAATTGCAGGGCAACATGCTTGGTACATCAGGGCAAGGTAAGTGGTATATTGTTATATTTATTAATGCATCGACAATTGTGTGTTTATGGAAATTTGATGCAAGGAATCACAGGGAAAAGAGACTATCATGAAATCTTGAAGAAGACTCAGGTTGAGATTTTATTCATGAACCCTTGGAAGCACTAGGAAATCACAGGGATTGAGCTAGGGTTCCTATTGAAATTTTTGTGCTTTCAGTGTTTCATGATTTATTTGTGCTTGATTTACAATTTTGACTGTGACTAGTGCATGGCCATGCCACTTTGTTTGTGGCATTGTATTTTTTTTTGGATTTCTATGTTTTATTCATCTTTCTTCTTGTTCTTTCCTTTTGTGTTTTGAGGGCCTTGGGAATTGGTTAGGGGAAAGAGAAATTCTAATGGAGCTCAGGATAGATGAGTGGATTTCAACAGGAAATATAAGACCCATATGAAGCCCAACGCATGACAAAAGGGCAGTTGAAGGAAAGAATATGACAACTAGTTGGGTTGGTTGGGTCCATAGAGATAAATGGATAGTGGTAGGACAGTCATGAGAAAGGTAACCATGAATGGTAAAGTACATGGGTCTAATCTAACAGGTACCTTGGCTATGTTGGGAACTATTTTTCGCAAAGTTGTGCATTCTTTGCATGGATAAAGGAAGTTCTCTTAACCTTGACCTTATGAACACTGGCAATTGTGTTGTGATCATGATTATGTCAATATATATATATATATATGAATGCTAATGTATGGCAGGGTTGCTAGTGATCATTCTTGTCGAAGAATGATTGTTTTATATAGGGGAATGGGATGAAAATATTCTTGGTTTTATGAGGAATCAAGTGGGAAAGTAGCCCTATAAGATCTATGATTTTAGTATTATGTGCATATGATTTTGATATTATGTGTTTATAACTATGCTCATGCTATGAAGAAGGAATGTTGAAGGACACATCAACAGAATGAAAGCAATGTAATATGTTGCATGTTGAGACAAGCTTAGATAAGTGGAAAGAGCCACAAACCTGGGATTTTGGTTATGGGTGCATGCAGTAAGGCATGGAAAACACTCTAGAGGCAAGAATTCCTGGTAGAGTTAGTGTGGTCTCTAGATGTGCAGCATTGCGATTGTGTAAATGTTGTACATATTGTGTTGTGTATGTGTTCTACTGTGTTATGTGTATTGTGTATGTGTTTTGTTGTGACCTAAGTCACCAGGTTCATGTTAGAGTTCGAGTTCAGCAACCACGAAATTCGAATAAAGTTCGGCAACTAAAATTTTTCCACTAAAGTTCGACATAAAATTCGACATATAGAAATTCAAAGAAAAAAATGTATATATATAATAATAAAAAATTCAATTTAAAGTCAAATTCAAAGTCCATAATGCACATTGCAAAGACATAAGATTATTGCTCAAACATTTAAATCATTTCCACATAATTTTATAAACCATGAAAGCGAGTGCCAAATTCCAATAAAGAACCAAGTTCCAACTTCCATACATAGTAAACAAGGTGAGAAATTCATCATAGACATTGGCAATTTGGCACCCATATCAAATTCAACAAAACCATGGGCGATATCAGATTTCATATATTGAAAAACAATATGATAAAAAAGTATTCAAAATATATAACTTGAAAGTTTAAAGTAGCTTGGCAGTTTTAGAAAATTGTTCATGCAAAAAGTAAACTAGAAATCTAAAACAGGAACACAAGTTTTATTCTTGATGTTCTTGTGGCCCACTTGTTATATCAAAAAGTTCTATATCATCAAGAGCAGTAGGAGCTGTGAATCCGCTAGATGCTTCAGCATCAGATTCATCAATCAATTCCCTATCAATGTCACTATCAATGTACAAATCAGCGTCATCCATTGATGCATTTGGAACAAGATCGATCCACGGAGTAGAGGAATTGGATGACTCTATAGCCACATTTTTCAATGCCAGCTGCAAGTTACTATGAACATAAACAAGATCTTCTAATCTTCCAGATAACAACCTATTTCTTTTCTTGGAATGAATGTGGTCAAAGGAACTCCAATTCCATTCACATGCTGATGAACTTGATCCCTGGCTTAAGATACAAATTGCAAAATTTTGCAATTTTGGTGCCCTTGAACCATAAAATTCCCACCATACTACTGGATCACTTTTGCTCCTATCATACTTTTCTGATTATGTTCCAAATAACCCTTCTTCTAACCTGTATGCCCTCAACTGACTTCTGACCAAACCTACAATTTCTAGATCTAGATTTAGCTTCTCAATAGCCTGGATAAGTCCATTCATGATGTTGGCATTATGATTCTGGTATGGCTCTATGATACAGGTGTTGTACTTGATGGCAACCCACTCAAGTGGCAAAGCTCTGTTCAGGCTCTCAAAATGATGGAAATTAAGAGGTTCGCAGGTGAATGGTTCAAAAGGTGCGGACCCGCAGGTGCGCCGTCCAGGAAGTGCACCGTCCAGGAAGTGCAGTCATACCCGCAGGTTACCGGTTCAGAAGGTGCGGTCCCCTAGTTCACTCACTTCAAGGCAGAGAAGCGCGCTCACATGGGGTTTCTTATGTTTGGCCCGTGGTATTTAGCCCGTCGTTCTTGATCCTATGGTTTTGGCCCGTGGTATAGGATCTAAAGTATTGAACCCCGGTTTGGATCCCTTGTATTGGTTTTTGATGGTTTTGTCCCATGGTGTGAATAAGGGCTTGACTATAAATAGGGAAGGAGATCACTTGGCTAAGGCATCTTTGCAATTTGAATATCTTAAGATCTGAAATATTGGGTTATCAATGTTAAAAGCTTGATCTAAATCAAAGTAAATTTGAAGGTGAATCTATTAAGTCGTGATCTCTCGGGCGCATGATCAGATCTGTGCATCTGACTGTCAGTAGCACATTGGAGGGCTGTGAATTCGGTTCAAATCAAAGGTCCGCAGGCGATTCAAGGTGAAAGTGCAGAGGTTCGCAATCCAGAGAAAGGTGCAGGTGCGGAGACACGCGGTGCCATAGAAGGTACAGTGCAGAGGTACAGTAGAGGTACGCGGCGCGACAGGAGCAGCAGTTGCAGAGGCACGCGGCGCGACAGAAGGCGTAGGTGCGAAGGCACAGTAGAGGCATGCGGCGCGACAGAAGGCGCAAGTGCGGAGGCACAGTAGAGGTACGCGGCGCGACAGAAGGTGCAGGTGCAGAGGCACAGTAGAGGTACACAGAGAGACAGAGGGCGAAGTGTGGAGGTACGCAGTGTATCAGAAGGAGCTCTGCGTGGATACGCAGGAAATCATAAGACGGGGTGCGGAGCCACGCAGTCCAGATAAGGAAAAGCTGTGGATCTGTCTTAAAACATTTGTTGGTTATCTTTTATCTATTGCTGCAGAGTTCTGGGTTTGTATTTCTGGTACTACCTTTCTATTTACAGCATTCTGAGAAGTTTGGTGATTCTTGGTTGATTGTATAAGGAGTTTGGGTGATTTTCATGTACTTGATGATTATTTGATCTTCTTGGATCCAGTTTGAAAATTTATGAAAATTGATCCTTGAAAGAAAAGAAGTAGGGTGTTGTAGCTCCCTTCCAGGAGAGACTGGAAAACAAGAGAGAGTTTTAGCTCTCTGCAGGTTGCAGCCTGCGTACTGGTAAAGGACTGCACCAGGACAAAATCATTGTAAAAGGAGTTTCTAATTGAAAGAAGATAGAGACATATTGCAGCAGGTGGTTTTCACCCACATTGGGTTTCCACCTTATATCTGGTGTTCTTTGGTGTGACTATCTGCTTCTCTTGTTTATGCTCATTATTTTATGGTACTGACATACAAAGTAATGATCAATATCTGAATAATAATTCAAAGTATAAATAAGAAAGATATCTTGAAAAGAATTTGACAATACTGATTCACCCCCCCTCTCAGTATTATTTCCAACACATGACTTCTTCATCCCTATGTCTTGGTAACCCAAACAATTTAGGGTCTAAATAGCATGCTTCTGCATGTAATGGACTATACATCATCTTCCATCTTTGATCAATTAAATCCCATATCTCCTGGTAATTAGCTTCCACATTATTAAAAGCAGTTGCAATGGTCTCTTTGCAACGATCAATGCTTTTATAAACAAAACCCATACAAGGTTTGTCACCATCAACCATGCAGAACACATTAACAATTGGGCCACATATTTTTAAAACCTTGTTTGCATTTTCCCAAAAACCATTATTGAGCACTATTTGTTCAACATTTTTCCCCTTAGTTTCTTTTGAAAGGGTAGATCTCTCCCACTTAGTGTTGCAAAAAACAGCACTTAGGCTCACTTTTTCCTCAACAAATATTTTCAGAGTAATATAAAAAGTGGCAAACCTTGTATCACAAGGCCTCAACAACTCTTTTTATGCATTCTTCCTGTATATGCTCAAAGTGAGACGATGGTTTGTTACACTAAAAATGTCACCATGACTATTTACAGTTAGTATGGCTCAATCAACAGTCATGCTACCCTCTTAGGCAAGTCTTATGCCTCTGCTCTCCATGTCAAGCTTCAAAAAAGAGAGAAAGTCTTGTATAAATGTATTTATCTCTGGGGACGCAGGTTCTCTCAACCTTACCTGCGGGGACGCTCCCAATGTTCACAAAAGCTGCGTCCAAAGACGCTCTGTATGTAAAGGGACAGGTGCGTCCCCCTGTAAAGGTTAGAATGCGCAAGTTTCATCTTTAAAAAGTTACTTGTGGTCATTTCTAGAGCATTCTAGAAGGTTGTTCGACGTGTATTGGGCGCCTCCAGATGGTTCATGCACTCCTATCAAAGAGGAACTTATCCCATCAATAAGGGAGCTATCCCACCCAAAGAGGGGATTATCCCATTGATGGTGGACCTGATTAACCTCCTCTTGAGCACTATAAATACAGGCATTGGGCCAGAAGGAGGAGAGGTTGAAAGCTATACATTTCTAAGGGTAAATGCTGCAGGAATTAGGACTCCCATTTAGAAGCTTGTGAGGAGAGATTGCCATCTTTGCTTGTTCTATTTGGAAGTGGGTGAGCTTTGTCAAAGTAGAGGAAGACTCTTGTGGACCCTGGAAGGAGCTTGCACAACACCAAGGCTCAGGTTGTAATGGTTCCTTTTGATTACCTTTAATGCAAATTGGTCCATTCTTCTCAATAACTTGTTGTTTATGGGTTATTTCATGTACTCCTTGGTCTATATGTTGAATATGCTTTGTTTTATGTTATAATCAGGTGCCATTTAATTGTTTGACTGTTGGTGATTGCAGGTTTTGGAGAAAAGGAGGAGCTCATCCAGATCAACAAATCTTGGACTTCTACAATAGCGTTTGGACAAAGGTAAGAACGAAACACTTGATTTCTCATATCATAATGCATGTTTAGAGAAGGATAGCTCCAGTTTGTTTTGTTTGTCATTAGAATGTCTTAGACTTCTAGGAAGGTCGGTTGTGTCCGCACTCTTGACTGATTCCGTGTGACAAATTGGCGACTCCGCTGGGGATTCCATTGATGAGAAAAATCTTTTCCTTTGTGTGAACTTTGCTTTGAGAAAATTGGTTTATTTTTCTGGTTTTGGCTCTGTGATTCTGTCTCTGGGTGGGTTAGCTTAGGATTAGTTTTATTTTGGTTTTTCTTGAGTTTTTCAGTAGGACGCACCCTCTGAGTGCTGCACAGTGCGTCCCTGGACGCACTTTTGCTGTGTGCACAGAGCGGGCCCGCACCTGTGCTAACGGGTTGCCTGCGTCCCCTGCCAAAATTTGAGAAAATTTCATTTTTTACATTTTTCCTCTTAGATTTTGCTTTTTCTTAGTTTTTACTGCCCAGATCCATTAGTCTCCTGTCAAAGATCTTCACCTGAACTTGTTTCATTAGCATTCTTGCTCTAAGCTTTCATCAATTGGGTGTTTTGAGTCTCTTTCTTGAGAAATTCTTGATTTATTTTCCTTTGGTCATTACTTGGAGGTTTCTCTCAGTCTTTTCACAATTTTGCATCTTTTTGCTTTTGTTTTTGCAAAAAAATTTCCCCCTCATTCGCCGGGGGGGGCTAAATTGTGTATGAGTGTTAATCGCCTTTGAGTATTTTTATTTTTGATCTTTGGAACTCTCACCCAATTTTCTCGACTTGCACTTGATTGGTTCTTAGATCACATTAGAATCATCTTGTGTTTGAGGATTCTCTTGCATAGATCACATTTGCATAATTAGAATTCTCACTTTCAGAATATGAATGAAAAATGTGCATAGATTACATTTGCATACTTTTCAAGTGAATTGTGCTTCGATTACCATTGCATAGTTTACATTCTGAAAAATCAATCGTAGATTTAGATCAGCTTTCTTTGATTTGAATTTACACAAAAATAAAAATAGAAAAATTGGTTTGGAATTGATTTGCATTAGTTTTTCTTGATAAAATTAGTGCATTAGAGAATCTGTTATATTTTCTCTTAGTGATCAATTTTTGCATTGTTGGAAGTGAATGGAAACTCTCTCCTTACTTTAGTTAGGATTCATCGAATTGAAAGGATTGCATTATCATATTCGATTGCATTCAGTTGAGTCGGGTCATAACACCATTGGTTTCGTATCCATTTACCCATTTGAGTAAAAACAGCCTTAATAACACAGCGCTTAATTAAAATTCATCTAGTAATTTTTACATTTCTAGGGCTCTGATACACCAACATAGCTTAGGCTAGTGTCTTGGAGTAGGAGAGTAATTAACTCTCCAAGACAGCAAAACCAAACAAGTAGCTTATCTTGTGGTAGGATAAATCCAACTGTTTCATTTGTACTCTGGGAAAGCTCCTCTTAAAGGAGAAGCACGAGCTCGTGTCCGAACCAGTGAGGGGATCAATCCTCCCTCGTTGGGAACGATGCTAGACACGCACGTATTACAAACGGTAAACCTCGGATTAACCATTGTCGAGGAGCCAGGGGTCACTTGTCGGTAAACCTTGGATTATTGTCAAGGAGCCGGCAAGGGGATTGAGCTTGATACTCTGCCCTTGCGTGCTGTCGGAGTGTAGACTGTTCCCCCAGGTGCATTTGTTGCTGTTGGTAACCTTAGTGACCATTATCTTAGGATTCTACCCAAGGTGACGGTGGAGGGAAGATTCCACTGTACCTGGAGCAGACGTCGGTTATACTCACTTGGATTTTCTGGGGGGTTCACTTCACTCGAGACGGTTAAAGTGGAGGAACTTGGTCCAGTCTATTCATTAAGCAGGTTGCCGGGGTAACTGTTCCACCCACTATTTCTGTACTGGATTCTGCGAGGTTGGGCTTCATCACCAACTAGTGTTTTCGGTCTGGAGAGCTTACTGTTTGTGTGTGGTTTGACTCCTAGATTTGATAGCGCGTGTTAATTTGTTTGTTTTTACTTTTAGAGACCATAGGTGTGAATTGTGAATTTTCATTGTTAGGTGTGCATTGTGAATTGTTAATTTTAGTTTTAAATTGTTAATAAAATTCACTGAAGTTGAATATAATGGCAAATGTTCCGGAATTTATCAACCTAGGAACCCCTCCCAATGAGAATCCTAGTACTTTTCCTTACTTTGGAAATGTTGGTCCTCCTTATATGGCTACTTTGTCATTACCTGGATTTACAATAGGATTACCGATATGGTTATTTTCAACTTCGTTGGCCCAAAGTACTCCAATTGTTCCATCTCAACCGGATGCTTCACTTCAACAGAGTTCACCATCTCAACATCACCAACCTTCTGTTGACCCTTTACCTTATTCGCCTAATTTTTCTTCCTCCATTTCTTCCTCTTCGCCTGGTAAAAGCCTTGATGCTAGTAACCAGGAGGCTAAGAAGAAGAAGAAAGGGAAGAAGAAGAAGAAGAAGAAGAAGCAAGATAAGAAAGAAGTCAACCAACCAACCCTGGCTGTAAGTGTTAGTTGTGTTGAGGAAAATTCCGACATGCATCGTAAACCTAAATACCCTTGCAGGCTTTGTAAGGGTGACCACTTCCTTGTCAATTGCCCTGGTATTCCAAAGGTCTTGGAAGTATGGTCAGAAAAATCTCATCAACTTTCCGTTGATCCATCAACCAGTGATAATCAGGTTCCTGGGAAAAAGGGTAAAGTTAGGTTTCCTTGTAAGTTATGCAAAGGGAGTCATCAAACTCACATTTGCCCTCACATGGATGAAGCCTCAACATTGTTGGAAAAACTTACTGTTCCACAGCAAGAATTTCCAACCGGTTACCGTAAACTTTCTCCCAACCTACCGTCAACTGACGGAGTGATTGATCTAAATTCAAGTACAGTCAATCACACTCTTCCATTGGAGAGTGAAACTCATGTCACTCAGGTTGATGATCCATTAGTTGATCAAGTGGTCGATTCAATTTCACATTCGGTCAATCCCACTTTCCATTTAGAGAGTGAACTTCATACCGCTTAGGTTCTTCTTGTTACATCAGATTCTTTTATGCCGGGGGGCATTTCACCTGTTTCTACAGAACCCCCTCCAAGTACTGAGGTCTTTTCCTTTGATTGGAATAGACTGACAGAACCTCGTCTTCCTTCCTCCATCCCTTTCCAAATCATTGTCAAGGCTGGTGGTAGGGACATACATCATACTCAGGTAGATGAAGGTGCTTCTGTTAGTATTTTATCCTCAACTGTTTGGAAAGCTTTGGGTTCCCCTCAGCTTGCGCCTATTACGCAGAATCTGAAAGCTTTTAACAAAACCATTAGTGAACCTTTAGGAATCCTTCCTAAGTTTTCTATTACCTTGGAAGGTAAAACTGTCTGTATTGATCTTATGGTAGTTCGAGGTCCCTTGGATTTCAATTTACTCCTTGGGCGAGACTATGTTTATGCAATGAAAGCTGTCGTATCGACACTCTTTCGCATGATGTCTTTCCCTCACAATGGAAATATTGTGACTGTAGATCAGCTTTCGTTCCCTAGTCTTGTCTCAACTACCAATAATATGACACCCCTAAATGTTCTTGATTCTAAAGTGGTATCTACCCTGCCACGGGTTAATTATGTGCCAACTGGTCCCATGTTTTCAGTTACCGATGTAAGTGAGCCTCTCACTGTTGATTTACATCCGGTAATTGACATGGAAAACTCTATGGGATTACTTGAACACGATATTCTTATCCCTTTTGAGTCCCTTGACATGTGTTCCTTCCAGAGAAGTGTTCTTCCTTCTGATGAAGACCTTTTGGAAGCCATGATCAAGGTGTGTCCATTGACATGTCTTTCTTCCAGTTGGAAGCCATGATCAATGTAACGAGGATAGTTTTTTCCTGTATCAACCTCGTTAAAAAATGAAATAGGCTGTAACGAGGAAAGTTCCTTTTTCCTGTATCAACCTCGTTAAAAAATGAAACAGGCTAGCATGAGGATAGTTCTTTTACTGAGTCAACCTCATTAAAAAATGAATCAGCTAGATTTTAGGATATGTAGTTAGATTGTAGAAAGTAGGGTTATGAGGATAGTTCCTGTTACTGAGTCAACCTCGTTAAAAAATGAATCAGGTTTGAGGATAGTTCCTGTTACTGAGTCAACCTCGTTAAAAAATGAATCAGGTATGAGGATAGTTCTTTTCTTGTGTCAACCTCCTTAAAAATGAAACAACTCCCTTTTTCAAGTTAAATATTGAAAGTAAACCTTCATTCCATCCATCTGGTTGAATGCAATGAAGCCTGGGGGGCATGCACCTCGCTTTGCATCATTATACTGGGGGCATGCGAACTTTTTGAGCATAGTTCCTTGTCTTGTGTCAAGCTCATTAAAAAATGAAACAAGGGTAGGTTAAGTAGGTAGATTGTAGAGAGTAGTCATGAGCATAGTTCCTTGTCTTGTGTCAAGCTCATTAAAAAATGAATCAAGGATTTTAGAGCACAGTTCCTTGTCTTGTGTCAAGCTCGTTAAAAAATGAATCAAGGTTTTTAAAGTAACGTTTTTTGTTAGGTAGATTGTAGAAAGTAGTTATGAGCATAGTTCCTTATCTTGTGTCAAGCTCGTTTAAAAAATGAAACAAGGGTTTTGAGGATAGTTCTTTTCCTGTGTCAACCTCACTAAAAAATGAAACAACTCCCACAAGTCTTTCCAAGATCTGGAAAGTAAAGCTTCATTCCATCCACCTCATTGAATGCAATGAAGCTTGGGGGGCATGTACCTCATTTTGCGTCATTATGCTGGGGGCATGTGAACTTATAACAAGCATAGTTTTTCGTTTCAAGCTTGCATAAACATGAAACCGGATCCGAGCATAGTTCTTTTCCTGTGTCAAGCTCGTTAAAAAATGAAACAAATCCTCCTCTAATTAAGTCGAGAGTTTGACTAGACCTCATAGATGTTAGGTTGTATGTTTAGGTTAGTTATTTCAGTGTTTTGTATAATTTTCTTACAGTTTTAGGTCGAGTCTTTCAAATGATCTCGTAACTCAACCTTCATTTCATCCAACTGGTTGAATGAAATGAAGTTGGGGGGCATGCGCTCTAGCAATTATGCTTAGGGGGCATCAAGCACAGTTTTCTCTCTGTTTCAAGCTTGTGTAAAAATGAAACTACTTTGAAGCATAGTTTTTGTCTGTTTCAAGCTTTTGTAAAAATGAAACCTATCTCGAGTCAATTTCAGTTATTTTCAAGACTCGTTAAACTCATGAAAATACCGAGATTATTTTGCTATCTTTCATTCTCGTAAAACAAATGAAAATGCCGAGTTCTTTCCGTCTTTTCCTGCTCGTAAATTAAATTGAAAGTCGGCCATATGAGTACATTTTTATCATTTTTTCGAACTCATTAAAACATACGAAAAAGTGAAAACCATGAGTACATTTTTATCATTTTTTCGAACTCGTTAAAACTTACGAAAAAGTGACACCTTAGAGTCATCTTTTAAGCCCTTTTCTGACTCCTAAAAAATGAAAAGATTGCCGAGCGTTTCTTTTACACTCGTTAAAACGGAATTAAAAGACGGTCCCCTTATAGCTCTTTTCTGACCGTAAAATCAGGAAAAGATTGCCGGGTTTTTGTCGTTTCAAACTCGATACGGAAATAAAACGACGTGTCCTTGATCGCTTTTTACTTTTCAGGTCAGTGGCACTAATTATGAAAGTACTCCTTGGTCGCAAGATCAAGCGGTTCCCCCAGGTATTATTTTATACTTTTTCGGGCTTGAGGGACACAAATCTATGAAAAAGTTCAACTTGGAGTCTTCTTAAGTTTTTCAGACTCTCTAAAATTGAAAAACGCCGAGTTTCTCCTATACTGGGCTCGTTAAACATTTCACAGTAAAGGACCTGTTCAATTACAAAATGGAACGAACCACTCCTTCCTAGGGTTCGAATCAAAACTAGGTTGGACTCATCCGAAGGATGAGCTTATAATCAAGCATATGTTATCCTCCTCAAGCTTGTTAAAAATAAAGAGGTACTTGCCAGAAATGGTGGGGGAAAAGAGAGAAGAATGAGCCTATTTGTTACCTTTTGTCTCAGAAGAAACTTTATTACCACTCTTGAACACGACACTTTTTCATTCACCTGGGTTGGGAAATCCTTTACCTCACAGTTGATCAAACCACTTTGAAAGTCTTCAGCCGGGTTCCGGGGATTAACTTTGAGTTATTCAGCACCAAGCCATCTGTCGTGTCGTTATGTGTTCAAGAGGTCTGCAAGCAAAACTTTCATCTGCAAAATACTTGTCACCCATTTGACCATCCCTGAGTCAGTCCTTACAGCAACATTTCTTCAACTTGAACAATGATTTCGTGTTGTGGGCTTGCCTGCAACGGGTCGCTTTCTATCGACATCAGCACATTATCTAGAGAGATGACTTAGAAATCGTCAGTACCTTGAAGTCTGCATGCATCAATGGCAGGTTTCTCGCCTTTGACGTCAGTTTACATCATTGACTTTCAATCGAAGGATTCCGTGAAATGTTCGACATCAACTCATTCATTCACATCTCATGGATTGTACTGGGTACTTTGAGAACCATTGACATTACTGGTGGTCTCTCTCACGCTTGTTAACAGTTTACATCATCGACTGGTAATCAAGTGGTTTCTACCATGTTCGACATCAACTCATTTATTCGCATGGCTAGAATCGTACCAATTCGGGAAGTAGAAATGAAGACCCTGGATCTAGTTTCCACCATCCAGGCTGCGAGGAGTTTTGTATTCATTATCTAAGTAGACTAATCATAAACAGATGGCTGCGTCCATACTGTGTCTACAAAAGTCTATGATTGTGATGTACTGCAAGATCATTCCTGTATCAGAGTAGTTAGTCTGTTAGTTAAAGTTTTGATCTGAGTATGGGAATGCCTACCTCAGTGATGATATAATCTTATACATGTATTTTGTGTTGAAAATTGCAGGTTCTGACCAGGCTCTCCACGGGATAATCCTTGAAATGATAAAGCGCTTCACCCTTCCTAGATATTACAAACCCTAATCTATTCCAGGCTTCGCACTTTAGGGGGAAATCTGTTACACTAAAAATGTCACCATGACTATTTACAGTTAGTATGGCTCAATCAACAGTCATGCTACCCTCTTAGGCAAGTCTTATGCCTCTGCTCTCCATGTCAAACTTCAAAAAAGAGAGAAAGTCTTGTATAAATGTATTTATCTCTGGGGACGCAGGTTCTCTCAACCTTACCTGCGGGGACACTCCCAATGTTCACAAAAGCTGCGTCCAAAGACGCTCTGTATGGAAAGGGACAGGTGCGTCCCCCTGTAAAGGTTAGAATGCGCAAGTTTCATCTTTAAAAAGTTACTTGTGGTCATTTCTAGAGCATTCTAGAAGGTTGTTCGACGTGTATTGGGCGCCTCCAGATGGTTCATGCACTCCTATCAAAGAGGAACTTATCCCATCAATAAGGGAGCTATCCCACCCAAAGAGGGGATTATCCCATTGATGGTGGACCTGATTAACCTCCTCTTGAGCACTATAAATACAGGCATTAGGCCAGAAGGAGGAGAGGTTGAAAGCTATACATTTCTAAGGGTAAATGCTGCAGGAATTAGGACTCCCATTTAGAAGCTTGTGAGGAGAGATTGCCATCTTTGCTTGTTCTATTTGGAAGTGGGTGAGCTTTGTCAAAGTAGAGGAAGACTCTTGTGGACCCTGGAAGGAGCTTGCACAACACCAAGGCTCGGGTTGTAATGGTTCCTTTTGATTACCTTTAATGCAAATTGGTCCATTCTTCTCAATAACTTGTTGTTTATGGGTTATTTCATGTACTCCTTGGTCTATATGTTAAATATGCTTTGTTTTATGTTATAATCAGGTGCTATTTAATTGTTTGACTGTTGGTGATTACAGGTTTTGGAGAAAAGGAGGAGCTCATCCAGATCAACAAAGCTTGGACTTCTACAACAGCGTTTGGACAAAGGTAAGAACGAAACACTTGATTTCTCATATCATAATGCATGTTTAGAGAAGGATAGCTCCAGTTTGTTTTGTTTGTCATTAGAATGTCTTAGACTTCTAGGAAGGTCGGTTGTGTCCGCACTCTTGACTGATTCCGTGTGACATGGTTGATGATGAAGTTTGCAATTGTTTTGGCTCTTCGGATTGTCTCATTGACCCAAGGAAATTTGGCTAAGTCATGCAACATTAAATCCAAGCAGTGAGCTGCACAAGGGGTCCAATAAATGTGATTATACTTTTCCATAATCATCTTCCCTGCACCAACACAATTTGATGCATTATCTGTAATAACATGGACAACACTTTCCTCCCCAGCCTCTTGAATCGCTTCATCCAAAATTCCAAAAATAAATTCTAATGTCTTCACTCGATCCATTGCATTTACTGCCTTCAAGAAAAGCACCCCTTGAGGACTATAAACAAGCACATTGATCAATGGGTGATGATACAAATATGACCAACCATCACTCAAAATTGTGCATCCTGTAAGCTTCCAAGACTCTTTAATCTAAGTCAACTTTCCTGTCACTCTGTCTTTTGTTTTCTTTAGCAAAGTTGTCCTTAAAGCTTCAGATCCAGGAGGAACATAGCCCTTCCCAAAATCAATGGCCTTAATAATTACATTTTTTAAATATGGACTCCTCGCCACATTAAAGGGAATTGCACATGCATAAAAGAATTCTGCAACAGCATCATCAACTTCTTGTTTCTCAATAGGTTTCCAGAATTGATTTAATGTTTTGGTTCCACCTGCTTTTGCTAGAGTAGAACTTGATCCACCAACGTTTGAGATTGCATTAATGGTGTTGGAGGAAGACATGGCAATCTCCCTCTCAATTTGCTGCCTCTTATTTACCCTTTTCTCCTTTTGCATCTTTGAAGTGAAATGGTCTTTCTCCACTGTGGCTTTTTGTTCATCAGAGATCTTAGTGCAGCCTTCAACACCACCTCCACTTCCATTGCTAATACCGAGAAGGTGATCCACTGCTCTAGTTAAAGTGCCAGTGAAATCATGTCCACACAGCTGACATGAAAGATTATTCCCATCTTTTTTGACAAAATTCCAAGCTACAGCAGTTGATTTTGGGGGTGCCATTGAAATTTGAAGGTTCTGAACCTCTGATTGTTGAAGACTGAGGTGAAGGCTTGAAGCCTGAAATGTCTGCAATTTTTTTTCAATTTACATTTTAATTAGTTTTATTTTTTTTTGCAGAATGAAATTATGAAAATTTGAAACTATAATTTATAAAAAAAAAATTATCAGTTCAAAATTCAGCCTGAGCCTCTTTAAATACTGATAAATTGTATTTAATTTTAACTGATAAAAACTAGTAAATTTTATTGAACTGATAAAAAAAAAAGTGTATTTAAATTTTTGACTTACCTGGAGGCTGGAACTTGGAAGCTGGAGTCTGGACAGTGCACTGTGCGGCTTGCTGGAGGGTCGAGGCTGCTTGAGGGCTTGCTTGAAGGCTCACTGCTCTCAGGAGTCAGGCTCTGTCAGGACTCAGAAGGCTCACTGCTCTCAGGCTCTGTCAACTTTTAAGGGCAGAGTCCAAGTCTCAGGCCTGTTGATGAGGCCAAGTTGCAGGCTGCAGCCTATACATGAGAACTTAAGTCCTTTAATGAAAACTGTGTGATCCTCATCCAAGTGGACCTCAATTTTGGCAAGACATATTATAAATTTATAACTTAATCTTTTATTTCTTAGTTACTGTATCGATATCAGTGATCACGTCCAATAGGAGATGAATTGAATAATGCAAAAACAAACAAAAAAAATTTACAGCCAAAAAAAAACAACAATACACAGCCTACAGGAGTTTGAAAGTGTGCACTGTGCAGTACCTTTGATCACTCACTGGTCAGCGAGAGGGCGAGAGGGCGAGTATTCGGGCGAGAGGCTGAGTTCTGGTCAGCACTGTCAGCCTTCAGGACGCTGCCACAATCTTGAAACCACGGTCCACAGCCTGAGATGAGGTCGACGCTGAGACTTGATGCCGAACGGTGTCTTACAATTCATGGATTCGAGCTCGAATTCAAACACTAATCCGAGCGGTGCAGCAGCCAGCTTCGAATTGGAATGTTAGCGAAGGGATTGGCAGGCTGGCAGCTTCTAGGTTATGGCCAGAACTTAGAAGTTTGGAATCCGCTGAGACTAAGCTGAGAGTCGAGACCTGTAGGTTGTGTATGAGCTGAGCTCAAGCCTCACGCTGCTGAGAGTCGAGGTCAGTGGTCACCACCGGCCGATCGCTGCAAAGTTTAATGAAATGGAAACCTAACTTCTAACCCATGGGCCACGGCAAACAATGAAACCAAAACAAAACCACGGGCCCGCATTCATGTTTCATTTCTAATTTTTTTTTAAACTAAAAAATCGAATTTTAACGAATTTCAAAACGAATCTGAACAATTTTCAACAATTTCCAACGATTAAATTCGCCTTTAAATTCGAATTCGTTTCAAGTTCGAGTTCGCCATTTTGTTCGGCGAACTTGAACGAATAAATTCGAATTCATTTAAAGTTCGGCGAATTTCGAATTTTTTCGTTCAAATTCACCGAATCCGGTGACTTAGGTTGTGACATGTGTATTCGTTGTGTTGTACCATGTGTATATGTAAAAGTGTTGGTGTACACTATGTGTAGGTGTATGTGTTGTATAATGTGTTGGGACAGGCAAGTATGTGATTGTATGGATTCCCTTGTTGTTGAAATTGAGGGTGGAGGCGGTATAGTCTCCATATTCCCTTGTTATTTATATTGAGGCTAGAAGAGGTATAGTCTCTAGATTTCCTTGTTGTTGATATTGAGGGTAGAGGTGGTATAGCCTATGGATTCCCTTATTTCTGATATTAAGGGTAGAGGCGGTATAGCCTATGGATTCCCTTATTGTTGATATTAAGGATAGAAGTGATACAACCTCTGGACTCCCTTATTGTTGATATTGAGGGTGGATGCAGAATAGTCTTTGGATATCCTTGTTGTTGGGTAGAGGCAGTATAGTCTCTAGATTCCCTTGTTTCTTTAGGAAATAGATCTTGTGTATGGAAGAAAAGAGAAGGAACTAGGTGCTTTCAAGGTTTTGCAATCGATCCTGTGTGTGTATGTGGCAAAGAGAAAAGAAGGCACTAGGTGCTTGCTATATTTGGAAATCGATCCAGTGTGTGTACTGAAAGGACAAAGAACAAAGACAGAAGAAAAGAACAATTTGAAAGATAAGTATCAGTATTTTATTTAGTTTTTACTTTAAAAGTTATGAACATAATATAAGAATCTGATTTATGATGGTTGAGTTTTGAGCTAACCAGATGTGATATTATTATATATGATGATTGGATCAAGGAACTAATTTGATTTGTTGTGACAAGAATCAAACAGAAATACAAGTGTCACTGTATTTACAAGCTACCAATGAGGTATGATTTGAATTTATTACAATTCCTTTTGAGTCTAATGAAAATTATGTACTTGGTATAGGAAAGCATGGAAAATTCCCAGTTTGGGTGGTTGGAACTAACTGCAATAGAGTTAGCAGCAATAGAAAAATGAATTGGAGCATGTAACAATATGTTGGTGAAGCACTTCAAGAGCAGGGTCATGATGGGACACTGGTACCCAATAGTGTCCATTGATTTCCATAAGCATGCTATGACTAGTATGATGGTTTTGAGGCAGGGGTATGCCATGGTTTTGAGGAAGGAGTATGCCTTGGTTTTTGGACCTTCCAATGCAAAGAAACCTTGCCAAGGAATTGACCGTCTGAGGGAATGGGAAGCAAAGGAGAGGATGCTTGAACTTGGAAGGATAATGACTGCACGAAAGGGGGTGACCAGGTTTCCCGATGGATTGGGAAGTAGAGAAGGGAGGGTCAGGGAATACATTTGTTTCATCAATAGCATTGTTGGTTGGGATCAGAAGCACATTAGGAGTGTGCCCCAAAACAATGATTATGTAAATGTTCACTAAGATAAAATTATCACAAGTATTATAGCATTGGATATCAAAGGTAGACTTTGAAATTAGCAGTGGATTCTAGACTTCCTGGGAAGGAGGTGAACCCTGGTACTACTTTTGAGGATGTAGGTGTGAGCCTATGGATTCCCTTGTTGTTGATGCAGGCATCATATCCTTTTTTTTTTTGGTTAAAGCAAATGTGAAAATGTATATATGTGTATATTATTGCAAATACTATATAGATTTGTGTTTATAAATCTCCATAAACATTATGTTTAGTTGTTGGTTGAAGAAATTTTGCATATGCATATATGTGTATATCATTGTAAATATTGCATCGAGTTATGTTTATAAATCTCCATAAGTTGTACATTGTCATGTTTTTCAGTTGTTTTGTATGGTTATAAGTGTCATAGAACACCGAAGACGATGTTCCCCCAATGGGGAGAGGTTTGTAACAACCCTGGGTTAACTTTCCATGTAAATAAATAAAACCAAGGTCATGGGACACGTATTCCAAGTTGAATGGGGGGAACATCACATTAGGGGTCACTTGTGGTTAATTATTTATTGGCTATGGAAATTGGCATTGGAGTTGACATTAGAAAAGGAAAAGGGAAATAAATGGAAATTAATTCAAGAAATAAAGTAAAATAAGAGAAAAGGAAGATGAAGATACAAGAATATGCATGCAAAGGAAAATGAAGGAAAAGGAAAAGAAAAAGAAAAGAAATTGGAGAGACATCATTCTAGCATTATTTTTTGGGGAAAAGAGAGGAAAAGGAGATGAGAATACTACAATAAGAGGTACTCTACGACAAGAGAGAGGGAGAGAGCACTTGGAGATAGGCAAGAGACAAGCAAGGAAAGAAAGGAGCACAAGAGGAATTGGATCAAAAGAAAGCAAGGGCATAAATCAAGTAAAGAAAAGAGAAACCAACAAGAGGATTGTTGTAGGTAATAGTTGCATGTGTGATTATCTTGTTGGGATTTGGATGCATGGTTTGTGCATCAATTTAATGGTCATGTTTCTATCATTGGCATGGGGATTTCCTGGATTGACAGTGGTGTATAGTATTTTCCTATGCCATTTTGTGGATAGCCATGATGTAGTGGGTTTCCTATGTGGTTGATCTCTGGATTGCCAATAGATTTCAGATTCGGGTTGAGGTGGTCTTAGGAAAATCCCAAGGGTCGAGAGTGGAGATGGTTTTCTTCAGGAAGTTATTGACAAGTGGGTTGATGCAGGAAAATTCCTTTGGGTATGGTGAAGAAACTATGAGCAATCCTAGCTTGTTTTGGTTTGGTGATCTCTGAACCGGTTTAGGTGAGACCACTATGGGTTGTGGATTGTGGTGGTTTAACCTCTGGATTCCCTGGTTGGTTATGTATTGGTTTATCCCATGTGATCCCATGCTCTTGCTTGGAATATGGCACGGGGGTTATTGGGTTGAAAGAAAGAATTGGTTCAGTCCCAATCTATGGTCGAGTGGTATGTGGAAGTCCCTAAATTGGTTGGAATTATGCATATGTTATTATGTGTCTATTCTTATTGAGATCAATGAGAACTTGTTATGGTTTAAAGTGTGATTTTATGAATTCTTTTTCATGGCTTAAATTTGGTTAAATTTCAGTTACATAGATGGTATATTTCTCATTATATGATGTGCTCTTGTTATGGTTCTATTCCATGGTTTGATAGACTCTTGGTTATGTATTTGAATGTATGAGCTAATATGCATTGTTCCAACTATCAAGAGAGGGTGGTAAGCCTTCTTGATGAACCTCTAAGGAAACTAATGAATCAGTGAACAAATATGCATTCATGACCTACAGGTACTTTGTTTACAAAGTGTTTGTCTAAATAGTTCACATGTGTTGGAATTTTTTTAGCAAGAGTAGGGTCTAGAATCAAGCATATAATCACACAAATCTTTTTGACAGGGTTCTGGAGAGCTCTGGGTAGTTTTCCTAAAGACTAGCCTAAAAATCTAGAACAAGGCTTTTGGTTGCACCCTCTTAACTGGAAAATTTTAGTTGTAGTCACATGGTAGAAAGCTTGTGAGTGGGGTTGGATCCTTCTATTCACATGCATTGACCTGCATGTGTGTGTATATGTCGTAAAGTGGGTGAAAAAGGTGGTTCCATCTCAAGGAAATATCACCAATGTATGTCGTTTGATATATGGGTGATTAGGTGTCCCTTGGGGGTTGCAATAGTTTTCGAGATAATAGACCCCACTTCCATAGCTGGTACCTGGATTTCGGGTCATGTATAGTAATTCTCAACTCATGTTTACCCTAGTGAGCTTGTAAAAGTGGGTAAATGTGGAGTGGGGTGTTACAGATTGGTGTCAGAGCAAGTTTACAACACTGGACCTCTGGGTAAGAGCAGATTGTCATATGTTTGGCATGCATGCATGATGGTTATTTGTTGTTATATGCATTGCGGTCACATGCATGTTAGTCATTCTATTGTTGTTGTGGTTACATGCATGATAGATGCTAGTTAATTAGTGTGGTCATATGCACATGCATCAATTTTACATGCATGATAGTTAATCTGTTGCTATATACATTGCGGTCATATGCATGTTGATTATTGTTGTTGTGGTTGCTTGCATGATAGTTAAATTTATTATTATTATTATGTATCGTGCTAATCTGGATTGACATGTGCAGATGTAATAACCATACTAGTAGTAAAGTGAGGTAATAATTTTGATTATGATTTTATTCAACTAACAATGACATATTGCAAGAAAGTCGACAGTCAAGGGATGAAGACTAGAATGGTTGAATATAGTTCATAGGACTCCCTGTATAGACCAAAAGGGAAATTGGTAGGGTGGGAGAATTCAGTTCAGCTGCAGGGAGAGAAAGACTCCCATGATCTAACAGATAACTTAAGAAGTCTGAAGGTAGATATCATAAGTTGTAAAGTAGATAATGAGCAGTTGATTGAAGCCCAGGAAAGGCTTGTAAGAGCTCAAGAAAGGAAAGTTGAGGTCAATGCAATTATTCTTCAATGCCTTTCATATTTTTAGAAGCAGAGACAACTAGGAATCATTCATGAAGATCAATAAGAAGAAAAGACTAATGGGGCAGATGGAAGCATGTCTCAAAAAAGTTATAGGGTGGACAGGGATGATATAGTAAAGGGGGTCAGATATTTGAGTAAACTGAATAGGAGGGATAGCATGCATCGATTTTATTCTAGCTCTGATTCCAGGAGACATCGTTGCCATCGACGTCAACATTATTATAGGAGGAGTGAGAAGAAGTATTTTCCAGAGGAATTAAAGAAATTCAAGCCTCCTACCTTTGTTGGTGAGATGACTAAATTAGAGGATGCAGAAACATGGTTGCTTGGTATGAAGAATTTTTCAAACTTCATGATTACTCAGAGAATATGAAATCCAAGTTAGCCACCTTCAGTTTTAACGGAAAATCATCTGGTGGGAAGATGTTAAGCATGTTAGAGGAATTAGGGAATAGAAGCTAACATGGGAATAATTTGAAAGACTCTTAAGAGATAAGTACTTGTCTGAGAGATATTATGATGGAAAGGCCAAGGAATTCTATGAGCTCAAGATGGGTTCCATGAAAAATGAAGAGTATACAACCATATTTCTAAATTAGTTGAGATACATCCCCTATATCAAGGATGAGAAAGAAAAATCCAAAGGTTCAACAGTGGGTTTTCATTATCATTCAAAAACTAGATTGAGTTTGATGAGCCTTAGTCATCAGAGGAATCCATCAAGTTTTTGAAGCATTTCTATGAGAAATCAAAGCGCAAACTTGAGTTCAAGTGTGACTGGAAGGGTAATGAGAAGAATAAATAAAAAGGGCTCGATAAGCGAGGAAGATCTCAAGATGTAGGTGAGAAGGAAAATATGGCCCCTCATATGAATTTCAATGCAACTGAGAAAGGACAGGGGTCTTAGCCTATGGAGCAACAGAATAAAGGCAATGGCAGAGAACCATTGAAGTGTTGGACTTGTGGTGGAGACCATCAAAGGAGGGATTTTCCATTGTATCAGGGTGGTAGGCCTCAGATCTACAATGCATAGGATGTGTAGACATCTGGGGATGTAGATCATAGCATTCCCTAGATCTATGCAGTAATTGATAACAAGCAAGCAGATCACTAGCCATCCATCATTGAGATGGAAGGTGGAACCAAAGGGAGAGTTTCAATAAAAGCCTCATTGCATCTTGCAGTGGAAGGAGCTCATGCTCCGAGACCAAGCAGTAAAGAAAGTTAAAGTGCATGGAAGCACTTTGGGGCCGAGGAAGCTATATGGAATATGGTTGATCATATGTAGGCATAATAGTTGGTTTACATTTATAGCTGAATTCATCAAGGGAATTGGAATTCATTGAGAGATGAAATATGCATGTGTTCGGTTGCATGGCAACATACTTGGTACAATAGGGCAAGGTAAGTAGTATATTGTTACATTTATTAATGCACTGGAAATTATGTGTTTATGGAAGTGTGATGCAGAGAATCACGGGGAAAATTGATTGCCATTAAATATTGAAGAAGGCTCTGGATGAGAGTTTATTCATGAACCTTTGGAAGCACTAGGAACTCATGGGGATTGAGTCAGGGTGTCTGTTGAAAATATTGTGCTTTTGGTGTTTCATGATTTATTTGTGCTTGATTTACGATTTTAACTGTGATTAGTGCAGGACCATGCCACTTTGTTTATGGTTTTGTATTTTTGTTTGGATTTCTATATTTTTTTCATATTTCTTCTTATTCTTACCTTTTATGTTCTAAGGGTCTTTTGAATTGGTTGGGGGAAAGAGGAATGATAATGGAGCTCGGGGAGAGCTGAGTGGTAGCCAACAAGAAATATAAGACCTTAATGAAGCAAGACGCATGAATAAAGGGAAGATGAAGGCAAGAATATGAAAACCAATTGGGTTTGTTGGGTCCATAGATATAAATGGATAGTGGCAAGACGATCATGATAAAGGTAACTAGGAAAGGTAAAGTACATGGGCCTGAGGTAACATATGCCTTGGCTATGTTTGGAACTATTGATCTCAATGTCTTTCATGCTCTGCACAGATAAAGGAAGTTCTCTTAACCTTGACCTTATAAACACTGGTAATTATGTCGTGATCATGATTATGATAGGGTCACCAGGGATCATTCTTGTGGAAGAATGATTGTTTTATGCAAGTGAATGGCTTGAAAATATTTCTAGTTTTATGAGGAATCAAGTGGGAAAGTAGCCCTGGAAGAACTATGATTTTAGTATTATGTGGATATGATTTTGATATTATGTGTTTATAACTATGCTCGTGCTATGAACAAGGAATGTTGAAGGATACATCAATAGAATGAAAGCAATGTAATATGTGACATGCTGAGACAAACATGGATAAGTGGAAAGAGCCATAGACCCAGGATATGGGTTGTGGGTGAAAAGGCTCTAGAGGCACAAATACCTGGTAGAGACAGTGTGGTCTCTGGATGTGCATTATTGTGGTTGTGTACATGTTATATGTGTTATGTTGTGTATGTTTTGTATTATGCAATGTGTATTATGTATGTGTTGTGTTGTGACATCTGTATTTGATGTGTTGTACCTTGTGTATATGTGAAAGTGGTGTGGTACATCGTGTGTAGGTGTATGTTTTGTATAATGTGTTTGGACAGGAAAGTATGGGACTATGTGGATTCCCTTGTTGCTAAATTTTAGGGTGGAGACAATATAGTCTCTGGATTCCCTTATTGTTGATATTGAGGCTAGAGATTGTATAGTCTCTAGATTCTCTTTTTGTTGATATTGAGGGTAGAGGTGGTATAGTCTTTGGATTCCTTTATTGCTGATATTGAGGGTAGAGGCGGTATAGTATTTGGACTCTCTTGTTTTTTATATTAAGTGTCGACACGGTACAGTCTTTGGATTACCTTGTTTCTAGGTAGAGGCGATATAGTATCTGGATTCCATATTTTATTTGGGCAACCGATCCTGTGTATGGAAGATAAGAGAAGGAATTGGGTTCTTACCGGGTTTTGAAACCGATCTAGTGTGTGTACATGGTCAAAGAGAAGAGAAGGCACTAGGTGATTTCCAAGTTTGGCAACCGATCTAGTGTGTGTACGGAAAGGACAAAGAACAAAGGCAGAAGCAAAGAACAATTTGAAATATAAGTATCAACATTTTAGTTAGTTTTTATTTTCAAAGTTATGAACATAATATAAGATTTTGATTTATGATGGTTGAGTTTTGAGCTAACCATATGTGATATTTTTATATATGATGATTTGATTAAGGAGCTAATTTGACTTGTTGTAACAAGAATCAAACATAATTACAAGTGTCATCGTATTGATAAGCTACCCATGAGATATGATTTTAATATATTACAATTCCTTTTCAGTCTAATGAAAATTATGTACTTGGTACAGGAAAGCATGGAAAATGCTTGGTTTGGGTGGTTGGAACTGACTGCAATAGAGTTAGCAGCAACACTAAAATGAAGTGGAGCATGCAACAGTATGTTGGTAAAGCACTTCAAGAGTAAGCCCATTATGGGACATTGGTACACAATAGTGTCCATTAATTTCCATAAGCATGTTATGACTAATATGATGGTTTTGAGGTAGCGGTATGCCTTGATTTTTGGACCTTCCAATGCGAGGAAATATTTCCAAGGAATGTATCGCTTGAGGGACTGGGAAGTAGAGAAGAAGATGCATGAACTTGGAAGCTGAGTGACTGCAAGAAAGGGGGTGACCAGATTGATCAAGGGACTAGGAAGCAGAGAGTAAAAGGTCAGGGAATAAATTTGGTTTGGTCAATAACATTGTTTGTCGGGATTAAAAGCTCATTGGTAGTGTGCCTAGAAACATTGAGTTGGTAACTATTCACTGAGAGAAAAAGTAGCGCAAGGACTGTAGCATTGGACATCGAAGGTAGACTTTGAACTTAGTAGTGGATTTTGGATTTCCTGGGAAGGAGGTGAATCCCTCGTACTACCTTTTAGGATGGAGGTGTGAGCCTTTGGATTCCCTTGTCGCTGATGAGGCATAGTATCCTTTTATTTACTAGTTAAAGAAAAAGTGCATATGTATATATGTGTATATTATTGTAAATACTATATTGAGTTGTGTTTATAAAGCTCCATAAACAATATGCTTGTTTGTTGGCTGAATAAAATATGGATATGCAAATATGTGTATATCATTCTAAATAATGCATTGAGTTTTGTTTATAAAGCTCCATAAGTTGTATGTTGTCATGTCTTTCAGCAGTTTTGTCTCGTTATAAGTGTCATAGAAAACTGAGGACAGTGTTCCCCCAAGGCGGAGGGGTTTGTAATGACCCTGGGCTAAGTTTCCATGTAAATAAATCAAACCAAGGTCACGGGCCATGTATTCCAAGTTGAATGAGGGGAAAACATCACATTGGGCGTCACTTGTGGTTAATTATTTATTGGCTATGAAAATTGGCATTGGCATTGGAAAAGGAAAAGGGAAATAAATTGCAATTAATTCAAGAAATAAAGGAAAATAAGAGAAAAGGAAGATGAAGAGAAAATAATATGCATGCAAGGTAAAATGAAGGAAAAGGAAAAGAAAAAGAAAAGAAATTGGAGAGACATCATTCTAGCATTCTTTTTTGGGGAAAAGAAAGGAAAAGGAGAGGAGAATACTACAACAAGAGGTACTCTATGGCAAGAGAGAGGGAGAGAGCACTTGGAGACAAGCAAGAGACAAGAAAGGAAATCAATAAGTGTAAGAGTAATTGGATCAGCAGAAAGAAAGGTCATAAATCAAGTAAGGAAAAGAAAACCTAGTAGGAGGATTGTTGCAGGTAATAGTTGCATGTGTAATTATCTTGTTGGGATTTGGATGCATGGTTCACGAATCGGTTTATTGGTCATTTTGTTGTCATTGGCATAAATATTGCCTTGATTAATAGTGGTGTACAACCTTTTCCTATCTAATTTCTTGGATAGCCATTATTTAGTGGGTTTCCTATTTGATTGAGATTTGGATTGCTAGTAGATTTTGAATCCAGGTTGAGGTGGTCTCGGGAAAATCCCAAGGGTCAAGAGTGTAGATTGTTTTCTCTAGGGAAACTCTTGATAGTTCAATGGAGACAAAAAAATTCTTCTAGTTATGGTAACGAATCTCTGAGGCATCCTAGCTTGTTTTGGTTCGACAATCTTTAGACTGGTTTAAGTGATATCACTATGGCTTAAGGGTGGAGTTCGTTTAAATGTGATCCCAGATTCATGCTTGGAATATTGCATGAGGGTGATTGGGATGAAAGAAAGATTTGGTTCAGTCCCAATCTATGGTCAGTTGGTACATGGAATTCCTTGACTTGGTTGGAATTATGCATATGTTATCGTGTGTTGCTTCTTATCAATGAGATCAATGAGCACATGTTATGGTTTAATGCATGATTTTATGACTGCTTTGGCATGCCTTCAATTTGGTTAAATGTTGGTTACATGCATGGTACATTTCTCATTATATGATGTGCTCTTGTTAGGGTTCTATTCCATGGTTTGACAAACTCTCGGTTATGTATTTGAATGCATGAGCTAATATGTGTTGTTGCAGCTAATAAGAGAGGGTAGCAATCCTTCTTGATGAAACTCTGAGGAAACTAATGAATCAGTGAACAAATATGCATTCATGGCCTACAGGTACTTTGTTTACAAATTGTTTGTCTAAATGATTCACACGTGTTAGAAAATTTTTGAGCAGTAGTAGGGCATGGAATCAAGCATATAGTCACATAGACCTTGCTAACAGGGTTTTGGAAAGTTCTGGACAGTTATGGGTAGTTGGCCTGAATACTAGCCTAAAAATATGGAACAGAACTTCTAGTCGTACCCTCTTAACTGGAAAATTTTGATTATAGCCTCATGGAGGACAACTTATGAGTGTGGTTGGAGCCTTATGGTCATATGCACTAGCTTGCATGCATGCAACTAGGTTGTAAGTGGGTGAAAAAGGTGGTTCCATCTTAGGGAAAGATCATCAGTGGATGTTGTCTGATATATGGGTGATTAGGTGTCCCTGGGATGTTACAGTAAGTTTCAAGATAGTAGACCCTACTTTCATAGCTCGAACATGGATTTCGAGTCATGTATAGTAACTCTTAGCTCATGTTTACCCTGGTGAGCTTGTAAAAGAGGGAAAATGTGGGGTGGAGTGTTATAAATATAAAAAAACATCAATCAAATATAAAACACTTCATAAATTATCGCCCAAGCTTTGTTGACCCTAAGAGACCTTCTAGTGCATTGAATAATAAGTGGCCTACAAACATCTCTTCTAGCCCACTCCAATGTTCTTCCAATATTTTAATTTATTGTCTAAAGAAGGCCTTGAAGTGAAAGGTGCAAACTAGCTTCATACTAGAGAGCATCAATTGTGTCAATGCATGATTAGTGAAGTATTGATCCAATGAAAAGGTATACCATCTGAATATTTCACATGGGATCCAACTATGATCTTTTCACAATTTCCTCATCTTCATCCTTGAGGAGAATGCTAATTTCGAAGGGGGGGGCATGTTAAGGTCCTACCCTAACCTCCCTATTAATATTTGTACATGACCATCCTCTTTGAGAAAGGCCCCTTAGTTATCTAATGTAAAAGGGTTCAGTTTATTCGGTCCACTAAATAGTTCGTCTACATTAGTGAAGGGACCACAAGTAGTTAGGGTTTTTCTACCATGGAAAATCTATTAAAGAGATTTGACACATTTGAATGTTTATCTTGTGTTGTGCATTTGGAGCTATACTTAGTGAAAGGATGCCTTACCTTAACAGGTGACTAAACATTGTATTATTCTTAGAATTATCAATATACAAGGGTATCTTTACAAATGTTATTGTATTGCCTCTTGTTTCTAGTTAATCTGTAGTGTATAACTGGTTGTGTTTCAATTTTCAAGGGTTAAGGAACATTAAATTCTTGTTTTAACTTAACCATTCAAATATTTTGTAGTATCCAAAACCTCGATATGTTAACCATGATTAGATTACAACCCTTATACTAATTTGGGCTACAAACAATTTGTTGAAAAACACAAAATGGATTGTGCATGGCACAATTATGCCTCATGCGTGGATGCATAGTCTATATGTTGCAACCGATGTCTCATGCATGGATGCATAAACTACATATTACAAAAAATACCCATGAATGGATGTACATTCTACATGTTATAAATTACACCTCTTGTATGGATGCAAAATTTACCTATAAAAGAATATAGCATATCTCCAACACTTATGCAAGAAGGAATGTTGATTTCCTATTATTCAAACATATTGTGTGGACAATATTAAGGTATCCAACTCACTACAAGGATTTGTTATCTTCAGTTAGAACATTAATAATCGAAGAGCTTATATCTTAGGAGGGAGATAGTGATCCACAACAACAACAAGCAATGACATTTTTTGTAGATATATACTAACTTGTAGCTAGAATGGCATACCAAGTGGATGACTTGTCTAAAAAAGAATTAACCTTGCCATCAAGTACAAGAACGAACTTACTAATAATATTGTTAAATTATTATCAATACCTCCTATATAGGTGACCATTTTCATGACCATTGAGCATTTACAACCTTTTATGTTTGATGATTCATATATCCAATATGAAGAGGACAATGGATTTCAACCAATTGCAATAGTGTTTTAATGAGGAGAGAAGAAGTTTGACTAATATTTGTAAAATGGGTTGTTTTACAAAGGAGATAAGCTACACATACCACTTAGAGAATGTAAAACCATGCTGCTAAGATAATCCCATACTTCCAAAATCATAGAACATTTTAGAGTTGGGAAGACATTGTTGGATTTATGTGTATGGGCCAAATATATCAATGATGCTAGTAACCTCATTCAAACACGTGTGTTGCACGTAAAGCTTTACAATACAAATTTGGGATTGCATACTCCTTTACATGTTCCAAGTCAGCCGTGGGAGAGCATATCTATAAATTTATGTTAGGATTGTTGAATATTCTATCAAGACATGATTATATTCCAGTAGTAGTCAATTAGATCTTCAAGATGGCATAGTTAATTCCTTGCAAGAAAATTATGACTAAACAAGACAGATCCTACAAATTGTTTTTCTAGAACGAGGATGCACTTTTGATATACTCGACTCCACTATTTCGAGGACAACAAATTTCAAAACAATTTTTGGAAAGCATCGTGGAGTATGATGGGCACTAAAATGAAAATGAGTGCCAACTTCACTCCATATTTATATGAAAATATGAAAGCAGTGAGAAAAATAATGGTCTATTTGCTAAATGGTTTTAATGGGAGGCATCCTAATACATGGGATGAAAGTTTACTCTACATCCAACACTAATATATTTGGCTCATTCATAATTCATAATTATAATAGTAAGCCACAAACATTTAAGAATTTGACCAAACATGTCCTTATCATGATAAGTAATGGAAATGTAGGTGTGACTTATCATTATTAAATTTTAATTATTATATTACATAATAATTGTATTATGACTATTATTAAGATGATATTTATTTATTATATTGTGATAATAGATCTAATATATTTTAGGTAAGTTACAAGTTTTCCCTTTTACATAAGTTTTGTCCTTAAAACATAGGTAGGGAAAATTTATTCTAATAAAATGAATCATCTACTTGTATCTCTTGCTTATTTGATAAAGTTGAGCATATAAAGTGATATGATATTCAAAACTTTGAACAATATTGTTGGATCTAAAAAGGATCAATCCAACCTAAATAGAAAACTTTGAACAATATTGTTGCATCTAAAAAGGATCAATCCAGCCTAAATAGATTATTTCTTAAATTTCTCATGATAAGAGTCTAGATTTAATATTCTTTATTGTTGACTTCAAGATTATTAATGTTTGGGGTTTCAATATATAAAAATAAAGCTAACATTGATATGTTGATTCTTGTGGGCTACATTTTATGTAATTAAGGTGCCAATGTGGTATACTAATAAGTTGATTCTTGTTAATCTTTGGTTTAAACTCTTCATGATATATGAGTCATCATATTGATATTTGATTTTTTTGTATTCACTAGTGCGCCAAAATCTTTATCAATGGTGATCAATGAAACTTCAACCATCACTACATTTATAAACATTGACTTTTTGTTAAATTGTTTGTTGAACTCAATTTCTAGATGATCTTCTATTAACAAATTTTTATCAATAATTACTATCTAATTTTTAGTTCCAATCCATTCTTTTGAAGTGGCTTTATGTGCAATTTCAACTTTTAAAAACTTCCTTGATTCACATGCAGATGTCCCTTTGTGTGCTTTGAGGATTGATATATCCTTATACTTTATTTTTTTTATTTGTGCAAGCAAGATTAGACTATGATTTTCTTTATCTTTATTTTTTTCTTTGTATCCTACTTTTTTTTTGTGATTCTTGATCTCATTGAATTGCAACATTGTGTTGAATTGACATGATCTTTTACATGTAAGTCTCAATTTTCTCTTTGATCATAGTTTTCTTTGGAGTTATTTTGTCTTGTTAACGTGTGCTTCTAATTTACATTTTGTGATATGCACTTCATATTAAAAGTTTTCTTTACGATTTCAAAGCTCATTAATTTATGTGAGCATAGTTTTCTTTGAAGTTCTTTTGTCTTGTTAACCGTGTTCCTAATTTACATTGTGTGATATGCACTTCATATTAAAGGTTTTCTTTACAATTTCCAAGCTCATTAATTTATGTTGCGAGCTTTATTTTTTTTTCTTGAAAAATTTGTTTATAGGTTTCCTCTTTTAACTTTTTTATTCAATCAAGCAACCTCTTATTAATGATGCTTAAGCCAAAATGTTGTTATTTTTATCTAATGATTTATTTTCAAGATCTTGATTTTTATTAAAAGTATAATTATATTGCTTTGTATTTTTTAACTTCTTCATTTGTTTAAGTAATTTTTCACACTAATATATTAAGAGAGAAATGTTTGCATCTTTTATAATAATTTTTTATTAAATTTTCTTTTGAGATTTTGTTTTTCTTCTTAATTATAATATTTCTAATCTTTTAATTCTTTAACCATATAATTAGCTTTTAAATAGAATTTTTAGTTAAAAATTATTTTTCTATTAACTATTGTAATATTTTCCAATATTAATCATAAATATTTTTTTATTATTATCTTTCCCATACATTTTCATACATTATTTTTTATTTATAAAACAATTTTATAATATATTTTTCAATATTAATCATAAATATTTTATCATTATTATCTTTCCCACACATTACTTCATGGATTATTTTTTTTATTTCTAAAACAATTTTATAATATATTTTTCAATATTCATCATAAATATTTTATTATTATTTATTATTATCTTCCCTACATTACTTCATGCATTATTTTTTATTTAAAAATTATGTATATTCATTCACTTATTTTTTTAATTTATAAACAAATTTGTAAATTATAAATATCTTTCATTATTGAAAATACTATTATCTTTAATATATATTATGAATTAGTGAATTATCTTTTTTTCCAAAAATACAACACATTTATTATTTATTTATAATAAATTGTACCAACACAATTACTTTACTTCAATGATTCTTATTATTTTTTTTATGGCTCCAATAAATATAATTAAGCCTCATGTCCCTCAACGTGACTAGTCACCTTTAATCACGCAAATGGTTCTTTCAAATTTTTCCTTATAAAATGAGCTCTATAATTCTCCGCTCTGCGCTGGATTAACTTTTCCACGTGGAGATTGCTATTTTCCGGATTAATTATTATAAGGACATTGTGCTTTTCAATAACTCCACGCCGGCTGACGGTCGATTTGACCCTACGCTGCAACCAGAATAGGTTCGTACTTCCTGCTAATCAGCTGCCTGTTGCAGCGTACTCTCATCTGTCCAATCAACACGTACGTAACAACTCCTGGTCAGGCCTAACAACCTGTACAGCTCAAGCTTTGATTGACAACCCAACAAGTTGAACGTCCCTTTACTGCTTTTACGTTTGATTTTAAATTGTTATATATGGTGCCTCAAAATAGCTAAGCCTTATGTTCCGTGATCTCTCCTAATTATTACTGTGGTTTTCCTTGATTCCTGGATTCCTTCGCTGTCAACTTCAGTTAATTCATCCTTGACTGCGATTTTCATTTGTGCAGCAGAGTACTCTCGAGTCTCGGCGGAATGGACTTACAGATTCTTTGGTTTGACCGCGAAGTATTATGACTCGACAGCCGCGCGATCGGTGATTTCCTTTTGGCTCGGTTATATCTTACGGATTTATAGCTATTCTTTTGGTTTATATATCATTAGTGTTATTACATTGGTTTATGATAGCTTATATGGTAATCATTTTATATTCAAAAGGTTTTGAGTTTAGCTTATTTTAAAAAGATTTTATAAATTCAATTAAAAATTTGAAAAATATATTTTGAAAATTGAAAAATAATTTTTTTTTAAGATTTATACAAATGAAATAATTGAATTTTGTTAGAAATAGAAATTATTTTAAAAATAAAAAATCACAAAAAAAATTATATGTTATTAAATGTTAAATAATACACCTAAGTTTTAATATTTTTGAAAAACATTACACATATCAAATCTCAATATTTATGAAAATTTTATTCTTTATAAATAAAATAAAATAAAAATGAAGTAAAAAAAAATTATATGCCAAGAAGTGTCATAATAGTAACATCAAATCTCAATATTTATAAAAAGTAGTACACACATCAAATCTCAATATTTATAAAAAGTGGTACACATATCAAATCTCAATATTTATTAAAATTTCCTTTCTAGGTAAGTGTGTCAAACTTATGTTTGACTTTTATTTAATGTGTAACTTTTAAAAAATTATTTACAAAATTTATTCAAGTTTTTCAAAAAATTTAACAATCACATTTTATTTTATAATATTGTTTTTGGTGGTTTAATATATATATATATATATATATATATTCACTTAATATATAGATTCACTTATATATATAATATCAATATATTAATCTACTTAATATAAAAAAACATCTAAAATTATTATGTCACTACTTAAGTAAAATATTCTCAAGTTATAATGAGAAATCTTTAACAAAATCTCTTTTAAGCCTTACTACTCAAACTCCAATACTATTTTAACAAGTAAAAAAAAAATCCAACAAATATCAATATAAAGATATTCCTGAAAATGCAATCTAAGTTTTTCCTTTAAACTCATCCTACATTTAAGTCATTTTTTACATTAATACTTCTTCTATATATATATATATATATATATATATATATATATATATATGCATTTTTTTTTTATAGAAATTGCTTTTTACCTTCATTAATTGATTTCACATAAGAGAATTTTTAATATTAATATTAATATAGCGCTCACTTATTAATATTTATTTTTAATAAATTAATAAACTAATATCACAATTTAAATATTATTTTTCAAAAATTAGTAATATTTGGTTTTAATAAATTAATTTAAATATTTTTTTAAAAAACTAGTAATATTTAGTTATAATAAATTAATTTAAATATTATTTTTCAAAAACTGGCCTTTTAACATAGTCGTTACCTATTAATATTTTTAATAAATAAATTAAATAATATCATTATTTTTTTTTCAAAACCTAGTCGTTTAATATAGCTCTTACTTAGTAATATTTGTTTTTTAATATTATTGTTCACTTGAAATTATATCTCTACATTGCTCTCTATTTAAGCCTTTGCCATGGTCTGTCTTTTCATCTAGTCCTCATGATGAACCACACTTGTTGGTTCTAAACGTGTCGGCCAAAAAATTTTCTTATGTGATTTCTAGTGAAAGACTTTGCTTAATTCATTATGGATCATAGAAGGTTGAATAAAGAACTTAAAGTCTCTCAATACTTATAAATATTTTTCTATTGTTTTTTCATAAAAATATAAAATGCCTAAAACTTAATTATTCCTTTACTAACCACTTATTTCAAAATAATAGTGTATTGATAAAAAGAAACAATGTCCCCTTCATTATAAATCTTTATAGCTCTTTGGTATGTCTCTAAGTTAACATGTCTTTTTATAATTAATTATGTGTTCCTTTAATATTATAATGTTTTTCTTTCAAACATTTTTACCTACCTTTAATAGCTAGCTTGATTTTATGGGCAACTTGTGTAAAAGTCATATAAGCCCTTGGAATATCAAGTTGTCTAATAATGCAAGGTAAAAACTTATAAGCATTTATAGATGCATTAGTTATTTAAGAATATAGACAATAAACAAAAGCCAATTGATGTCATTTGATGTGTAAATTTTTGCTATAAATTATTTTAATGCAAAATATAAATTTCATTGTTTTAACTAAACACATATTGAATCTTAACTTTGTGAATTCAACTATAAAAATCTCCCTACTTAAAAACTTCAACAAATTTATTTGTTTTAATATTTTAAAATTTTGTTTTAATATTTTAAAGTAGAAACCTAAATTCAAAAGTTGAAAAAGATCTAAACTATTATAATGTCGCTTACAAAATGGAACCTTGCAAATCATAAGTTGTAATAATTAAAAAAAATTAAGATCTTTATGCATGGGCATGAGCGGAACTTTTATACTTCTGCTATCAATCACTTTTTGCATAAGAGGAAGGTACTAAACATCAGACTTCTTGTTTTTTTCTTTCAATTCATTTTAATAATGACGTTGTATATTTTAGTTCTGATTAATGGATAATTTGTTGGAATAATCTAGGAAAGACTCAAGATCAAACCTAAGTGGTATTCCATGAGGACGAGGTGTCACAACAAGCCAAAATATCCCTCGCTAAATTTGAAACCAGATAAAACTCATAATATACTATTATGATAACCATTCAATAGTCCCATAAAAAACAAATTAACTAAAATATATATAAAAAACAACCAAAAAGATATTAAAACACCAACCATATACAATAATACTACAAATTAATTGAAAATTGTTTTTTATATTTTTTATTATTATAAAATTTCACTTTCAATTTAAATCCTTGTAACAATAACTTACAAGTCAAATACCAATTAAATAACTTTTAACTTAACAAGTGTGTAAATATATATAGAGATGCATAAATAAAGACCCATGCCCAGCTAAATTTATTACCAAAGACTAACTTGCAAATCAAATACCAATTAGATAACTTTTAACTTAATAAGTGTATATATATGTATAGAGATGCATCCATAGAGGTCCCATACTAAGCTAAATGTATTATCAATTATTAAACTGGGGTGGGAAGTAAATGAAACTTAGTACGACTTACATGTCAATAAATTGCTATAGCTTAAATGTATTATCAAAGACTATACTTGGATGGGAAGTAAATCAAACTTAGTACTACTTTACATGTCAATATTTACCACTTACGCTACTTACATGGAAATTGCTATAATAGCAATTGAAGTGAACACGTTAATGATAAGTCATATCATTGGAAAAGGATTGACTTAACATTATTTTTATTTTTTTCTAAATTATGCTAAATTTTATTATTGAAACATAATGGTACACTGAGGTTGTAGCCTTTTCCTGTCCATGCCATGGTTTGGGCCAAAAACTAGCAAAACTAAGTCTGGAGTGTCCATAATGGGAAACCAGCCCAGTTCAAAAATAAAGTTGTAGGTGTTATCTTGCTGCCAACATAGGGGAAACTAGCAATTACGCATAGTATTTAACCAATTTTTTAGAAAAACAAAAAAAATCATCAAAATAACCATATGACAGCAAATTTTCCTAAAAACCCCGAAAAAATCAAAAACCATAATTCTCGGAACCTGAGACTCGAAGCCACGTGGCGAATTGTGTGGCCGGCCAGGTTGCATGCTGGCAAGCTAGGTGTTGCGTGGCGGCAACGGGTGTTCCTCAACAACGAAACATCTGTATTCATCCATGTCATCGTCTGCCTGCGTTGCACCCATGTCATCTTCCCGCTGCTCCGGGTGTTCCTCCACGACAAAACATCTGTAAGGATCCATGTCGTCATCTGCTTGATGGTCATGGTCCTTCTCCTTCCCAATTTGCTTGTCCAAAGGAGTGTCCTGCTTTGCCCTAGTGCATTGTGTGCTCCTTTCGACCCTAGAAGGCTCTGCACTGGTATGGTGTCCTCCAATTGTGGCTGGCTCCTCCTCGTGGAAGGTAATGGAGATGGTGGTGGTAATGATGGGCTGGTTCAGGGAGTAGCGGTAGATGAATTTGGCTGAGTGGAGGGACAGTTGAGAACTTGAGGGAATTTCACTGGGTGGCGAGTTAGGGTGCGTCGTGTGGAGGCAGAGAGGACGTGAGCAGTTTCTGCCACTGCGTGTATTTGGGTATTGGCCTGAGGTCAGTTGAGCCAAAGGGGAGGAAGTGTCAGAGGCCGAAGATGGAGGAGAACAGGGCAATCTGCCTCTGCTGCCCCCTCTGCGACTGCGCATTCAATGGCGAGTTCTGGGCATATTGACAACAAGGGTAGGAGAAAGACTGAAGGGAGACGGCTCAGAGTGAAGTGAGGGCGCAGCAGGTTCAGAGGTCGGCTCAGAGGAAGGATTAGCTGCAGACGCAGGGTGGAAGATGAAATTACAGACCAAGCTTTGAGTAAAATGAATGCCCGGGCCGAGATTAATGCAGCAAAGAATGTTGCAGCGCCTGCCCATAGCAGTGCGAGAGCTTGGTTCCGCTGCTGCCAGAGGACAATGGCAATGCAGAGGCAGGGGATTAGAGACTGGGGTGGTGGAGGTAAAATCACCAGAGGTCGTCATTGAGCTGAGCCGAGGCGGGTAGATGCAGTTGGTTTGAAGACAGTGCCGGCTTAATTGCCATTTATGGCCACTGTTAATGCGATTTATGGATTGGTGTGCAGGATTACGGATGGCCATGTGGCAAGGCCATTTGCCATCCCGTGTTGCTGCTATTCTATTAACTGTGATGTGCACCCACATCCGGGAGTTGACCTAACATTATTAATAAAGATGAATATAAATATTCCTTGAAGCGAAAAATAAGTCTTATCAATTATTAAAGAGATAAATAAGTATTATTAATTATTAATTGACATATTTTTGAGACACAATATCCATGTATATAAATATATACAAGGGATGATAAGTAAAGGACATGGTATATCTTTATTACATAATAATTATACTTTGTAATAATCATCTTATAACTATTATTATATGATATTTATTTATTATATTATGATAATAAATTTAATATGCCATGGGTATATGATATTATGTTGGTTTAAAAGAAAAATAAATTATAGTGGTTATATTTTGATTATATGGAAATAAAATTATACTGAAATAAATTTTTTTATGTTTATATTTTTATCGAGTAATTGAATGAACTCCATGAGTTGCACATCATTAAATCTAAATAAAAGAGGAGGATGCTCTCAAAATAGTCTTCCATACTCATGACAATCACTACAAGTTCATCGTTATACCATTCAACTTAACTAATGCTCCTTCTACTTTCCAAAGGCTCATTAATAATATCTTCAAGTTATAATTCCATGGGCATTGTCAACCATCTGCGCTCTGGATGCACGTGTTTCCATCGTGCATCTTAGAGAGAGAACATAAGACATCTTATCAAGAGATCTCATTTTGTGCGTAACCACCCCTCCCATATCTACCCACTTTCAACCTACCTGCTAGGGTAAACATGAGAGGAAGAGCTACTATGACATGACTCAACCTCCTAAGTATATTTAAGGAAGTCTAATCAACAAAATGAAACTTTACTGACCTTCCTCAAGAGATATAGGACTCCCAAGAGCTAAACCACCCCTCCAGGTGGTTTAATCCTTAGTCAAATTGCTTTTTCACTGACCTAGACTCCCAGCCACAGGCATAACATTGTATAAATTTGATTGTAGGCCTCCTTTCACATGCATAAGCCTACAAGGGAGCGACTACAGTCCCATTTTCCCATTTCTATGACTGCGACCACGAGATTTGTGCCACCTTTTCAAGGCTAGACTCCGTCTCACTATCCAAAACTTTATGAAACTTTCCAAGACAATAAATAGCACAAGAAAAAAGCCTTTAACACAAAACTTGATCAAGGACTTGACCTAACCATGACAAACATTTCATCAAACACATTGTGAACATGTAATCTACAGGTCATGAATGCATATCTGAACACATATATCTAATACTTATCTGAGCATCATCAAGAAGGTCTAAAGCACTCTCATAATAGTTGCAATAACATCTATTAGGTCATGCATTCAAAAACCATTCATTTGCCAATCAAAACATGATAAGAGCCATAACTAGAATTTATCATGAAACCATGATTATAACCAATGTATAACCATAATAATAACAATGATATAACAGCCATCAAAGCCACATAATAACAAGTATAGATACTCATGAAATACAAGAGGAGAAAAGCTCTTATAAGCCAACCAAGTCAAGAACTTCCACATACCACCTGACCATAGATTAGGTTGAACCAAATATTTCTTTTAGCGAATAACCCTCGTTCCATATTCAAAGCATGAATATGGGACTCACAACAACAAAAAACAAGGGATTCCTCAATATTTATTGCATATCCCACCATTTTCATTCAAGGGATTTCTAGGCCCGAGACCCTCATCTATATAACCAGGATTTACCACAATCCTTCCATTACCAACCAAGGGATTCTTAGGCCCAAACAAAGAAACATAGACTACTAGGATTTACCGCAATCCCTCCAAAACTAGTCAAGGGTTCACTAAGCCCTAAACAAGATTGGATGCCTCTGTATTTCTTCACCAATACCTTGAGGAATTTTCTCATCTCCACCCTTAGGATTTACCAAGTATTCTACCATTATCGATAAGGGATTTCTAGGCCCTTGAGAATTTTCCTAAGACCACCTCACCCGATTCCAAAACCTTCCAGAGATCCAAAGCTTAACCAAGTAAAAGAACCCCACCACACCATGGCTATCCAAAAATGGCAAGGAAAGGTTGAAAACCACTGTCACACCTGGTAAAACGCATGTCAATGATAGCAAGAGAACCAAATACACACATGCATGTACCATGCATGTCGAAACTAGCAAGGATATCATGCATGCAACTTGATACCTGCAAGTAATCTCGTTGTAGTCTCTTGATCAAACTCTTCCTTACTTGATGTTTGCTTTCCTTTCATTTCTTATCCTTCCTTTACCTTCCTTTCTCCAATGCTAAAGTGCTCCAAGAAAGCTCTAAGTCTACAAGAATATGAGAGAGAGAATAGAGAGAAAGCTCCAAAACTGAACTGAAAAAGAGGTTATGAACTGATAATCATAAGCCTTTTTATCATTGAGGCCTATATTTTCTTCATTTTCATCTAATTTTCCTTCCATTTCCTCCTTACATGCAACCTATGACTTTTCACCTTCCTTTTATCCTATTTTCCATTATTTCATAAATAAAATGCTAATCAATGCCTCTTTTCCTTTTCAAAGCCTTTGTCAATTTCCCCTTACCCATAATAAATCAAATGAACACCCACTAGGTTTTTTTGCCCAACATTCAACTTGGAATATGTGTCCCATGACCTCGGTCCTATTTTTCCTTTATTAAGTTTATTATGTGAACTTTTAACCCGAGGTTGTTACATTGTGTGTGATGCATGGTTGCAACGATATTTGTGACATTTGGACTAGTTTGGTGGGCGATATTGGACTTGGAATCAGCTTGGAGATGCCTTAGGCACTTATTTAAGGTATGCCCCATTATCCCCCCAGTTATACATGTCATTTCATCACTTTGATCATTCACCGTTTTGGAAGAAAGTCGCACGGATGGTCATAAGGTGGACTAGGACTACTTAGGGTGGATGAGGCTATGTATGATGGAGAATGTGGGAAAAAACTTTGAGTGACATGGGTCGTCTCTAATATGCACAGACCATCTAGGGGAAAGGTGAAGAAACACAACCCTTCACCACCCTCTCGCTCATAAGACCACTATAGATACACTTAAATGGATGGCATTTGAGGAGAAGCTTGGAGGGAAGTTCATATATATTCCTACCTTCATAGTGTAGGTTGAAACCAAATCTTGAACATCCATATATCGGGAGGGGAACCTATCTACCCATTAAGAAGACTGGAGGAAGAACCAAGTAGAATGGACGATTTCCAAGCAGAATATCAGTGTAGCAGTGAAGGAGGACATGTACAGGGGTGGTTGGATGTGTGAAAAAGTCAGAATGGTCAAGCTTTTAGACCAGCTTTCATTCCCCGGAAAATCCCATAAGACCACTATAAATACACTCAAATAGATGTTATTTGAGGAGCATCTTGGTGGGAAGTACATATCTATTTATACCTTCACAGTGCAGGCTAAAAACATATCTAGAACCACCAAATATGGGCAGGGAAACCTATCCACCTATGAATAAGATTGGAGGAAGAACCAAGTGGGATTGAGGGTTTCTAAAGTGAAATTTAGGTGCAACAAAAAAGGAGGACATGTACAGGGGTTTCTATATGTGTGATAGAGTCAAATTATATTATAGGTATGAAAACAGGGGTCAGGTGGTTCCACGACCTATTAGGGTGATAGGGACCCTAACCACCCGTTTTAGGGTGATTTCTTATCTGATTGGATATATGATTACAGAGACAGGTTGGCGAAGGCCTACAAAACCTATCTACAATACAAATATACGCTAAGGATGATCACCCAGGGTGTGTGGATTTTTGGGAGTATTTTTCCATTGTATTGGGAGATTAGAGACCTAAGATATTTGAGGCTTTGGACATTTTTGTGCATTGTATTATTGAAGCAATATCACATTTTATATTAATATATTTGGATGGACCAAGATGATCTCACCTCACACAAATTGATGGTGCACATTTTATATGGATGTTTATATGTAACATTGTATTGTGACAATTTTATCGTAGCACACTTTTACATAATATATCTAACATGTGACAAACGTATAAGGGATAGAAGTGTATTTTGGGAGTGAAGTATTTGTAATTTGGTTACTACCATTAGGAGGAACCTCGTCAATGCTACACACTCAAAGGACTTGACACACCTTGACTCAAGGGATGCTCTCGGGGCATGGGTCATACGTTTTACTCATTTGTTATGATATTTTATTTTATAGTAAGACCTGGCCTGATAACATCTCTCATCTAGACATAGTTGTTTAAGCATTAGAAGAGAATTTATTATAATCCCATAAATCTAAGAGCGCATTTGGTCAAAACTAAGTTAAATTATTAAGGCATATAATTTCTCATGAAGTATTGAAAGTCGATCAAAAAATTATTGAATCATTACAACATGACACACTCCATATAATATTATAGGATCAACATGCTTCTTACACCTCACTAGATACTATATATTGTTCGTTTATAATTATGCCATTATTTCATCCCCCTCTTAGCCCTCCTCAAAAGGAATTAATTTCAATGGTATGATGAGGCCATGGTTTTTTTTCACTAAAGGACATTATGGCATGTACATATGTTTTTCCCACTTTAGATTTTACTAATGTGTTCACCATTAAATTTGATGCTTTTCCAATAAGACTGGGTGTAATTTTATTATAGGAGGGTAGTGTCATTTCTTTTTTAACGTTATAACTTCAAAGGAAGAGAATCCACATATGAGTGGTAAATGTTAGCCATCTTGCATATAGTAAGGAAATTACATCAAGATTTGTTAGGCAAGTATTTCAAGGTTAATATTAGTCATTCTAGTAAGGGTGGCAGGAGCAAGAGGGGTGATTCTTTTGCCCGCAGTACAAATAGAGATACAATTCGCACAGGGATTGGGAGTGGCAACAAATTATAAAATTGAGTTACTTATACTATGGCAAGGTCTATAACTAGCAATCGACTAGAAAATTTGGGAAACCATTATTTTTGGTGACTCACTGATTGTTAGGCGGATGTGGGAGATTTATTATCACTCTAAAGAGCCCTCTTCTCCTCTAGAGGCAAGGATTCTCCTTCAACTTCAACAATTTGGAAAGGTTGAAATTTTGCATCTGTTATTTATCTTAAATTCTTCAAGAGATGTTTTAGAAAATAGTGGAATAAGGATGAAACAAGGAATATTGGAAATCAATCATAATAAAAAATCAATTCTCCTCCGCCATGAAAATTCATAAGCAAATAATGGAACCAATGCTTACAAGAAATGAACAAACAACAAGGAGGAATATTGAAGTTATTATGAGGTATGGGATCAAACAACACTCATGCTCTCAAGATTGGAGGTATCGAATGAGTCGGTGACTGTCTCTTGAGGAGATATCTCGTTCAATTTTTGAGGCACACCCTTGTCATTTCCTCACCACCATTTGGACAGTGATCTGCCCCTGTGATGCATGGATTATCTCCAATCTGGTGTTGGACTGAGGTTAATTAGAAAGTCGATGTTAAATCATTGAATTTGCATACAATTGGAGTCTCATCCAGACATTTATCATAGCAAGTGGGTTTTACAGCGAAGTTCAATGAGAGATTTAACTCGAAATCCTCTCGGTTTTATTCAATGGAGGAGGCCCTAGTACTCAATTTATTAATGGTTCATTATTTGAGAGAATTATATCATATTCGTGCTCAAAATTCTAGTAGTTCTATCCCCTTTGGGTCTTCTTGCAATGTAATCTTCTCTCATCTTCATCATTACAGAGTCTACTTCCATTAGCTTCTACAGTTCTCTGATTTAGTCATGGATATAAGCAGTGCTTCTTCTAAGGAGTCTAACTTGGTGGAAGTGAATTACATCCTAGATAAGTTCCTTTTAGAGATGGAAAGTATGCAATTGGGGTACAAAACAAAGCAAGAAGTAGAGGAGAAGGCACATAGTTCACTATTGATGATTTATAATTCACAGCTTGAGTTAATGCATGCTAATATTGATCAGCTCTAATGTGAATTTAGGATGGCGTTAATAGCATTACATTGTAAGATGGAGGAGATTGAGGAACTGTACACTGTCAGTTTCCAGCTCACACTAGAAGACTCCGAGTTAGAGGAGGTGTCAACAAAAAAGAGAAGGAGGTCAGATCGACTTCCTAGCCATCCAGATTAACTAGTCCCAATGTTAGATCACTTTGTTAATTTTTGTTTTATATGAAATGTAGATATAGTTTTCTTTTAGGTTATTTTTTAAAGATATATAGTAGACATCTCTTTCGAATTATAGGGAAAATATGTCATAAGATCAAACTACATGTATGTTGGACTTCAGAATCCATAATTTTGATGGAGGTTGATGAATTTTGTAGTGGTTCTGACCCAAACTCCATATTTTTCTTTTTTTAATAGAAACCTCTCTCATGTTTCTTTGAAAGAAAAAAATATTAACCATTCTAGTATTAAATATTTTTTGGAATAACTTAACTATTCCAAAGAAAAACACAAGTGAACAACTAAAATGCAAGGTTATGATTTTCAAGTCACCTACATAAACGATAACATTATGGATGATGCACTTCCTAAACAACATGCATATACACCCCATGTATATGCCATCTATTCACTCTTGTCAATGCAGTTAGAAGAGGTGAGGAAGGAGTGGTATCCTAGCCTAGTGAAAATTGGTTGATATACCAAATTTAGGATGGTTCCCCACCCTTTAGAACATAACACATGGGAAGCTAGAATTTTGGCTACACAAATCATTTCGTTTTGTGTCAAATTCTAGTTTCAAGAAGTTATTTTTTTCTTTTTAAGTTGTATGCCTCATTGATAATTAATGATTTTTGTTTTTTGAAAACATATCATAGATTTGAATGTTTCTTCTTTTGAAATGGTCTTAAGGGTGATGTTTGTAATTTTGTCTCTAAGTGCAAGAACTATGAGTGCAATACAGGGGTTATTGTCAAGCCCCTTGGTTTGTTTCAAACCCTCCCATTTCCAAACTATCATGAGGTATAAACCTCAATTCATTTCATTATAATAATTCCCAAAGCAGGAGAAAACATACCATGTTTCCATTATTCTCAATTTACAAAATACACCCATTTCTTAATTACTCAATTAACTACCAAAACCATTTATTGAAATTTTTTCCCATAAGAATATTCACAAACTTCATGACTACCCAAATGTGACTTTCTATAATATGGATCTTAATTTCATTTACCACTTGAGTAAAGATTTATTTCCAATGCACCAAATTAGTTGTGAGTTTGACATATCATCCACAAATTGGGGTTATGAATAAGTGCCTTAAAGGCTACCTTTGTTGCTTTGTTATTAATAAAAAATCCCAATGGATTATATGGGTACCATTTCTCAACGAGTCATGTATCACCTCATATCAACCAACCTCTAAGATGACCCCATTTTAAGCACTTTATGGCTATCCTGTAACTAGTAGTTACACTTGTGTTCCCTCTAGCTCTAAGGTTCAAGTAGTAGCTAGAAAATTCACAATATGTTACAACTTATTTATGACATTCTTATGCTTAGACAAAACTAGATGAAGATGAAAACAAATAAAAAACATTTAGAATGATAGTTTAAAAGGGTGATTGGGTTTATCTTTTTCGTTATCCTTACATGCAATTCTCCATGAAGAAAAAATATAGCTAAAGGATCACTAATGTCCTATCGACCCTACAAAATTTTCAACGAAATGGGGATACTACTATGCCTCAAAGATACATAGCACAAAAGGTGTAACAACCATCCCAAAGGAGAGAGGCGAGCTCATCTAATCCAACAACCAACCCTAGGACCGCCCATGAAGCTGTTACACTTCGAAGCTTCGATGAGTTGTTTAAAAAACTTGCCAAAAGTAGCTCGTCGCGAGTGCAACATAGAGACAGAGCGAAGATGTCGCTAGGGCTAGTGCAATCTTGGCCATCTTCGTGGGTGGAACAACTGCTATCCCGCAATGACCCAAAAACATAAGTAAAAAAGGGTCTGCTCCAGGAGGAGTAAACTGAGATATTCTTCCTGAGATGACAAGGAAGACATTGACACATAATTTGCAACCTGACACAAGGTGGATGTCAATAACATAGACTGGCAGTGTCCAGAATCAGGGAATGCAGGGTTGGTGACAAATTACTGTGTAATAGCTCCGAGACCGGAGAACAAGTCATTTGTGAGTTCCCGTTGGCTTTACAAGGTAAAGCAAGCTTCTAATGATGGGAGGATCATGTTGCTGCAGTATATTTCAACAGAGTAGCAAGATGTTAACATTTTGACAAAGGCATTGTCAAAGTGTAAATTCGAGTTCCATAGAGACAAGATCGGGGTGGTAGATAATCCCTTTCTTGTTGAGAGGGGGTGTTGAAATGTGGCAACAAGAATATTCCATTGTAATTCGTCCTTGAATTAAATTGTGAATTAAAATAGAATTTAGTATTAACAACTACTTGGAAATAATTAATTAAGTTATTTTGACTTAATTAGTTAGAGAAATTCAAGTTAGAAGTCTTTCTGAAGTCATGCTATAGTTATCCCTAAAATTTAGGAGATATGATTGAGTTATATTTGAGTTGTAATTAGTTAACTCAGTTTACTGAGTTAAGTCTAGTTAAATTAGTTCCAAACTGTTTGAGGAACTAATGGTGAGTTAATAGTCAGTTGATGCATGCATGCACTCAACTAGTGTACTCCAGTTAACTGAAGATTCCCCCATCAAAAACTCATGCATGTCTATTCTGAGAAAGACCCAGTTGAGATTAAAGACAAGGACAATGTACTATCAGTTGCATGTGTTTTCTTATAAAGAAAAATCAACCATGCAGTCAAGGAATCATTCCTTGAGGATTGCACAGTTCTGATAGTGTGTGAGATCAGGTGATCATCCACTTGGTAGATGAGTTTTCCACTTGGTAGATGAGTTTTCCACTTGGTAAGAGAGAATCATCCCAGAGGAACAACGCAAGGAAATAAGAGCTTGGAGGGCAGAGAGGAAGGCTATAGAGCAACCAAGATTTCCTCTGAGCATCTGTGAGGATTGTACTGAGAGCTGGCTAGCTGTGAGAGCTAAGGCTTTGTATAATTCCTATGTATTTCCACCTTGTATGATAATACAGATAGTGGGGTTTTTAGCTGAGGCTTTCCCCAAAGTATTTTCATGTTTATTGTGCATTGATTCATCTTCTTCTGGTTATATTGTTCAACTTGATCTTTAAGCTTCCGCAAATTGATAGTAGAAGTAGGTTATAGTATTCTGCTTTGATTTATATTGCATTATCAGGTTAACCTACATGAGATTTTCTACATGGTATCAGAGCTGGATTTGTAGAAATTTTCTACAACCTTCAGGTTGCTTCATGTAGATCTCCTCTTCTAGATCCCCGTGAATAAATGTTGTCTTCACATCCATCTGTTCTACCTGAAAATCAAAAGTCGTAGCAACAGATAAAAGTAATCTAATAGAAGCTACCTTGGCAACAAGAGAAAATATATCACCAAAATCAATTCTCGACACCTGGGAATAACCTTTTGCTACCAGCCGAGCTTTGTATTTCTCCACCTTTCCTTCTGCATTTGTCTTGTTCTTAAACACCCATTTTATGCCAATGGGTTTCCTTCCAACCAGCAACTCCACCAGATCCCATGCCCCATTTTTGTGCAAAGATGCCATTTCATCAACCATGGCCTCTTCAAAGAGTTTTCCATCCTCTGAATCTACTGCTTCCTTCATAGTTCTGGGATCATCATCAGTAATAGATAAAGCAAAATTTGAACAGAAAGCAGATGGACTATACCTTATCGGCTGCCTTCTTTCTCAAACTGATCTTCTCACACCCGGATTTTGTGGCTCTTCATCTTTTGATTCCTCCTCTACTGTAGAGTCTGATTTTTCCCCCTTAATCTCAAACTCTATCTTCTCAGGTTCCTTTGGTTGGACTTCATTTTTGATAACATCTTTCACCTCTCTGAACAACACATCTCGGTTGTACACAACCTTCCTTGTTACTGGGTTCCAAAGCTTATAACCCTTTAAACCATCCTTATACCCAATAAAGATGCACTTTTTAGATTTACAATCCAACTTGGTTCTTTTCTCCTTTGGAACATGTACATATGCATCACATCCAAATACCCTCAGATGTGAAAGAGAGGGTTTCTTACCAGTCCATACCTCTTATGGAGTCTTGTCCTCCAATGCTGATGAAGGTGATCTGTTGACCAGGTAACATGCTGTCTCCACTGCCTCTGCCCATAATTCTTGTCCTAACCCGACACCACTGAGCATGCTTCTTGCCCTTTCCATCAATGTCTTGTTCATTCTTTCTGCAACTCCATTTTGCTCAGGTGTGTATGGAGTAGTCTTCTGTCGTGCTATACCACACTTCTTACAAAATTCTTCAAATTCCTTGCTGCAAAACTCTCCACCGTTATTTGTCCTCAACACCTTTATCTTCTTCTTTGTCTGGTTTTCCACCAGAGCCTTAAATTCTTTAAACCTGTCAAAGACTTCAGATTTCTTCTTAAGGAAATATATCCATGTATTCCTTGAGAAGTCATCTATAAATGATACATAGTACATAGACTTACCCAGTGATGGAACCTTCACAGGTCCAAACACATCACTGTGCACAAGTTCTAATATATGTTTCGCCCTCTTACCACCAGAGGGGAAACTCACTCGATTCTGCTTCCCATATACACAATTTTCATAGAAATCAAAATCCAGAGAGCTATTACTCATACCTTCTACCATACCTTTACCATGAAGTATTCGAAGGCCCTTCTCTCCAATATGTCCAAGCCTTTGATGCCACAACATGGTCTTCTCTCCAGAGACCACTAGATTTTCTACTCAACTTTCAGGGACCACAAAACTGTTGCACCCATCAACAACAGTGTTACCTTGCAACTTTTACACAGTTCCAATCCGAACTCCCCACATTAATACCAGTGCTCTCTGAATCATCTTGCAGGTATCCTTCTCGAACATAGTTTTTACACTTGCATCATCCAGCTTGCTTACGGAAATCAAATTTCTAGCCAATGCAAGAATATGCAGAACACCTGGAAGTGTTTTAACCCTTCCATCCTGCAACTTCAACTTTACTTTTCCGCGACCAACGATTCTAGCCTTCCTATCATCCCCCAAGAATACATCACCACCATCATATTTCTCATACTCGCAGAACCACTCTGAATGGAGAGTGAAGTGAAAGGATGCACCTGAGTCAATCAACCATGCCTCATGATCTACATCTGTACTTGAAGAAGCCAAGTACACATCCCCACCTTCATCTGAGGTGGTTTTTGCCTCTGCAGAAGGAGCATCATCAGATCCCTTTCCTTTGTCAAGAGCTTTAGATTTACAGTCCCTTTTGTAGTGCCCTTCCTTTCCGCATTTCCAGCAAGCCACCTTTATAGGTTTTCCTAGAGATTTAGATCTCCGTCTAGATTTAGATCTCCCACTCGATGACTTACTTTTGTTTCTATTCTGGGATCGTCCTCGTATAGACAAGGAATCACCATTCTGGTTCTCCATATTTTTCCATCTCATCTCCTCCATTAGCAAGGATGAGACTATTTTATCAAACTGCAAGGCCGTTGCATTGCTACCTATTGCAATAACCAGACTATCCCACGAATTTGGTAGAGAACACAATAAACTGATGCACTTATCTTCATCTGAAATTTAAAATCAACAGATAATAACTAACTTACCACAGTATTAAATCGTTTAGATGCTCTGTCACCGAGTCTCCATCTTTCATCCTCAGGTTATACATCTTTTTTCGTAGGAACAGTTTATTCTCCAGAGACTTAGATTGGTACAAAGTCCCTAACTTGTCCCACAAAGCCTTAGATGTAGCTTCCCCTAATACATTCAGCAATACTAAATCTGAGACACACAATCGTATTGTGCTCTTTGCCTTCCAATCCAACTTCTTCCATTCTTCATCGGACACTCTCATTGGTTTATTACCCGGATCTACCGCGATCCACTGATCTTTATCCACCAATAGATCCTCCATCTTGAGTTTCCACAACTCAAAACTCTGACCATTAAATCTCTCGATCTCTATCTTTCCACTGCTCGCCATCTTCTTTCACCACCAGAATTGATCCCGAAGATCTCCCATTGAACAGGGTCTACCACAGGCCCAAACGAAACCCATCAACAACAAAGGCGTCCCCTTGAAGCCAAAACAGCTCTGATACCAAATGTAGGTTTTAACCTCGTACAGAAATTACCTGCATACGAATTCTAAAACACAGAAAATAAACCATGCGAGAGCATAACACATGAAACACATATACACAGAGATTTTCCCCTAGATCCCAAAACCGGGACTACCAGCTTGATTTTTAATTATGTTCCTTTCAATGTTACAATACATATTTATACATGCCGAAGCATCCAATACCATGGACCGAAAACCATCGCGTCCAAAACCATGTGTGAAAACCATGTACAAAACCATAGGTAGGTGAGCCCAACTTAATATAGGGTCGAAAAAAAATTTCTCCGGGGCGCTGCCCCGAACCCAATAGAGGGGGGCGGGTCTAACCCCCCAGTTAACTACATGGGCTAGTCGTGGAAAGAATATAACACAACCCAACAGGGTGAACTCCATATCAAATATTTGTGTTGTGTGTTGTATTTTGATGTTCTTTGTTGTTATTTTGCTATTGTTCAACATATGATTTATGTTAATTGTTTATAACATTTACATAAGAAACTCTCATGGGAATCAGTTAATTAAGCAAATATGGAGAATCCTTAAGCACTTGACAAGCAAATGATAAGCATCTTGGGTTTTATTTTGAATGGGGAATTAGCACAACATTACTAATCCGCTCCATTTCATATCAGGATGAGCAGTCGAAGAAGGAGATAAAGGATATCCTTGTCGATGTTCAGGTTGTTAGCAAAGTGTTTGTTGAAATCTCATAAAGAGATACTCACTAGGAATATGGAAATGCACGCAAGGTGTTTGTCAAAAGTCTCCAACCCGAGTTGGGTCCTATAATGGAAGGTGTTGGGGACTTGGATCATAAAAAATTTCCAATCTTTATTCAGTCCATGTTTGGTAAGTCCCTCTGTTTTATGGCCACATAATCGAATGGAGTGGGAGCACTCATTGTCAGTATTCAACACTGGACAGGTCTCCTCGTGGGTGAAATGAGGCTTCTTTACATAGGGAGGCAATTGAAGATGGAAAATTTCCTCAAAGATTATGGAATTAAGAGGGATGCTACTATCTCTATAGCGACATGATTGTTTAGAGGTGCCCGAGGGGGTGGGGGATCATCGACTTCAAATCCTTTGTCCTTCAATGAGGCCCTCAAAACAAGACCCTACTCTTACTAGCCTCAGGCAATTCCTAGGGCGTTCCAGGTGGACAAAGCTGAGGAGGTTCCCTATGTTGAACTTTCACACCCAAGTTTGGAGGATTGTGTTAAGCTCTACACTGAGTAGGCCGCATTTGTCGTTTAAATGGCTGATGGTCATGCTAAGGGGATCTATACAAGTGGATCCATACAGCCTGGACTAAGAAATGCAAGGTCATATTTTTCTCTAAATGTTTTTTTTATAGTCCAATGTTTGTTGAAACGAAAGATTAGCAGAAGGCCCTAAGTGGGCTGTGTTTCTAGGGTAAAGTTGTTTTGTTCATAATCCCCTGGTTTTCAGACTTTGGTACCACTACAACAGTCATTACAGAACTATCAATTTGGGTTTGGCTTCCAAATTTTCCCACCCACCTTTGGCACTTTTTAGTTTTTTAGGGCATAGGAAATTCCTTGGATCGTTATCTTACCACAAATCGCTCTCAAGGGAAGTGTGGCTTGTACACCTATGGTAGAATGTCTGTGTAAATTGACATTATCAAAGGGATGTTAGATAAAATAAATTTAAAATTAGGTGACTGTCATTGGACCCAACCCCTATATTATGAGAATATTGTGTTTCAGTGCTGCAATTGTTTTCAAACTGGCCATTTACAAAATTCTTTCCCTCTGTCAAATTCCATCAAGAAAAGGCACCTATGATCTTCAAAATATAAAAGTTTTTAAACCTATCACTCTACCCCCTATCGAGGACGAGACTTCTTCCATTTCATATCAAGAGGAGAATGGTCCTGACGATGATATGATTCTAGGGGAATAGGTTCAGATTGTCAATCCTCATCAGCGTTATGGGGTTTCAGCACGGATCTCAATGCCCCTTGCAAACAGGTAGTTGACAAGTCAATATGTCTCTTCGACTATTTTGAAGCATGTGCATGATTCAACTTCTTTTGACACCAATAGGGAACTCCTTCAGATATCAACAATAATCTGCAGATTACTTTGATTGATTTGTCTTCTGTCTGTTGGACCAAGGTTGTGCGAAAGAGATGAAAGAAGAGTTGCTATAAAGATTGTCCCCAAGTCGAATGATTCCATTGGATCTATCAAATCTATGATAGTCTCATCTTTCAAGTTTGCCAAATCCATGATCTATCAATGTCCTTAGATGAACAACTGCTACAACAATATAATTTTGTTTTGTGATAATAAAAATATCGATTTACCAAAAAAAAACTTTTACCTACCTTATATTAATTAAAAATTATTTTTTAATTAAATTGTTAAAATATTTCTCAATGTTAATTCCACTTTATAACCAAATTATAATTTTTTTATTTTTCTTTTCCCAATACATTACTTCATTCGCTGATTTCTTTTAGTTATGGTTCATCCCTTGATCTTTTATTTATGAAACAATCTTATAAATTATACAAACACAATTACTATGCTTATTGTAACATTTTTTTAAGCAAATTTATAAATTATACAAACACAATTAATGTGTTTCGTATAACATACCTTTTATTTATGGCTCCATGGAATATATCCTTAAACGAGTTGTCTTTAGTGTGATTTTTTGGAAGCTTTTCCGGTCTAATTTCTATAAAATCTGGTTGGAATTCATTGAAATCACAAGTTTGATGGGTAATCCCTGCACAATAGAAATGCCCTAGGGTTTTTCAGGGTGCTGAATCCATATATATAGTCAAAAAACTAATTTAAATAACACAAATCAAGATTTCACCTCAATTTTTCTCGCCAAATTCCAGCCTCCAAAAAATTACACTAAAAACAACTCATATCCTTATATTAATCGCACGTGACGTGCATGACATGATGGCTGGGGCGGATGGCTTTCGCTCCCCCCAGCCAGGATCGATTCCTGCGGCGGTGGTTGAGGCCCCGCGCTATGGTGTATTTGTGACGGCTATGCCGTAATTCTGCTCATCTGCTGGCTTCGGCCAAAATTCTGCTCAACTGCTGACTTCGACTATATGTAATTATCTGCGGGCTTCGGCCATATGTTGATTTTCCCTCTGAAAAAATCCTTATATTAATCACGTTTAATCACGGAAATGGTTCTTTCGAATTTTTTTTTTCTATTTCAAAATAATACACTGCTAAAAAAATTATAAAATGAGCTTTTATAATTCTCCTATTTTTGAGGGATCAACTTTTTTTTCTTAGTTTCCACGTGGAGATTGCTATTTCCGACTTATTTATAATAAGTACATTGTGCTTTTCAACAACCCCTCTCCGGCTGATGGTCGCGTTGTCTCCAACGTTCCTTTAGGCTTTGACACTACGCTGCAACAAGAATAGGTTCGTACTTCCTGCTAATCAGCTGCCTGTTGCAGCGTACTCTCATCTGTCCAATCAACATGTACGTAACAACTCCTGGTCAGGACTAACAACCTGTACAGCTCTAGCTTTGATTGACAACCCAACAAGTTGAACGTCCCTTTGTTGGTTTGAAATTGTTAGATCGGTACTTCAAATAGACAGCCTTTATATTCTGTGATTTCTGTATTTATTAGTGTTGTCTTTCTTTGCTCCGAAGGATTCTTGGATCCGTTTGTTGTGTACCTCATTTAATTAATCCTTGACTCGCGATTTTGATTTGTATATTTTTTTCTCGGTGGAATGGACTTCCGTTTTCCTTGGTTTGACCCGAAAGGATTATGACTCCGGTGTCCGGTGCCGCGCTTTGACCTCATCGTTTATGGTGGATCCACAGCATTATGAACACCAATTCCAAGACTTTATGAACACCAATTCCAAGACTTCATAGTTTATGATATTTAAGAGCCACACTAATTTCCCTATGTCCACTGTGTTATTTTTCCTTATTTTCTTCTACATTTAAAAAAAATATATCATATGTATGGAGAATTATATTAATATATGTGAACTCATTGAAGATTACCCCTCAAAGATGTATTGGAGGTTGTACCCGAAGTGATCAATAATATAATATCTGATTTTATATCATTACTTGTTATTCCTAGTAGTGAAACAACTTATTAAATATTAGGATTTAATGACATATTTATATTCACATTGTCAATATTGAGTAGAATACCCTTTAAACCCATATTAAACCTTCTAATTTTTTTCAACCCTCCCACCCACCCCATTGCTTCCAATTATTTTGTATTCCCATCTTTATATTGTAATCATGGCTTAAGGCCACCGTGAGAACCCCTTGACATATAACTTAGGGGTGAATAGATTTGTTCCCATTTTTTGGCAAATTTTACCCAACTTTGACACAAAAGTTTGTATTTTTCTCTACCATGGCCATAAAATAATCTCTATCTAGCCACTACCTAAAATATACAAAACCCTAGTTGTAACTATAAAGTATATTCATTCATGTGTATCTATATATTCCAACAACCATGCAAATGTACTTTTTTTTTTTCTCTTTTCTCTTGCTATCTTAGTCCATACACAATTGAGACACCCCTATGGGATGACATTTTCTTTAATATCTAGCAAGATGAGGGATGTCAATTAAGAATAATGCAAGGCATTCCTAGAGAATACTAAGTATCACTCGCCCATTAAATTAGTATCTTGGGAGTTGAGATCCAACTTCTCAAACAATTATTGAAACAAATGGATGATATCTTCACTATCTTAAAATAGGTCCATGCATTATGTTTTTCTCTAGGTTCCAAATCTAATTTAATCTCAAGTTCCTTTCTTGGTTCCATTGATGCAATTGAGATGAAACATCAATTATTTCCCAATATTAATATTAAGAAGTTTGATGGCACTCATATGAAGACTTTGTTGGAACACTTGGAACAATATTTTATTTTACACCAAGTTCAATCAAATAAGATGGTACCTTTTCTTGCCACACACCTTGACACCCAAACATTTCGATGGTACCCATGTTGGTAATCAAAGAGACCATTTGGCCTATTATACACCTAGGATGATTTTGTCAACAAACCCATGACACAATATGCTAACATATGGGAAAATGACCACTTCAATAAAGTAAATAATATATAGTAAACAAAAATTGCTCAAGACTACATAGTTCAACACCAAAGTTTAGCTACTCATCTTATGGGTTTCAGTTCCAACAAGATCATCAATATTTATATTGGTGGGCTTTGGTATCCAACTTTAAGTTAAAAGTAAATTAGCCTAAATACATCTCCACATTAATCAAGTTGCCTCCATTTACTGAGGTCAAGTTATTGTTATTAATTGTATTCCTTATCTTACTAGTGGCAAAGGCATCCATTCTCTTTAGATCTTTTACAATCAATATTACTCCTAAAGAAGTGGAAAAATATCATGCTAAGGGTATTTGATTTTGATGTAACAAAGCGATCTCAAGGGAATAATTAATGTGTAAAACAAGCTAGCTTCTTTGTTCTTTTAGATAGCTGATAGGACTAGGAAACTGATATAGAGACTCCCATGGAACCCACTAGAGAATCAATGTTAGTTGAAATTGCAACAAAGGTACCCATGGTATCCATGCATGCACTCATTAGTGTCACCACTTCACAAACCTTATGAGTGGAAGGTTATGTATCAACAAGCAAGGATTTGTGGTTTTTACTAACCCCAGAAGAACCCGCAACTTCATTGCCTTTAAGTTAGCCCCACAACTCAAATGTTTTCCATATGTTGTCAAAAATTTCTAGGTCATGATTGGCAATCGTGATAAAATTTCTTATAGAGCTTATGTCACAATAAAAAATTTGCATGTTAGATGATCAACTCTCTACCCCACCTCCATGTATGTTGTTAGGTTAGGAGCCATTAATGTTATTCTTAGTTTCTAATGAATATGAACCCTTTGGCACCATTTCTATGAATTTTGATGTATTATTGAGGTAGTTCCAGAAAGACAGTCACACTCGTAGACTCAATGGGATGAGTAGTCCTCCTAAAAAAATGATATATTCTCACACGATTGAAGAACTACTCAGAAAAAGGTCTAGGCCCTAGTCAATATTTGTCTCTATGCTTTTATTATGATGGCTAATATTCCATGATTAGAGTTCCAAGAAGTCATGGTGAGCATGCTTAGGTATTTCAAGGGCCTCCACTTGTCCTCCCTCCATAACATGATCTTGACCACAACACAACCTCATTTCAAGGGAGCATTCCTTCCAATATTAGGCTATACCACTATCCTTACTAGTAAAAAAGTGAACATGAACAGTGTCGAGCAAAATAATTATTAGATGTAAGATTCATTCAAGTAAGTCATAGTGCCTTCTCTTCACATATCATCTTGAATGAACCTATTGGTGATTTCACTTGTAATATTTTTTTTCAAGGGAAATCATTCTCTCTCTCAACATGATGGTGAGAATGAGGGTTAATACAAAAATATTCATAGGCATGTATCAATTACAACAATAATCCTCATCATCATGTCATTCACATGGAATTGAAACTAGGTGGGGGAGATAACAACCATTTTGCCCAACCACCCAAGATAACCCCAATTGACAGATTTCACTTGTAATATACATACAATATATTAGATATATTATCAAAAAATAATAAATGCATGTAATAATAGTCATATGACAATTCTTATGTAATGTAGTCATTAATATGTAATAATGATAGGTCAGTTCCTTATCACGATAAGTAATGTAGTCATGACTTATCAATATTACATTAATGACTACATCACATAATAATTGTCCTATGACTATTAATACATTATATTTATTTATTACATTGTGATAATAGATCTAATATATCTTAAGTATATTATAAATCTTCCCCCCTTAAAAATGTTTTGTCCTCAAAGCATGGACAAGGAAAACTTCTTCTAAGAGAATGAACCATCTACTTGTAAATCTTACTTATTTGATAAAGTTGAGCACACAAAGTGATATGATATGCAAATCTTTGAATAATATTGTCGCATCTAAAAAGGATCGCTAAAACTTAAATGGATTCTTTCTAGAACTCTTTGATGATAAGAGTTTAGATTCAATCTTCTTTCTTGCTTAGCAATTCAATATATAATAAAAATCAAACATTGATATGTTGATTCTTTTGTGCTACATTTTATGTAGTTAGGGTGCCAATGTGGTAACCTAATAAATTGATCCTCCTTAATCTTTGGTTTAAACTCTTCATGATATATTCGAGTCATCATGTTGACATTTTTTTTGTATTTACTGGTGTGCCAAAAACTTTATCACTAGTGATCGATGGAACTTCAACCATCCCTACATCTATAAACTTTGACTTCTTTTCGAATTGTCTGTTGAAATAAATATCTAGATGTTCTTTCATTGGTAAATATTTATCAACGACGACTCTAATTTTTAGTTCCAACCCTTCTTTTGAAGTCACTTAATTCACAATTTCAACTTCTAAATACTTTCTTGATTCACTTGCATATGCCCATTGGTCTATTTTCAGGATTGCTATGTCCTTATATTTTAATATTTTTACTTGCATAAGCAAGAATTGATTGTTATTCTTCAAACAATTAATTTATTTGTCTTTATTTGACAATTTCCTATAAAAAAAATCTGTATCCTACTTTTTTTGTGATTGCACCAAGAGGTGCATTCTACAGCCTAGTATGACCCCGATGTGTAAGTATTTCATGTCCTCAAAAAATAATAAAAATAATTTTTATTAATGTCAGCCAAAACATTAGCTTGAATCTTAAATTATATATAACTTGAATCTTTAGATTATATATAACTTTTTAATCTTATTAATGGATTAAGATTAATTATTAAAATACAACTATGTATTATTATATATAATTTGAATGGATAGTAAATTATCTCATGCGTTTAATAGTTCCTTTTATCATATATGTGAATTTGAATGGATGATAAATTTACATTTAACAAAACAATTACCACATTAAAATTCCAAATTAGGTAAAATATTAAACATCTTTACTTAGATTTACTAAAGCCAATACCATCTCTTAAATCAAAGGAAAAAGGTTAATTCAACACAAAGAATTGGAAATCTTGCTCCAAAATATTTTAATATTTCTTTTAATTAAATATTTGTAAAATGAATCTTTAAAGGGAAAAACCATATCCTATGGATATATTAAAGTCTTTAAAGACATAACTATTTCCGCATCAAAATTATAATATTTGAAAACATTAATTTGATGTAGTTTTATTATAAATTTTTATATCATGTCATAAAAAACATTATTAAATCTAATATTAATATTATTAAATTTAATAACTTTGGATTAATACAATATTAAATTTAATATGATATTAAATTTGTTATATTATAATATATATTAATATATCATGATATATCTATATATATATATATATATATATATATATATATATATATATATATATATATATATATATATATATATATGGAGGGAAGAACAAATACATAAAGTGATAGAGGTGGAGAGATAGAGGGAGTGACAAGGGAGAGATGGAGATAAAATGAAGGAGAGGGGAGAGGAGGAATGAAGAGAGAGAGAGAGAGAGAAAGAGAGGAGTGAGAGAGGGAGAGAAGGGTAAGAGAGAGAGAGGGAGACACAAAGATGGAGGGAGGAGAGAGGGGGAGAGAGGGACAAGGTTGGAGAGAAGAGAGAGAGCGAGAAAGACAAGGGTAGGAGACAGGGGAAGGACTTGAGAGAGAGAGGGAGAGAGGTAAGGACAGAGAGGGAGGGACAAAGAGATGGAGTTGGAGGGGGAGAGAGGGAGTGAAGAAGAAAGACATAGAGAGAGAAAATAGAGAGAGAGAGAGAGAGGGAATGACAAGGGAGAGATGGAGAGAGAGAATGTGAGAGAGTGAGGAGAGAGGGAGGGAGAGATATGGAGTTGGAGGGAAAGAGAGAGGGAGGTATGAAGAAATACATAGTGAGACAAAGGTGGAGAGAGAGGGAGGGAGTGATAAGAGAGATAGAGAGAGAGGGAGAGCAGGAGAGCAGGAGGGAAGAGAGATAGAAGGGAGAGAGAGAGTGAAGGGGAAGAGAAAGAGTGTGTATGTTTTGGGGGTGATATAAAAAGTCAAAGGAGAGGTCGATGGAGATAGAGATATAGATGGGAGGTGAAGAGAGGGAAGAAGAGAGAGATAGAGAGAGAGAGGGAGAGATATATAGATATGGAGAGAGTGTGTGTGTTTGGGTGGGAGGGGATGAGATAGAGATACAAAGAAGGTGGGATGGAGGGATATATTGATATAGATGGAGGGGGAGAGAGGGAAGAATATATCTTGTACTATATGCATTGATTTCAGTGTAGATGATGATTTCTAATCCTATTTGATTGCTTTCACTAGACGCATTGATTTCAGTGTAGATTTTGATTTCTAATTATATTTGATTGCTTGCACTAGATGCATTAATTTCAGTTTAGATGTTGATTTCTAATCCTATTTGACAGCTTTCTCTAGATGCATTGATTTCAATGTAAATGGTTATTTCTAATCTTATTTGATTGCTTGCACTAGATGCATTGATTTTAATGTTGATGTTGATTTCTAATTATATTTGATTGCTTGCGCTATATGCATTGATTTCAGTGTAGATGTTGGTTTCTAATATTATTTGCATTGATTTTAGTGTAGATGTTGTTTTCTAATCCTATTTGATTTCTCGCTTAGATGTTGTTAATCTTAAGTCTGTAAATTATTAAAAATATTTTTCAAGATTAGATGGATGGGGGAGAGATGGAAAAAAATTTCTTGCACTAGATGCATTGATTTTAGTGTAGATGATGATTTCTAATCCTATTTGATTGTTTGCGTTAGATGCATTGATTTTAGTGTAGATGTTGATTTCTAATTATATTTGATTTCTTGCAATAGATGCATTGATTTCAATGTAGATGTGGATTTCTAATCATAGTTGATTGCTTGCACTAGATGCATGGATTTCAGTGTTGATGTGGATTTCTAATATTATTTTATTGCTTACACTAGATGCATGGATTTCAGTGTAGATGTGGATTTCTATTCCTATTTGATTGCTTGCACTAGATGCAGTGATTTCAGTGTAGATGTTGATTTCTAATCTCATTTGATTTCTTGCAATAGATGCATTGATTTCAGTGTATACGTTGTTTTCTAATCCTATTTGATTGTTTGCATTAGATGTTAATATTGAGGCTATATATTATTTACAAAAACATTTTTCAAGATATATTTAGTAATAGGTAGAGGAACACTATTAAGAAATAATTAGCTGTCAAAAGCTATGATACTGTTGTGCTACTCAACAACGCCCCATTTATTAGTCTAATGGTTAATTTTTTAATTAATAAATGGGGACCCTTTATAAAAATTCTCCAAGAAAAATTTAGCACTTAGGCACTTATAAGTGCGTTGAAAAGTTAGTTAACAAACGAAATCTGCGAATTGCGATAAAATGAATCACCACATTTGACTTATACTTCATTAGAATTTTCATTAAAAACTAAGAGTCAAGGAATTTCCTATAATTAAAGTGCTTATCGCAATCGCATATCGGTGTACACAAAAGATGCAACTCACAAAGAATGTTGTAACATGTGAGATGCGATATTGCGATGGAACGACTCAACCTCATCGCATTGTGTAAATTTATTTAAAAGTCCAATCTTATGAAATGCACGAGCTTCTGAGATGCGATAAAGCTCGGACCCGATAAAAGAAAATGTTATAAATTGAGAGTTAAGTCCGCTATGTAGTGAAAAGCCACTTTAAGAATTAATTAATCCTTCAAGAAAACTGTGCTCCAAATGGTAAAGGATACCCCGCTTATCTCACATCCCGCAAAATTCTAAAGAACTTTGAGAAAGCGCACAATCAAATATGCGATATTGCATCGCAATCACAAAATCGACATTCTCACAGTTAAAACCCGCCACCTCAAACGTTTTTCCTTCCCATTTGCGATGCAGTAATTTAATAAGTAATAAACGCAATTATAAGGAGCCTTAGTGGCTATTTAATGAGTTTAATAGCATTTATGTTAAAGAGTGGCTCGACGTGATATGATATATTTTCTTCTGCATTCTGAATAATAGCTCCTATCTTGTCACCTTTTTGGGATTAACTGTATCATTTATTCTCACTATCATTCTTGCTCATGTTTATCTGATAACTTCCACTTTGCTCCATTTTAGGAAAAATCCACAGAGAACATCGTTAGAAACAATGGGGAAGAAAGGGAAGGGAATTGCATCTGAGAAATAAAAAATGGTGCCACTTTTCTCTGATATTACATGCAGCAGAGACAGAGGAACTACGACATGGGAGGCCATGTACAACTTGTTAGAAGAAGAGAAGCCCAGGCCACTAGTAACAAAGGCCACGATAGATGCTCAGGAGTCATCTGATGCCTCCTATTTCGAAACAACATGTTCTTTCCTGCACTACATAGCTGCACGACCAAAAATAATCCCATACACAGACATGGTCAAATGGGTAATTGACGAGGTAGACATCACAGACTGAACATTCAAGAATCACAGGCAAGAGGTCATGGGGTCCTTCTCAGTAGACAACCTACGACTAATGTACCAGTTACCTGAGCCGCAAAAGTTCTACAACAAACAGTTCCTTGAGCAATTTTCTAAAGAAAATGAGGACCCATCAGACGTCACACAGACTTGGAAATCAAGCAAGGGCAAGCTCAAACGGGATAAAACTGGTATGTACTCCACGACATCCATTTCTCCCCTCCCCCCATAGTTTTGCAACAACAATGATATGTAGGTTATTCGGTAGACCCAATAGCACCAAGTTTTCCATGGATTGGCTCCCATTGATAGATGCAGCAGTGAATGCAACAATAATGAACTGGGCTCAAATTTTATCAGATAATTTGGCAAAGCCCATTATAGAATATAGAAGAAAAAGAAGTTCCTCTTTAAGGGTTTATCCCCTGTTTTTCTTCAGTGCTTTTTTTATGCATGCAATCTGTTTTTGTTCTCAATTTCCCAATATGGGATGGAAGTGACCTGTACAAAACCCACTTCCCATCTATGTAGACCATAATATTTTGTGGGAATCTCAATTCCACCCCCATATTTATAAGATCTTTCAAGGGGTTATGTTACCCATTCATAAAGAAGTTTATGACAGAACTGCCCCTAGATTTTCTAAAGAGATCAAGGTAGATATCTTGCCAGTAGCCAAATGGTTTGGGGAAGAAACATTCACCTACATTAGAGTCTTTGGGAGCATTGCTTCACCGCATGTCCTCCCATATTATGTCCCCGACAAACTAATGAATAGAGAAATAGCCTGCCAAACAGTAAGGGAACGCAGATCAAGCAGAGGACTGAAAGAGTAGAAGAAGGCCATTTAGCCTACATTCCCATTACAATGTGGTGCTTTTGCACTACATGATTATGGACATGCACAAAAAGAAGCAGAGATTATTAAATCTCTGAAATTAGCTATGTTTCTGGGAAGGTAGTATGACCCAAACGACACTGTTAAGGATTTTACTTCTATGGTAAAAGTAAAACAATTCACCCACGAAGAGGATGCCTTCAATGACCTCTTCCTATAGGTAGAAACATTTTCACAAGTTTTGCATATGGCATCTCTACTTTTGACCCCGGAGGATGTTGACGCTTTCCATGTGTATAGGAAAAAGAGATTATTAAAGGTCCCATTGGACCTACTGCAGATTGAACTAATAAGGGAGCCAACTCCCAGTGTAAGCTTGGAGGGCAGCTCCAAAGAAAACTCTGAAGAAGAAACCCAAGAGAGATCTACGCATGAGTCAAAGCACTCAGAGCAACATTCTCAAAATGGGGGAGGAAGCACCAATAAAGAATCTGAAAAGGACACAGTTCAAAGTACAGAAGAGATGACTGATCAAGCCAAAGCAAAGAAATGAGTCGAAGTTGTTTCTACTTCAACTCAGTCAGGTAAAGCTCCGGTCATTGACCTTTAAAAAGAATGGGAACAGTTCAACAAAAAGCTCCATATAGATACAAACCCTGAGAAAACATTTGGAATGAAAAATCCCAAGCAAACCCATCATAAGCCCAATCCAGAAAAAATAGAGGAAAGAATTATAGGCACTCAGGACATTGAGATCATTCCCATTACTCCTACTTCAGCAATTGTTTTAAGAATTGATGAAATACCTCCTCTAGATGTATTATATAGCCCTACCCACAAATTTGTAGTCAAGAGACAAAGGAAGAAAAGAAAGATGGATGTTGTAGCTGTCAAGACTCCAAAAAATGAACCAATGGACATCGTATGGAAGGACTCGCCTATCGACCCATCTGAGAATCTCACAAAAATGTCGCAATTCGCTATAGCCTATGCCACAACAACAATTGACAAGGCGACAGAGGACCAAATGCTACTTAAGGAGAAATAATAGAGAATTATGCTGTTAGAACAACAATTAACCCAAGAAAAATCTAATCAACAAGCAAAATTGCAAGTAGCCCAGCTCCAAAAGGAATTCGAACAGATGAGAATACAACATCAAGCCAGCTTAGCAGAAAAGGATTTGCATATATAAGCCATGATAGATAAACTTAGAGACAATTCGAAAATTGAAGAATTCATCAAGGAAGCACTCAACCTCAATTCCTTACTAATGCAGCAAAAGGAAGTATTTTCCTAGAAAATATAGCAAATAAATCCTTATTGCAAGACCAGCGATAAATTAACAAACCAAGTTGTTGATATGAGGTTGGAATATGACGAAATCCACAAAAGGGTTTATGCGTTTATCACCTAGCAAGAATCAGAAGATGGGAGGAAGGCTGACCTGCCAAAGATTGCAGAGTCTCATAAAGATATTATGTTCACAGATTGGGATTCTTGGTTGAAGCAAGCGGAAAGGGCAACAATGATAGCAACGACAACAACAAATAGTATAATAGAAGGCATTAACGAAAATCTTCATGGTGCCAATTTTGTTAAGGAATGTGTACCAAGATTTCTTCCTAATGCCAGGCAGCTAGAGAAACAGTGGAAATAGGCAATGCAAGAAAAAGAGGAGGTAATCAAATAGTTAAATAGGCTGAATTGGGAGGCATACTAGCAATTTTTAGTGAAACTAGACATCCAATGGATGACTATGAGATGTTTAACAACATCTACACAAAAGATGGTGCCAGCACTAATAGATGCTTTATTTTCTGGGTAGTTAAAATATGCAATTGCCCATCTGCCTTAGCTCAAGCCAATGACTGATATTTGCCATCTTAGAGATCAAGTTCAAAGGAGCTAGTCATTTATTTATTTTTCTTTTAGTTTTATTTTTGTATATTCTGAGGAAAATCATTTGAACCTCCTCAGCTATTTTTTGTAATAATCTATTTTAAGACACATAGTTTAGTATTTAAACCCCTCTCATGCATTTAGAGAGAGGTCTGGAAATTTTATCAAAAACACTTTTCAAAACATTGCACTTCTGTACTTTTGAGGAGGTTTTGATGAAATGAATGGAACATGATCTATTTTCTTTAAATATCTAGCATGCTCTACTGAAATGCACTTTTGTACTCTTAGAATGTGTTGGATTGATTGAAATTGGGTCAATATTGCTGAAACACATGAGCAGGACTTATCATATATGGTACTTTTATCTTACGATCATGTTTTATTTATGTATCAAGTAATACTTATTCTTTCAATTGTTTTATGTATGAAAGTCTGAATTATAGTTCTAGCATTATTGCACTTATGTATGATGTTAGCTCTAATTCCGTTATAAATACATGAATGATTTTATATCCGATATAGGTTTTCCCAATCTTTTTGTATAACTATTTATCCAAAACGATTATTGTTAAACGATTTAATTTCTTGTTGCAGTTGAATGATATTTATTACCAATTGTTGTAAGACATCATTGTAGATTGCATATCGTATTTGATTTTGGGTATACTTATAGTTAAATAGTGTTAAAATAGGATATATGCATGTGTTAGAAGTTAGATTAGACTACACTTAGCTTAATCATTTCCTCTTACATCATATATCATCCCACCACCACTATCAAATATTTTATGGGAAACTGGTCCCATTATCCCCAGTCGGAGCCACTATAACAAATGGAAAAGAAGTTGCTTTCAAGGTCTGAACTGAGTGGTTTTCCCCCTGTTGTTGCAACGATTTTCGAGGCTTCAACGGATGCCTAGAATTAAAATGAAAAATATGTGCAAAACTAATCCTCCTACAAAGTGCAAATTAATCCACAAGATCATCTCCCTTCTTCATCACCAACTAATTACTAATAGACAATTACATATATTCAAAATTACTAATACATTAATTGCATGCAACAATGTATTCAAAATATTTATAAGAGGAAAATGTATATTGATAAACATCAAAACAAATCAAACTATTCACGAAGGAGATTTGATAATTGTTTGGAAAAACAAATAATGTAAATATTTTACAAATCTGGCCACTCATTAAAAAAATTCAAAAATACATTATTTCTTGACTTTGCAAAATAGACTATAGATAAAAAAAATCATCAAAATATTCTTGAAGGAAATAAATTATTTCAAACATAAACAAAGAAACAAATTATTTCAAGAGTAATCTTGACGCAATAAATTATTAAAACTACTCTTCAAGATATATTTTGTAATATTTGGAGGAACACTATTTAGAATTACTTAGTTGTCAAAAGTTGTGATACCTAAAATTAAATGAAATAGATGTGCAATATCAATCTTCCTGCAAACTATTGACAACATTGTCTCCCTTCTTCATCACCAACTAATTACTAATAAAAAATTACATACACATATAAAAATATAACACAACAACTGTAACATTCAAAAAAATTACCATCCAAATTAAAACACATAAACACAAAAGCCACTTAAAGCATCTAAACAAAGATGTACAAATCATTCAAGGAACACAACACAGACCAAAATAAAGAAGAGAATGATATGGTCATGCAAAGCAAAGAAAACATAATGTGAATTTTGAATTTTATCTCAAACTTAGACATAATAATGATAGTCTAAAAATGTGACATTGTTTCCCAGCTTAGATCCATCTAACACCGAATCTATCATGCACCCAGAGGGATCAAATCCCTCGAGGTGCAAACCTTTCATCAAGTTCTACACACCAAAAAGAAAGTTTGCACCTCGAGGGATTTGATCCCTCTTGGCGCATGATAGATCTTGTGTTAGATGGATCTAAGTTGGTTCTTAATCACTTTGAATTGTGACATTTTATTGAATTGATGCTTTTACATGTAAATTACAATTTCCTTTCTTATACTTATAGTTGTTTTTGGAGCTCTTTTGTCTTGTTAATATGTGCTTCTAATTTACATTGTAGGATATACATTTCATATTGAATGTTTTTGTTAACATTTCCAAGCTCATTAATTTTGTGTCACTAGAGCTTTATTTTTTGCAATGGTGTGTTTTCTTATGGGTTCTATATTCTCTATCTTTTCATCTTTCAACTTTTTATTTGTTTAAGCAACTTTTGAATAAGGATCCTTGGGTAGAAACATTATTTATCTTATAAATTTTCTTAATATATTGATTCTTCTTGTTTAATGTACAATTGTATCTTTGTATATTTTTACTTCTCAATTTGTACAAGTAATCTTTAATTATGATCTTTTAAGAGAGAAATTTCTTTGTCTTTTTTTTTCTAATATTTTTTTATTAAATTTTCTTTTGAGATTTTGATTTTCTTGTAATTGTAGTGCTTCTCATTTTTTAATTCCTTAATCTATATGATTAACTTTTACCTACCATAAATTTTAGACATTATAATGAACTCTTTGATGTGTTATCCACTAAAACCACGTGTGTAGGGACTAGAGAATTTAAAAAGCTTTGTTTTATATTAAAAAACTTGAATTCCTTAACAATTGCGACAATGGATTTCGCTCAATGCTTCGCTCGGAAGAAGTCGGTCGTAGTTGTGGCAAACTGCAAGTGGGGCCGAGTTCTGTTCAAGATCAATGGCTACCCCATTGAGCTAATTGAACCTAAGATTCTTCATTTCAAAGCATTCAAGCCCATTCTTTTGTTGGGACACCATTGTTTCACTGGCATGGATATGAGAATTAGAGTGAAAGGAGGAGGACACACTTCATATATCTATGCCATTAGGCAAAGCATTGTGAATGCATTAGTTGCCTTATACCAGAAGTATGTGGATGTGATCAGGTGGTCAAAATTATGCTCAAAAATCAAAGTGTCAAAAAAATTTTAAACTTAGCTTCAGATCGAAGAGCTCGTCATTCTTATTCCAACGATGTGAATGACACTCAAATATGAGCTTGCATGTAGAAGTTAGAGCAAGTCAAAGTTCAGGTTTTACTTGTACACGTGGCAGGATTGGATGACATGGAAAAGGTCCCAGCGAATCAGGAAGCTCCAAGTGGCAGGTTTCCATTAAGTCCTGCATATCGCATATCGAGGAAAAAACAGTGGTCACAACTTAAGAATCGGCCCCCAGCAATGTCGATTTGCGATTTGCGATATCACATATCGAAGGAGCTAAGGAAATTGACCCCCAGAGTAGTCAGGGTTGTGATTTGATATATCACAATCGCAGAGTCAAGTTGCGATTTGTGATAATCACAATTGCATATCGCACCAGTACCCTGTTGATATATATGTTGTCAAGGGACTCCACTGATGCGATTTGTAGACACAATATCATTTCAGAGTTGTAGCTTATAACTCGTTGGGTCTGCCGGATCACCATATCACATATTGCAATGCGTTAAGTCCCAAATATAAGAATCATCCTCGATAAAGACAATTGCGATTTGCGACAAAGCTGCGGAACCGTCGCCTTTTCCGCCGGACCAACCACTTTGTATGTGACCACTCGGCCTTAACCGCGAGATAGGTGGGGAAGATGGCGGGACCACTGATTTCAACAAAACTACCAGAATTAACTCCAGATAATGAATTTAATTAGCAGTAAGGCAGATTTGGAGGAGAAAATTGTGGAAAGATTGATAGAGGTCATAAATTCCTCAGTGTTTCACCAAATTGGTTGCAGAAAGAGGCTAGATAGCCATTTTTTAGTATTATGAACTCATTGAGACATGTTTCAGAGGCATTTGAGCATTGTAAACACACTTTTGTTGTAATTTTGAGCATAATAGAGAGGCCTAAGCATTGGAAGCTGGACCAAGGAGACGTAGCCCAGGAGGGGTGAAGTCCTTATCAAATTTTTGTGTTGTGTGTTGAATTTTGATGTTCTTTGTTGTTATTTTGCTACTTTTCAACATATGTTTTATGTTATTTGTTTATAACATTTACATAAGAAACTCTCATGGGAATCAGTTAATTAAGCACAAATGGAGAATCCTTAAGCACTTGATAAGAAAATGATAAGCATCTTGGGTTTTATTCTGAATGGGGAATTAGCACAATATTACTAATCTACTCCATTTCAGATCAAGTTGGTATTAGAGCACTAGTTTTTTCTTACTAGATTTTCTTGTGCAAAGAAGGAGTATTATTTGCTAGTTTTGTGTCATGCTAACAAGGTTAAAACTCAAAAGAGGTGAATGGAAGTTGGTTGGAAGCCCTGAAGTTGGGTCAAGGGGAAGAAGAGCAAGGTTGCCACAATCTCCAACACCAGTTCAGCCTCAAGTTGCAATTGAGACTCCAGAGATCATGTCTCATGAAGGAGAACCTACAATTGTGACATAAGATTAGAAGACCTTCGGAAAGGCTTTCTTTGATATGACAAGGATGGTGAAAGTCCTCTATGAAGAGAGGAATAGTAGATTGCAAGGAGAAAGTTCCAAACCTCCCAAAGGAGAAGGCTCTTTAGGAGCAGGTAATGGAAAAGGAGGTAATAGGAATGGAGACAAACCTCCACCCTCTCCACCATATTCTTCATCCTCTTCTTCACAACCATCTTCACACTCTTCCACTAATACAACCCTTACTCATTATCTTCATCATTCTTCAAAAGGAGCTCGAAAATCAGCTCTACTTAAACTAGATGTTAAATTATAGTTGCCCATGTATAATGGTGAAGTGAATGCAGAGAAGATTGATAATTGGATTCATCGGTTGGAGTTGTATTATAGAATTCAGAACCTTCAAGAGGATGATATCAAAATTTAGTTGCCTTCATTGAGAATGGAGGGTGCAACACTCATTTGGTGGGAAGCAAGGACTCAAGATGAGATCAAAAAACATGGTAAGATCTCTATTACTTGGTCTGATTTCATTGCTGCTATAAAAAGAAAATTCTACCCTTTAGCTCATATGAAAAAAGCTATCATGAATTGGAAAAATTTCAAACAGTTAAAAGGTCAAAATGTGTCAGAGTATACTCAGGAGTTTAGGAGAAGAGCTCTTATGCTAAGAGTAGACTTGCAGTCACAAGATACTTTGTTGAAATACATAGGAGGTTTACATAGCTATCATCGACACACCATTCTTATGTTTAGTCCCACAAATCTTGATGAGGTATGTGTTCAAGCTACCCACCTCGAAGAAAGAGGGAAAAATGTATAAGAAGAAGGTAAGAAGAAGCCATTCTAGAGTGGTGAAAAATGAAAGAAATCTAAAGGAAAGTAGAAGAAAAATGATTTTGTTAAGAAAGAAGGGGAGAAACCTGTGTGCAAGAGTTGTTCCAAAGAGGGCCATGATGAAGCGTGTTGCTATAAGCTTCATCCTGGATTAAGATTGAAGAAATTTAACAATAAAGGGAAACAGAAGACAAACGTTGTTGTACAACAAGACTTGGGTTCCGACTCAGGTGATGAAACAAAATATCGCAGCCACAATCAGAAAAGGAAAAGTTGTGGTAAAAACAAGCAAAGAGGAAGACATGGCAAGCACCAACGCAGAAAATAACTCCAACAACACTTCAAATGAAGAAAACAAAATTGAGTTGTTCCATATCAGAGTTATTTCCGAACACACAAAGATTGATATGCTATTTGACATTGGATCCCAGGAAAATTTAATTTCTACAGACTTGGTCAAGAAGTGGAATCTAGATATCGTGCCTCATCATAAACCATATATGTTGGGTTGGATAACCAAGGATGCAAATCTTCAAGTCACAAGGAAATGCGTTTTCAGGTTTTCTATTACTATCAATTTCGTTGATGAAGTCGAATTAGATGTAGTGTCATTGGATATTTATGGAATTTTGTTGGGAAGCCCATATTTGTATGACCGGAAAGTCGTTTTTCCATAGATTTGATAACAAACATCATTTGTTAAAAGGTGGAGTGGAGTATATTGTGAGAAACCATCGTAGAAATCTTAATCTATATTTAGCAAGCGCAAGGAAAATGAAGCGACTGGTCAATTCCAGCAAGAATCTCGTGCTCCTTATGATCAAGCAGAAGAATGACACAGAGTATGAATCCTTTACAGGATGTGACGTGAAGCTGAAAGCCGAATTGGTTGATGTGGTCAATCAATATGGAGATGTGTTTCAAGAACCAAAGGGATTGCCACCAAAAAGGGGAATTCAACATGAAATTCAGCTACAACAAGATTGTCCACTCCCAAATATCGGTATGTATCAAATTTCAATTCTGGAAAGTTTAGAAATTAAGAAACAAGTCTAGTAATTGTTAGTAAAGGTGTAATTCATCCCTCTACTTCACCATGTGGTTCACCAATTTGTTTTGGTACCCAAGAAAGATGGAAACTGGCGCATGTGTGTAGATTATTGAGCTTTGAATAAAATTACCATAAAGAATCAATACCCACTGCCCATAATAGATGATTTGCTATCTCAGTTAAAGAATGCAAAATATTTAAGTAAAATAGACTTGAGAAGTGGATATCATCAAGTTAGAATTTATGAGGAGGATATTTGGAAGATTTCTTTTAAAACCAAACAGGGATTGTTTGAGTGGCTGGTTATGCCTTTCGGTTTTTGCAATGCTCCAGCTACATTCATGAGAGTTATGAATGATGTTTTAAGATCCTTTCTTGATGAGTTTTTAATTGTCTATTTAGATGATATTTTGATATTCAATAAATCACGAGAAGAGCATTTCAAGCATGTGAGGAAAGTGTTGGATGTCTTGAAAAGAGAACAATTATTTATGAAGATGTCTAAATGTGAATTTGGGAAAACTTCCTTAGTGTATTTGGGCCACATAGTTGGAGGAGGTGAGCTGAAGATTGACCCCTCTAAATTTTCAGTCATTGTGAATTGGCCAAGACCCAAATTAATCACATAAGTAAGGAGTTTTCTGGGAGCAACGTAGTACTGGAGGAAGTTTATTTCCAATTTATCTTCCATAGCAGCTCCACTAAATGCTTCGACCAACGTGAAGGTTGTCTTCCAGTAGGGAGGAAAACAACAAAAAGAATTCAATGATTTAAAACAAAAGATCAGTCCAACCCCAACTTTAGCATTTCCAGATTCGAAACAGCCATTTGAAATACAAACAGATGCAGGTGACTACACCATGGGTGAAGTTCTCTTACAACATGGTAAGCCCATTTCATTTCATTCTAAGAATTTTAATGGTGTTGTTATTAACTATCCTACATATGATAAAGAGCTTTACACATTGGTGCAAAGTGTGAAGAAATGGAAGAATTACTTAATGGGAAAAGAAACCATTATTCACACCAATCATCAACCTTTGCAATATCTGCAATCTCAAACAAAATTACAGCAATCAAGGCACTTTCGTTGGATGGGATTCTTACAGCAATTCCACTTGGTAATCAGGTACAAGAAAGGTATTTATAACATAGTTGTTGATATGCTTTCTAGACCGGTTGTTAATGTAGCCATTTTACTCAAGAATCATTTTGTTTTGCCTGAAAGTTATGTTGAACAATACGCACATGATGCTGAATTTCAAGAGGTATATTCAAACTTGAGTCAAGGCCACCAAGTTGAGGAATTAGACTACCATGTACATGATAATCTGTTGTATCATTTGGAAAAACTTTGTGTTCCATAGGGAGAGAGAGTAAATATCATGATGGAAGCACACACTTCTCTTATTGCTGGACATTTCAGTGTAAGTAAAACAGTGGAAAATCTTCAGAGGTATTTTTACTAGCCTCGTATGCTTAAAAGTGTGTCATGTTTTATCAGAGGTTGTTCATTGTGTGCAGTCAGTAAGCCTAGTAATAGGAAACTAGGATTGTACACACCACTTCCAGTGCCTTCACATCCATGGGAGAGTGTTTATATGGATTTTGTTAGAGGTCTTACTTTATCAAGAAAAGGTCATGATTATTTGTACGTGGTTGTGGATAGGTTCAACAAGATGTGCATATTAATGCCTTGTAGAAAACAAATTACAGCTGAAAAAACAACTCAACTTTTCTTTCAAAATGTATGGGTTCATTTTGGATTACCTACTTCTATTGTAAGTGATCGTGATTCCCGATTTGTTGGGAAATTTTGGTCAAATTTATGGAACTTGATGGACAAGAAGTTGAAGAAAAGTACAACCTTCCATCCGCAAACATATGGTCAAACTAAAGTGGTTAACAGGAAAGTTATACATTTGCTAAGAGGATATTGCAACAAACATCCTAAGTTGTGGGATGAACGATTGCATTATATTCAGCACGCTTACAACCGAGCAAAACACTCTTCTACTCTAACTTCGCCTTTTGAGGCATGTCTTCGTTATTTGCCTAAATCGCCTTTGGATTTCATCTTTGAGAAAGATGTAGTCGTATATGGACATAGTGACATAGACAGAGCAAAGAAATTCATTGAGCAAATTCAGTTGATTCAACAAATAGTTCAAGAAAAACTAGAAAGGAATCAAGACAAGTATAAGGCAAGGCATGATAAGCATCATGTGGATCATCAGTTTCAAGTAGGTGATGAAGTTTGGATTTGCATTAGCAAGGAAATGCTTCAAGGTGAAGGTAAAAAGCTAAAACCAATCCATTATGGTCCATTTAAAATTCTGGAAAAGATTGGTAATAATGCTTTCAAGCTTGATTTGCCTTCATATATGCAAATTTACTCTGTTGTTAATGTTGAAAATTTGAGATTGTATGAACCTCCTTTGATTGAAGATGAAGGAGAAAGTGTACAAATCCCATCAATTGAAGATTTTCTACAGAATTTCTTGATGAGCTTTAGAAAGACACCATACTTGACAGAAGAATGAGGTCATCAACGAGGGGAAATTTTGATTATCTTCGAGTGGGTCTCAAAGTTACAAATCCATCAAAGTCCAAATGGATTGAAGAGGGGAAGGTGAGGGAAAAATACCCTCATCTGTTCAATAACTGAATATAATCTTTTGGGGTCCAAAAGCTTTTAGTGGGGAGGAGTGACCAGGTGCTCAAAATTATGCTCAAAAATCAAAGTGTCATAATTTTTTTAAACTTAGCTTCAGATCGAAGAGCTCGTCATTCTAATTCCAACGGTGTGAACGACACTCAAAGCTGGGCTCGTATGAAAAAGTTAGAGCAAGTCAAAGTTCAGGTTTGAATTGAACACGTGGCAAGATTGGATGACATAGGAAGCACCAGCTGGCAGGTTGCCATTGAGTCCCGCATATCGCATATCAGGGAAAAAAACAGTGGTCGCAGCTTAAGAATCGGCCCCCAATAGTGCAGATTTATGATTTACGATATCGCATATCACATATTGGAGGAGTTAAGGAAATTGGCCCCCAGAGCAGTTAGAGTTGCGATGCAATATATCGCAATCACAGAGTCGGGTTGCAATTTGCAATAATCGCAATTGCATATCGCACCAGTACCCCACCGATATATATGTTACCAAGGGACTCCGCCAATGTGATTTTCGTACGGGATATCATTTCAAAGTTGTAGTTTATAAGCCATCGGGTCCGCCGAATCGCTAGATAGCATATCACAATGCGTTAAGTCCCAAATATAAGAATCATCCCCAAAAAACCAATTGTGATTTGTGACATAGTTGCGTAACCGCCACCTTTTCCACCAGACCGACCACTTTGTATGTGATCACTTGGCCTTAACCGCAAGATAGGCGGGGAAGAGGCGGGACCACCAATTTTGGCGGAACTACTAGAATTAAATCCAAATAATGAATTTAACTGGCATTAAGCCAGATTTGGAGGAAAAAATTGTGGAAAGACTGACATAAGTCATAAATTCTTCAGTTTTTCACCAAATTGGTTGCAAAAAGAGGCTAAATAGCCATTTTTTAGTATTTTGAACTCATTGAGACATGTTTCAGAGGCATTTGAGCATTGTAAATAGAATTTTGTTTTAATTTTGAGCATAATCAAGAGGCCCAAGCATTGGAAGCTAGACCAAGGAGATGTAGCCCAGGAGGGGTGAACTCTTTATCAAATCTTTGTGTTGTGTATTGTATTATGATGTTCTTTTTTGTTATTTTGCTACTGTTCAACATATGTTTTATGTAAATTGTTTATAACATTTACATAAGAAACTCTCATGAGAATCAGTGAATTAAGAAAAAATGGAGAATCCTTAAGCACTTGACAAGTAAATGATAAGCATCTTGGGTTTTATTTTGAATGGGGAATTAGCACAATATTACTAATCTGCTCCATTTCATATCAGGATGAGCAGTCAAAGAAGGAGATAAAGGATATCCTTGCGTGTGTTTAGTTTGTTAGCAAAGTGTTTGCTGAAATCTCATAAAGAGATATTCACTAGGAATATGGCAATGCACGCAAGGTGTTTGTCAAAAGTCTCCAACCCGAGTTGGATCATATAATGGAAGGTGTTGGGGACTTGGATCATAAAAAATTTCCAATCTTTATTCAGTCCATGTTTGGTAAGTCCCTCTGTTTTATGGCCACATAATAGGATGGAGTGGGAGCACTCGTTGTCAGTATTCAACACCGGACATGTATCCTTGTGGGTGAAATGAGGCTCCTCTACATAGGGAGGCAATTGAAGATGGAAAATTTCCTCAAAGATTATGGAATTAAGAGGGATGCTACTATTTCTATAGCGACATGCTTGTTTGGAGGCGCCTGAGGGGGTGGGGGATCATCGAATTCAAATCCTTTGTCCTTTAAGGAGGCCCTCAAAATAGGACCCTACTCTTACTAGCCTCAGGAAACTCCTAGGGCGTTCCAGGTGGACAAAGCTGAGAAGGTGCCCTATGTTGAACTTTCACACCCACATTTGGAGGATTGCGTTAAGCTCCACATTGAGCAGGCCACATTTTTCGTTTAAATGGCTGATGGTCATGCTAAGAGGATCTATACAAGTGGATTCATACAGCCTGGACTAAGAAATGCAAGGTCATATTTTGCTCTAAATGTTTTTTTATAGTCCAGTGTTTGTTGAACTGGAAGATTACCAGAAGGCCCTAACTGGTGGGCCGTGTTTCTGGGGTAAAGTTGGTTTGCTCATAATCCCATGGTTTTCAGACTTTGGTAGCACTACAACAGTCATTACAGAATTGTCAATTTGGGTTTGGCTTCCAAATTTTCCCACCCACCTTTGGCACTTTTCAATTTTTCAGGGCATAGGAAATTCCTTGGATCGTTCTCTTACCACAAATCCCTCTCAAGGGAAGTGTGGCTTATACACCTATGGTAGAATGTGTGTGTAAATTGACATTATCAAAGGGATATCGGATAAAATAAATTTTAAAATTAGGTGACTATCATTAGACCCAACCTCTGGATTATGAGAATATTGTGTTTTAGTGTTGCAATTGTTTTCAAACTGGCCATTTACAAAATTCTTGCCCTCTGTCAAATTCCATCAAAAAAAGGCACCTATGATCTTCAAAATATAAAAGTTTTAAACCTATTACTCTGCCCCCTATCGAGGACGAGACTTCTTCCATTTCATATCAAGAGGAGAATGGTCTTGGTGATGATATGATTCTAGGGGAACAAGATCAGATTGTCAATCCTCATCAGTCTTATGGGGTTTCAGCAGGGTTCTCAGTTCCCCTTACAAACACGCAACTGACAAGTCAATATGTCTCTTCGACTATTTTGAAGCATGTGCATGATTCAACTTCTTTTGATACCGATAGGGAATCTCCTTCGGATATCAACAATAATTTGCAGATTACTTTGATTGATTTGTCTTCTATCGGTTGGACCAAGGTTGTGAGAAAGAGAGGAAAGAAGAGTTGCTATAAAGATTGTCCCCAAGTCGAATGATTCCATTGGATCTATCAAATCTATGATAGTCTCATCTTTCAAGTTTGCCAAATCCATGATCTATCAATGTCCTTAGATGAACAACTGCTACAACAATATAATTTTGTTTTGTGATAATAAAAATATCAATTTACAAAAAAAAAAACTTTTACCTACCTTATATTAATTAAAAGTTATTTTTTAATTAAATTGTTAAAATATTTCTCAATGTTAATCCCATTTTATAACCAAATTATAATTTTTTTATTTTTCTTTTCCTAATACATTACTTCATTCACTGATTTCTTTTAATTATGGTTCATCCCTTGATCTTTTATTTATGAAACAATCTTATAAATTATACAAACGCAATTAATATGCTTATTGTAACATTTTTTGAAGCAAATTTATAAATTATACAAACACAATTAATGTGTTTCGTATAACATATCTTTTATTTATGGCTCCATGGAATATATCTTTATACGAGTTGTCTTTAGTGTGATTTTTTGGAAGCTTTTCCGGTCTAATTTCTATAAAATCTGGCTGGAATTCATTGAAATCACAAGTTTGATGGATAATCCCTACACAATAAAAGTGCCCTAGGGTTTTTCAAGGCGCTGAATCCATATATAGAGTCAAAATACTAATTTAAATAACGCAAATCAAGATTTCACCTCATTTTTTTCCGCCAAATTCCAGCCTCCAAAAAATTACACTAAAAACAACTCAAATCCTTATATTAATCACCTTTAATCACAAAAATAGTTCTTTCGATTTTTTTTCCTATTTCAAAATAATACACTGCTAAAAAAATTATAAAATGAGCTTTATAATTCTCCTATTTTTGAGGGATCAACTTTTTTCTTAGTTTCTACGTGGAGATTGCTATTTCCGACTGCCGTCAATAAATTCCATGTTATCGGGCCATAAATGAACGGCGGGCGTATATGCCCACCGTTCGATTTTGCTAAGTCCGAAATCGAACAGTGGGCATATACACCCGCTGTTCATTTATGGCCCGATAGCATGGGAAATATGGCTCGCCTTTCCGACTTATTTATAACAAGTACGTTGTGCTTTTCAATAACCCCTCTCCGGCTGATGGTCGCGTTGTCTCCAACGTTCCTTTAGGCTTTGACACGACGCTGCAACAAGAATAGGTTCGTACTTCCTGTTAATCAGCTGCCTGTTGCAGCGTACTCTCATCTGTCCAATCAATATGTACGTAACAACTCCTGGTCAGGACTAACAACCTGTACAGCTCTAGCTTTGATTGACAACCCAACAAGTTGAACGTCCCTTTGTTGGTTTGAAATTGTTAGATCGGTACTTCAAATAGACAGCCTTTATATTCTGTGATTTCTGTATTTATTAGTGTTGTCTTTCTTTGCTCCGAAGGATTTTTGGATCCGTTTGTTGTGTACCTCATTTAATTAATCCTTGACTGCGATTTTGATTTGTATATTTTTTTCTCGGTGGAATGGACTTCCGTTTTCCTTGGTTTGACCCGAAAGGATTATGACTCCGGTGTCCGGAGCCGCGCTTTGACCTCATCGTTTATGGTGGATCCACAGCATTATGAACACCAATTCCAAGACTTCATAGTTAATGTACTCGATCGTTGATTTCCTTTTGTCTGGATTATATCTTCCGGACTCAAAGCGATTCTTCTCACTCCGCTTTTCAAAGAGTCCATGTCTTTTCGTTTTTCTATTACCAGGGTTTGGTTTTGTTTGTTTGCTTCGTTTTTTTGTCCAATAGTTTTAAGAACATGTCACCCACCATACCCAATAAAAAATAAAAAATTGATTTTGGCTTGAAAATTATTAAACTATATAGTTGAAAATTGTTTTTGTTTGCTGAAAGTTTACAATTAACATAACCACATTAAAAATATTAATATGGTTGATATAGCAAAAAGCTTTCTTTGTATTTACCATTAATAAATATTTAACTATAAAAATAATAATATAAAAAAAAACCTATTACAATTGAAATATTATTATTATCATTATAATTAATAATAATTATTTCTATAACTAATAATTATTATATAATATAAAATATTATTTATTTATTACTATATAATTAATTTTAAATTATTTAATATAAATATGAATCTTAGGAATATGAACCCTTAGTTTAATAAAATCTATGGATTGATATTATAAACCCAAGAGATTAATATTAACCTAAGGGATAATAAACCCAAGGGTTTATATTCCCTTGGGTTTATAATTTCAATCCCTTGGGTATATTAATCTAAGGATTCATATTCCTAGGGTATAACATTAATCATAGGTTTATAATATTAATCCTTAAGGTTCAATATATATCATGGCCATCCAAGGGTTTAAATACCTTGGATTTATAATATCATTCCCTTAGGTTTAATAATATTATTATTAACCCTTTGGTTCATAGTCCTTGTAAGGGTTCATATCAATCCCTTGTAAGGGTTCATATTCCTAGGGTTTAATACTAAAACCCCAAAGGATTGTAAACTCAAGGCAATAATATTAACCCAAGGGGTTAATACTAAGAACCCGAGGGAATAATGTTAAACCCTAGGGATTAATATTATAAACCCTAGGGATTAATATTATAAACACATGGTATATGGTTAAATATTAAATATGTTGGACCACATTATTAAACCCAATGGAATATAAACCCTAGGGAATATGGTTGACCATGCTTGACCATGATTGATTTTCATATCGAGACAACCTTTGTTACAATGCGACGTTGGACAATGGTTGATTTTCATATAGAGACAATCATTGTCATAATGTAACATTCGACCATGGTTGACCATGGTTTACCATGAATGATATTATAAACCCAAGGGAATAATAAACCCAAATGATTAATACTAAAACCCCAAGGGATTATGAACCCAAGGGAATAATATTGAACCCAAGAGAATAATATTAAACTCAAGGCACTAAAATTATAAATCCAAGCTATATAAACCTTAAGATAAATATTATAAAGACTAAAATAACCATGGTTGATCATGGTTGACCATGTTTAACCATGGTTGATTTTCATATCAAGGCAATCTTTGTCACAATGTGACGTTCAACCATGGATGACCATGATTGACCATGGATGACCATGTTGACAATGGTTGACCATCATTATCATATTGAGACAATGTTTGTCATAATGCGTTGTTGGACCATGGTTGAGACAATGATGATTTTCATATTGAGACAAAAATTGTCACAATGCGATGTTCGACCATGGCTGACCATGATTAACCATGGTTGAGCACGATTGATTTTATAAAATATGGTTGACCATTATTGAATTTATAAACCATGGTTGGCCATTATAGATATTATAAACCCAAGGGAATAATAAACCCTAGGGATTAATACTAAAACCCAAGGAACTATACACCTAAGTGAATAATATTAAACCCTAGGAATATGAAGCCTTAGATTAATAAACCCAAGGGATTGATACTATAAACTCAAGGGAATAGTAAACCTAAGGAATAAAAAGTATAAACCCAAGGTATATAAACCCTAAGATAAATATTATAAACACTAAAATAAACATGGTTGACCATGGTTGGTTTTCATATTGAGACAATCCTTGTCACAATGTGATGTTGGACCATGGTTAACCATGGTTGATTTTCTGTAATGACAATCTTTGTCACAATGCGATGTTCGACCATGGTTGACCATGATTGACCAAGAATGACCATGATTGACCATGGTTGACCAAAGTTGGCCATGATTATCATATTGAGACAATGTTTGTAATAATGCGACGTTGGACCATGGTTGACCAAAGTTGACCATGATTATCATATTGAGACAATGTTTGTAATAATGTGACGTTGGACCATGGTTGAGACAATGATTGATTTTCATATTGACATAGTCATTGTCACAATGTGACGTTGGACCATGGTTGGCCATCATAAAGTATGGTTGACCATAGTTGACCATGATAGATATTATAAACTCAAGGAAAAAGAAAACCCTAGGGATTAATACTAAAAACCCAAGGGACTATAAACTTAATTGAATAATATTAAATAATAGGAATATGAACCCTTATATTAATAAACCCAAGGGATTGATATTATGTTGTGGGGAAAAATGCCTATGCAGGACGATCCTATCCACCTAAGGTGTGACAGTGCCTTAGCAACAAACAGAGACAGCTATTCTAGTATTCTTCCTTTATGAATTAAGAATGAAGAGAGATGGATGGACTAACCGGTGTCTTCCGTTTGTCCCTCGATCCGGTTTCTCTTCTCTTCGGGAGTTCACAGCTACTTGCCTTCTCGCACGCCCAGCTTCAACAGGTCTCTGCAAGATCACAAGAAAAGAACACTACACAAAGACATAGATTCATAATCATAACTAGTTCAGGATTAGAAGTAAACTAAACATACTAATGCGATCATACATCAAAGATACATCAGTATATAGGAGAAACCAAGATAGCTTTATTGATGAATAACAAGGTTCAGGAAGAGATACAACCCAGAGGGCTCCAATCCAGCATCTCCTTCCCAGCAAAATGGAATTCCTATCTTCACCTCCCTTCAAAGCATTAAGCACCCAATGATTCCAATCTCAAACCAACAGCAATTCTTTGCAATAACAAAATTCCAGCCTCTAGATCTCATGGAGGAGAGATCCATATATAGATGTTTGGAGAGAGGATGAGTCAGCTTGAGATCTGACTAGTGTCCTCTCCCTCTGTCAGTTCTTGATTCCACTTGGAGGTTCTTGCTTCCACTTGGAGATTTGGAACCTCTTACTCATCACCAGTCGAATTCCCTGAGGCAAGTGTCATTTTGGAAGCTTCCCGGGTTTTGACACCTTGAGAAATGAGCTTGCCACATGTCCACTCTCGCTCAGCGCAGGTAGCCAGTGTTGGCTTTGACATTCAGCGCAGGTAGCCAGTGTTGGCTTTGACATTCAGCGCAGATAGCCAGTGGAGCCATTGACATGATCATGAATTGACTTGTTTTTGAGCAGTTTCTGGTGGAGAACTTCTGTGAATTGCTGTGGTTTGTTAGCCTTGTTCCTCTAGGGGTAGGAACAACATGTTTAGGGACTTTGGATCCCTTAGATTATGGACATTTCATGCTCAATGCTGTAAGGCACAAAAATGTCTATAACAGTTGCCCCCTAAAGTATGAGGCCGTTTATCGGGTGAAATGCTTTATCCAGGAGGGTCCGAAGTTCATCCAATGCTGGGAGGAGACCTGTAATAAGATACAATACAATACATTATTTTTCATACTGCTTTCATGATCTAGCTGAGGCGGGCATTCCCATGCTCAGCTTTATAAATTCATTTTTCTGTACATAGAACAGACAATCGTCTGATGGTAGACTGATAATTTTGATGAAATTATCATCCTTTGAGTAGGATGATTATCTGTTGCAATGATGTACATGTCAATGTCTTTATCTTTCCTGAATATATATCGCAGCCCGGATGGATGGAACTAGATCCGGGGTCTTCAAACTCGTTCGATCTTCACTCTAAGTACAAGTCGATCCATGTGAGAATTGTTCTGAAGTCGAACATGGAAAGACATCGCTTGATTACCGGTCAATGAGGTAAACCGTTAACAAGCGCGAGAGGAATCACCGATAATGATAATGACCCTCAAGGTACTGCAGTACAATTCACGTGGTGAGAATAAAGGACTTGGCGTCGAACACCACGCAAAATCTTTCGGTCGAAGGTCATTGATGTATACCTGTCGCCGGAAGTGAGAAACTTGCCATTGAGGCATGCAAGCTTCAAAGTACTGAAGGGGTTGTTCCTAGATCAACTTCTTGGATAATGAGCTGATGTCGACAAGAAGCGATCCGTCAAAGGAGGGCCTTAATGAATCCCACATCAGTGACACGGAACGGAGCTAATGATTTTGATGGAGGTGAAAACGATCTGTGACATATGATTCAGGGTGGCGGTCATGAAAGGATGAAGGATAATGTATGGCAGTGGATGGGACACGGTTGACTCTTTCTGAACGACTTCTCTTGAACATATGGCGACACTGATGCGATGGATCGGTAGCATTACCCCAAATATGGATGGTATGGCGAGACCATGGTGATGTGACCGGTGAATGAAACAACGCAACCCGATTGTGGTACGGAGGAAAAGTGTCATGTTCAAGAGCGACTTGCTACCATCAAAGTTTTCTTTAGTTTCTCCCAATTTTTCCCCAGTCATTGCTGACCAGTACCTCTTTATTTTTGTCAAGCTTGAGGAGGATAACATATGCTTGTTCTATAACCTGCCCTTCGGGCAAGCCCATCGCTACGTTTTAACGAGCCTAGCGATAGTGAAACTCGTTCTCGTCTAAAGACAAGTTTGTCGCTATTTAGTGATTTTAACGAGTCTAACGACAAAGATAACTCGGTCCTTTTCATTTTTAGAGAGTCTGAAAAGGTACATAAAGTCAACTCCAAAATTCCTTTTTCGTCATCTAATCCCTTAAGTCCGAAAAAGTATAAAACAATACAAAAGGGATGAGTTTTCGATAGTTTTAACGAGCCGAACAAAACAAGCGCTCGATCTTTTTGTGCAATAATCCCTCAGGTCCAAAAAGATTAAAATCTAGAGGAGGGATAGCACTTCCTGTCCCTTTAACGAGCTGGAAGGCCAAGGACTCGGCAATCTTTTCATATTTTACGAGTCAGTTGAAAAGAGCTTAAAGAAGACTCGTCTTTTGAGGAACGAGTGATAAACAGGGTTAGCAGCTGATTCCAGGTACAGGTTGGAATTTTCCAATCACGACAGTGTCACAAGGATGGCTAGGTGAAATCACTCTTCGCAGCTGTTCCTCAAAATGGGTAAACAATCATATGGAGGTGAACGATCGGCCAAATGAAAAGTGGAGGTGACGGTGCAAACACGACCAAGGCTTTAATGGCTGATGAGGTTACATTCACAGTGGTTATTTACCGGGTAGTGGTTCATTTTTTATTTTAAAATGAGCTTAAACGCTGGTGGAAACACTTGCTCATTTCTTATGTTTATTTTTTAACGAGCATGAAGTCCGCGTTAAAACTGCTCGGAATCCACCGTATTTACAGTATTTGATAGGAATTCAAAAACTGAAGGGTGATAAAGGTCATGTTGAGTATCTTCTTCATAATCTGGAAGAAGGGAACGATGGTGGCAATCATTCCATGGTGCCCCCTCAATCAACATTGATTGTAGGATTCCTTCGTCAGTCCCATGTACTTTCGACCAAGGATCTAATGGGGTACCATATTCTCTAGACCTATCTACCCAAACGCTTGATGAGCGTTGATTCGGGTTCGCCTCCCATGCCCGAAACATTGATTGCTACAATATTTCTATTGGGCTTGGGGGCAAAACCATTGCATGATCCATGTCTTCATCTTCTGCGACCTTCGTGGAAGATATCATGTTGCAGGCTGCTACCAATGCTATTTCTCCTATATAGATGGGAGGTGGAAGTGCGAAAGTTCCCATTAATGTGGGGTCTTTCAGTAGGCCTACTCCGATATCTTGAAGTGAATGGTTGCTTCCATGGATCATGGGAATGCTTCCAGTAACTTGTGAACCATTAGGGAGGAAGTTTTGTTGGTCGACGATCGTAATCCCTCCTTGAAAAGGGAATGCGATCTTCCTAAAATAAGTCGACACTACAGCTGCCATGGCATATATCCATGGTCTTCCCAGTAGGATGTTGTAGTCAAGATTCCCATCGATGACTTCAACATCTATTTCCACTGTTTTTCCCCCTAGTTCAACCTTCAAGTTATTTAGGATACCATACGGGGTGTACGTCCGTCCGTCGAATGCTTTTAGTGTCGTCGAAGATCGCGACAAGGTTGGAGACCCTAAAGTTTTCCAGCAACTCATCGACATGATACATGTAGATGCCCCCTCATCAATAATTGTTCTGTGAACAATTTTGTTGAGGGCTTTCACTTGAATAAGGAAAGCTAGTTGAGCTGGTAACTGAGGATCGTATCCTTTGTGATCGAAGGATACAAGATTGGAATCCTTAGGATCAACCCCACCAATAGCCGATAACAAAGCCTGCCTTTGGGATGGGCAATTTTGTAGCACTTCAAGAGTCGACATAGCGGATGGCGATTGGGCCAAATCTTCCACTATGTTATAATGCTGCACCGCTCTGGCGCGAGGATTAAATGTCGACTTGTGTACTACTCCCTTTGGCGGTTTTATTGTTAATTCAGGAATGATGGGCGGTACAACTTCTGTCGAAGTTGTTGTCGAACTACTTGGTTGATCTTTACCTTTGTCGTTCGACAGCTGCGGATTCCCGTAATCTTTGTTCCTTGTCGAAATCAAAGCATCATTTTGTTGCTTGGAGATTGACAACATTAGCACTTGCGACGGGGAAGCATTTCCACTATCAACCAGATTTTGACCTGGATTGGGAAACGGATCAGTTAACACAACTGAGGTTTGCGAACTTTTGAAGAACCTTTTAAGCTCAGCTTTGTATGGACAATCGGCTGTCCAATGATCCTCGTCACATACCATACATGGACTTTTTGGTTTCCCTTTCCTAGGAGGGTTTGAAGAAGCTTTTTCAGGGGATGACTCACCCTGTTTCTTCTTCTTCCCTTTGTTTTGATTCTTCTTGCTTCCTGGTTGATTGGTTTCTTTGCCTTTATCTGCTGATACGGCATTTACTTCCGAAGCAAGAATTTCTTCTTTTGCATTTTGATCTGAAGTCTTACGGGCTTTCTTAGACGAAGCCTTTGTCGATTTCGCGTTTGCCGTGCCAATCACACCATCGCCGGCATGAGAGTCACTATTTGATTTAGGAGGAGGAGGAATTGAGAATTCCGGTCTAGGGGCGTCAGGTATTTTGTCGTAGAGCGTGCCAGACTGAGTGTATACTAAGTCTAGATATTGTGCACGAGCAATAACTTGCTCCTCTGTTACGACTCCCCCCTTGGCCACATCTTCCGTTATGGCGGGAAGTAACGACTTGATAAACCATTCAGCTAATAGCTGATCAGGAACGTAAGTCTTCACCATCCTATGACGACGACGCCGCTCATGTATATGATCGGATATATGAGTGGCCGTTGTCTGCTTGAAGTTGGTTAAGATTTCCGTTCCCGTTTCATACCTTATTGGTAATTGAAAATGGGTTAAGAAAGTCGTGGCTAGGGAGCTGAAATTGTCGAAAGAGGCTCTAGGTAATTCAATATACCATTTTGCCGCTGGACCCGTTAACGTCCTCTGAAAAAGGCGAAGCCTTATCGAATCATCGTTCAGGGTGTTTGATGAACACCACAGATGAAATGTCATCACGTGATTCGATGGATCTTCGCCTGGATTTCCATTAAATTTAGGAATGTCCGATGGAAGTTTGTGAGGAATTGCTGGCCACCAAGGGGCGTAAGCAATTGGATCATTTGTTAACCGGTGTAAATCGGGTAACTCTAAAGTTGCCACGAATGGTAACTGTTGATTCAGGTTAGGTGAAGCGTACCCAGGGTACGATGGAATTGCCTGAGCAGTGGGCCTTTGCATACCAGCATAATGTAATTGATGCTGGTATGATTGATACGGTTGGTGGACTTGACCACTGTAAAGCGGTTGGTTTTTACCGTTCTGAATATACGGTTGTCCACTGTTCGCAAAGATCTGTTGCTCAGAACCTTGGTACACTTGCTGGAATTGTGGTTGTTGGTATTGCACCAGCCATGGTTTGCTGCGCTATACTAACCGTCGGACCAAGATGTGGGGTAATTGTACCCGTTTGGACCTGTGTCGCCCCATCAGTTGGCGATTGTGGTTGTGTCACAGGATCAAGGGGCTGTTGCATTACAACCTGAGAAATCTGAGGCTGACATACAACAGGCATCGTTTGAACTTGTGACACTGTTACAATAGCTGGTGTTGTCGGGATGTTCGACATAGGTACACATTGTTGCATAGAATACACAACTCTTGGCTGTTGGGGTAGCATAGGTACCCAACCACTTGTCGTAACTCCAGTATAACCTGAATACTGTTGAGAACTCCCGTATGGATATCCTCCCGGAGGGGGTAATGAAAGGGCATACTGCCCCCCATACGGTAGCAATCCGGAACTCAAGGGGATTGTTTGTCCTTGGGGACTGGATGGCCCAAATTGACCTCCAAAGGGATCAATCTGGCGAGTCTCAACATAAGAGTTGCCGGATATTACTCCGGAAGAACAAACTGGAACGGACCACACTGTCGAAATAGTCCCTGGGTGGACTCCTTCTAGCGGTTGTGAGCTAGTTGGGACAGATGGTACACCGGCAAACATTGTCGGAGTGACGGCAGGGAGTTCTGCTGTCGCTGTGTCGTTCGACACAGTCCTAGATGTTGACGGTTGTTCAGACATTTTGAGTCTATCCAATAGATTGCCTAGCGATTCTACAGGAACTTCCACTGGTGATAGACTAACTTCTGATGTAGAAGGAAATAGAGTGACCCCTACTCCAAAATGGGTTGGAGTACTTGCTTGCGGATCTTCTACAATTTCCTCTATCGCAATCAAACCAGGTGGAAGAGGAAGACCGTCAGGTCCGTAAAATATTTCTGGTGCCGAAGAAGGGGTTGATTCGACAGCGACAGTTGTTTGAGGAGCAAGACTCTCTGAACCGGTCACAGATGGAACTGGTTCAGTAACGCAAGTATTTGCTCTCAGACTAGGATCAGTGTTACTGTCCCTCTGTGGCTGTTGAACTTCTTCAATAGAGGCAGGGTTTCCAGAAATGTTTGGAGTAACCGGAATCTCAGATGTTGTTGGAACACTTGTTCTAACTTTGATAGGAGATTTCGAACCGGTTAAACGAGTTTGCTTTGTCCGTACTGTTTTCGATTCCGGAGACAAAGACGGTTGACTCGTAAGCCTCCGCGAACGACGGGGTTTCAATTGACTTTCTTCCACGATTGCGGATTACTCGATCAACCAAAATACAAAAAGGGGAAAATGTGTTTCCGAATTGAATGAATTTTTTAGACGCTTTAGACACAACTTGCTTTTTCACTTTTAAAGAGTCGAGAAAAAGCTAAAGATGACTCTAGTCTCCTTCGATGTTTTAACGAGCCCGAAGTGACAAATGCTCGGATGGACTTTTTCCGTTATAGAGTCTGAAAAAGGTCAAAAGAAACTGCTCTGGAGTTCTAGGCAGAGGGTGTGCCAAACTTTTCGCAAAACCGCAGAATACTTTTTAGGGTGCGGGCGGTCGATCTTCCTGAATGCTGTGTTCAGTGCATTGCGATCAGTAGGGCGGCCGAAACGGCTTCCTAAGGATAAAGGTTATATTCCTATAGGGGTCTCGCAATATATACGCGACGGTACGTGGGAGCACAATCCGTACTGGCGCTATCGTCCCTCAGGAGGAATCACCCACCTTCAACGAGATCGACAGTCACCAGGCTTTACGACGCCGGAACACGTCTCTAGCCTAGACCTCTATGTTGTGCGTTATGTTGCAAAGCGTTGTTAAGTTCATTCAGTTTATTTTAAGTTGATCTTTTTAGAAGTTTGCCTTTCTGGATCACCACGAGATGTATGATACAATTCCTAAATGCAGTCTAAAGATGATAAGCAAGCTTTATATCTTTTCAACTTTGAAAATCCTAGCTACTAAGGGAAAAGAAAGACACCATCTTTTCTCAAAGAGCAATCAGCACACTCTAATGCACTTTTCCTAAATCAAGCATGCAAACTATCAAAATGCAAATGCACAATGCAGGTGTTTGTTTTCCGCTTCCTTAGTATTGATGCCTACAAAGAAAGCTTTTTGTACAACTTTGAATTTGCTTTTAAATGACAAGTACAAACAAGTTTACTTTTTCGAAATCAGAAAGGGTAGAAGAGATTACAACACTTTATGACTTTCGAAATGAACACTTGTTTCGACACTTAAAAGAGACAAACTCAAACCAATAAGCAAAAGTAAATGTATAATCAACTGTAAACAGCCAATGAACTCTCTCCTAAGATCACAATCAACAGATCTGAATCAAGGGCTACAGGATGATTATTTCACTCATGCAAAGGAAAACTGTAAATGATGCCACAAACACATAAAAACACTCACAGTCTTTTTGTACAAAAGGAGGCAGAATTTAAGCAGAGAAAAGGAGTTATCAGACTGGTACCTATGCTGGTTACAGGCTGCAAAAAACAGAGATCAAAACAGGGCAAAACAGAGCAGAGAACCCCAGCTGCACAAGGCAAAACTGGATCAGCGCAACCTCAACACTGGGGTTTTGACATTCAGCGCAGGTGGCCTTCACGAGACCTGCGTTGAAATGCAGAATCCCTTCACAGGGGTTGCGCTGAAGGAGAAACTCTCGTTTCTCACTGGGTTCTGGGTCACAGATTGCTAATTAATCTACTGTTTCAGGCCAAATCAAAACCACAAGCAAGGTACAATCAAAGGGATGCTTTGAGGGGGTACTAAGATCAATCACAAAGGATCATCAAATCATTTGTGAGTCCATTGTTCAGATCATAGACAAATCCAGTGATTGGATCAAGGCAGCAACTGTCTACTTTGCAACTGAGAATAGCAGAAGCAGTTCGATTGTTGCTGTTGAGTCTATGAAACAAACAATGATAGAGACACAAATAAAATGACTAAAACAAATCTCCCCAGCGGAGTCGCCAATTTGTTGTGGGGAAAAACGCCTATGCAGGACGATCCTATCCACCTAAGGTGTGACAGTGCCTTAGCAACAAACAGAGACAGCTATTCTAGTATTCTTCCTTTATGAATTAAGAATGAAGAGAGATGGATGGACTAACCGGTGTCTTCCGTTTGTCCCTCGATCCGGTTTCTCTTCTCTTTGGGAGTTCACAGCTACTTGCCTTCTCGCACGCCCAGCTTCAACAGGTCTCTGCAAGATCACAAGAGAAGAACACTACACAAAGACATAGATTCATAATCATAACTAGTTCAGGATTAGAAGTAAACTAAACATACTAATGTGATCATACATCAAAGATACATCAGTATATAGGAGAAACCAAGATAGCTTTATTGATGAATAACAAGGTTCAGGAAGAGATACAACCCAGAGGGCTCCAATCCAACATCTCCTTCCCAGCAAAATGAATTCCTATCTTCACCTCCCTTCAAAGCATTAAGCACCCAATGATTCCAATCTCAAACCAACAGCAATTCTTTGCAATAACAAAATTCCAGCCTCTAGATCTCATGGAGGAGAGATCCATATATAGATGTTTGGAGAGAGGATGAGTCAGCTTGAGATCTGACTAGTGTCCTCTCCCTCTGTCAGTTCTTGATTCCACTTGGAGGTTCTTGCTTCCACTTGGAGATTTGGAACCTCTTACTCATCACCAGTCGAATTCCCTGAGGCAAGTGTCATTTTGGAAGCTTCCCGGGTTTTGACACCTTGAGAAATGAGCTTGCCACATGTCCACTCTCTCAGCGCAGGTCTCGCTCAGCGCAGGTAGCCAGTGTTGGCTTTGACATTCAGCGCAGACAGCCAGTGGAGCCATTGACATGATCCTGAATTGACTTGTTTTTGAGCAGTTTCTGGTGGAGAACTTCTGTGAATTGCTGTGGTTTGTTAGCCTTGTTCCTCTAGGGGTAGGAACAACATGTTTAGGGACTTTGGATCCCTTAGATTATGGACATTTCATGCTCAATGCTGTAAGGCACAAAAATGTCTATAACATACTATAAAACCAAGTGATAAAAATTATGAACCCAAGGTATATAAACCCCAAAATAAACATGGTTGACCATGGTTGATTTCCATATTAGGACAATCCTTGTCACAATGTGATGTTGGACCATGGTTGACTATGATTGATTTTCATATCGAGACAATCTTTGTCACAATGTGACGTTGGGCCATGGCTGACCATGATTGATTTTCATATTGAGGCAATACTTTTCACAATGCGGCATTGGACCATGGACCATGGTTTATTTTCATATTGAGACAATCATTGTCACGATGCAACATTCGACCATGGTTGACCATGATTGATATTATAAACCCAAGGTAATAATAAACCCAAGGGATTAAGAAACCAAGGGAATAATATTAAACCCAAAGGAATAATATTAAACACTAAAATAAACATCATTGACCATGGTTGACATTGGTTTATTTTCATATTGAGACAATCCTTGTCACAATGTGATGTTGGATTATGGTTCACCATTCTTAACCATGGTTGATTTTCATATCAAGACAATCTTTGTCACAATGCGACGTTCAACCATGGTCGAACATGATTGACCATGGATGACCATGCTTGATTTTTTAAAACATGGCTGAACATGGTTGACAATGGTTGACCATGGTTGACCATCATTATCATATTGAGATAATGTTTGTCATAATGCGATCTTGGACCATGGTTGAGACAATGATTGATTTTTCATATTGAGACAAACATTGTCACAGTGCGATGTTGGACAACAGTTGACCAAGTTGATTTTATAAAATATGGTTAACCATGATTGAATTTATAAAACATGGTTGACCATGGTTGCCCATGATATATATTATAAACCCAAGGGAATAATGAACCCTAGGGATTAATACTAAAAACCCAAGGGACTATAAACTGAAGTGAATAATATTAAACCCTAGGAATATGAAACCTTATATTAATAAACCGAAGGGATTCATATTATAAACTCAAGGGAATAATAAACCTAAGGGATAAAAAGTATAAACCCAAGGTATATAAATCCAAAGATAAATATTATAAACACTAAAATAAATGTGGTTGACCATGGTTGATAATTTGGTTTTCATATTGAGACAATCCTTGTCACAATGCCACGTTGGACCATGGTTGACCATGCTTAACCATGGTTGATTTTTATATAAAGAGAATCTTTGTCACAATGCAATGTTTGACCATGATTGACCATGGATGATCATGTTTTATTTTATAAAACATGGTTGAACATTTTAACAAAGGTTGAACATGGTTAACAAAGGTTGACCATGATTGACCATGGATGACCATGTTTTATTTTATAAAACATGGTTGAACATGGTTAACAAAGGTTGACCATGATTGACCATGGTTGACCATGATTGACCGTGGATGACCATGTTTTATTTTATAAAACATGGTTGAACACGGTTAACAAAGGTTGACCATGATTGACCATGGTTGACCATAGTTGACCATGATTATCATCTTGAGGCAATGTTTGTCATAATGCGACATTGGACCATGGTTGACGCAATGATTGATTTTCATATTGACACAACCATTGTCACAATGTGACATTGGACCATGGTTGACCATGATAAAGCATGGTTGACCATAGTTGACCATGATAAATATTATAAACTCAAGGAAATAAAAAACCCTAGGGATTAATACTAAAAAGCCAAGGGGCTATAAACCTAAGTGAATAATATTAAACCCTCGGAATATGAACCCTTAGATTAATAAACCCAAAGGACAAAACTTATAAACCCAAGGTATATAAACCCTAAAATAAACATGGTTGATTTCCATATTAAGACAATCCTTGTCACAATGCGATGTTGGACCATGGTTGAGCATACTTGTATGATTTATTTTCATAACGAGACAATCTTTGTCACAATGTGACATTGGACCGTGGTTGATTTTCATATCGAGAAAATATTTGTCACAATGCGATGTTCGACCATGGTTGGCCATGATTGACCATGGTTGACCATGTTTGATTTTATAAAACATGTTTGAACATGATTGACCATGGTTGAACATGGTTGTCCATGGTTTCCCATCATAGTTGGTCATTATGAAAGAGATTTTAATCAAGGTTGATCATGGTAGATGAAATTCAGCCATGGTTAATCATTCTTAACCATCATTGACCATGGTCGATCATGGTTGACCATGGTTTATTTTCATATCGAGATAATCTTTGTCACAATGTGACGTTCGATCATGGTTAACCACGTTTGATTTTATAAAACATGGTTGTCCATGGTTAACCATGGCTTTCCATGGTTGACCATGAATGTCCATGGTTGACCATCATAGTTGATCATGATGAAAGAGATTTTAATCAAGGTTGATCATGCTTGATGAAATTCAACCATGGTTAATCATGGTTGACCATCGATGACCATGGTTGATCGTGGTTAACCATGGTTGACTATGGTTGACCATAAAGACATTAACCATGGTTGACCATATTCAAGCATGATTTACCATTATTGATCATGGTTCACCGTAGAAACATTGATTAACCATTATCACCATGGTTGATGGTGTAGCACGTTTGTCTCAATAAATATTATTGAGACAATCCTTGCAACAAACCCTAAGATAATATTATTGAGACAAACCATAAGATAATATTGTTGACTATGGTTGATTTTCATATTAAGACAATCCTTGTCACAATACAACGTTGGACTATGGTAGACCATGACTGATTTTCATATCGAGACAATCTTTGTCATAATGCAACGTTGGACCATGGTTAATTTAGATATTGAGACAATATTTGTCACAATGCGACATTGGACCATGTTTGACCATGATTGACTTTATAAACCATGGTTGGCCATGATTGATTCTATAAACCCAAGGGAATAATAAACCTAGGGGATTATAAACCCAAGGAAATAATATTAAAGCAAGGGAATAATATAAACCCAAGGTATGTAGACCCTAAAATAAATATTATAAAACCTAAGATAAACGAGGTTGACCATGGTTTACCATGCTTGATTTTCATATTGAGACAATCTTTGTCACAAAGCTACACTGGACCATGGTTGACTATGGTTGATTTTCATATCGAGATAATCAATGTAATGTTGGACCATGGTTGACCATGATTGATTTTATAAACCAATAATTGATATTCCATTGGTATTCACTTTGGTTTAGATTAATTAGTTTAATTAGATATATCTATTTTAAATCCCTCAGGTATTTAATAATAATCTTTCAGGTTTATTAATCCCTTAGGTTTATAATATTAATCCCTTGGGTTTACAATATTGATGCCTTGAGTTTATAATATCAATAACCCATTGGGTTTGTCATATTATTGGTAATATCAACAATATTATCATATTATTAAAGCCTCTCACTTAATCATGTTCATCCACTCCAAAAAAAATAAAAAATCAGCAGGCCCACATCCAAAACTTGAAATAAGAATGCATATCAACATAATAAATGTGTACAATTATATATAAATATATTAAACTATCATTATTATTATATTATTATAAATTTATTAAGATTGAAATAATATTATTAAGTTAAAAATGTTATTAATAAAATTATACTATTAATTTAATAATAATAATAATAATAATAATAATAATATATTATTATTATTATTATTATTTTTATTATTAAAATATTATAATATCTCTTTTTTATTATATATTATTATTATTAATTTTAAATTGTTATGATTTTTTTAAACAAAACTTGCCAATTATAATTTATATTAATTTTTTTAGAAAGTTATTATTAGTCCCAGGCAATAGCGATCGATTCGGCGTTGACGGGGTATTAATCCTGTGTTTGACGAAGAATATTGATGTGCATCACGATTTTAACCAAAGTTTTCATATTAAAAAATAATATAAATGTTATTATATAATTTCTGATTGGGCAACAAAGTTGAGGGTCTTATTGCCGGCTTCACAGGTTTCAAGACATTTCGAGCTGAACATAAGTTAGTTTGTCCTAAGTTTTTGGTACGTGTTCTGAGTGTCCTGCATGCAGGACAGATGTTTGCATATGGTTCAACTGGGCCAGATGTTTGGATATGGATATCGTTGAAGTATGCAGGGGCGTCCACGGTGGTCTGGAAATGGTTTCTCTGAGTAAGTTCGAGGAGCAGAGGAGCAGAGCAGAGAGAGCAGAGGACCAGAGAGTGTCGAGCAGCAGCAGCAGGATCTGTGAAGGGGGGAGCTTCAGGTTTACAGCTTGTAAGTTCCATTTTACAATGACTTAATATTACTTTCTACGATTACAATAGTTCCACGATTATAGTTGTTTTTGTTCATGGGATTTCTTTGGTTTGGCTTCGGCCAGTTTTTCTGCAGCTAGTATACGCTTTTTCCATGAGCGTCACAGAAGCCACTGGTTAGCTAGATGAGGCGCTCACGGTAATGTGCTTCACAACAATATCTCTTTACCTGCCTCTGCGCTAGCTGCCCTGCCCTGCCGCAAAGCGCGGTTGATTCACTTAACCATGAACCCCAGCACACCTACTCTGCCCAGCACACCTACTCTATCTTTTCTCTTTCACTGTCCCCGTCTTTGCGTAGTTGCTGCTGAGTCAACCGACCGGTGTCAACGCCATACTTCTCTCTTGCAGGTATGCATTAATACCAAAGCATTGTTTGATGGAAAGTTAATCCATTCCCACATCGTTAAAACGAGACTTGTGCCAGACAGATATAGGGAATACGCTTAGATGCTGGAGTCTTCAGGACGCTCGCAGAGTTTTTGACCTTATGGCTGCAAAAGATTCTTCTCATGGACTGAAAAGGATACACAAAGCATGGCTTCGTGAAGAAGCACTAACAATGTTTTCCCAAATGCAGCGAACAAACGTCCAACCCAATCAGTTCAGCTTTGCGAGTGTTGTTCCAGTTTGTCTGAATATGGGAGCCCTCAAGGCCATGGTTGAAGTGATAATCAGCAGGGGTCTATTTGAAAAAATGCCTCAACGAAACACGGTGTCCTGGAATTCTGTCATTCCAGGGATATGTGGAATGGCCATGTCTACGAAATCCCTAAAGCTATTTCAGGAAATGCCTAAGCGAAACGTGATTTCTTGGACGACGATGATTGCTAGGTATGCGCAGAATGGGCATAGTAAAAAGGGAAAGATCAGAAACGACTGAAGCAAAAAGACACACACCTAGCCGTTCTCGTTATAATCCCTCTGTCGAGAATCTCATATATAGGCCAAGGCGTTAAGGAGCGATGTGCCGAACGCGAGGGGGGAAATCCCAAACATGCCAGGCCTTGCAGCTCGAGAATCTCCAGCCGACTCCCTACCGTCCCTACTGAGAAAGCGGGTGCGAATGACTGTCTTAACCAGACAGTGGAGGATTAACTAGTACTAGGTTCCAACCCCTTGTAGAAATGGGAAATTGCAAAAAGAATCTGAGAATAGGGCATTAGTCCATAATCATGAACAAAATATATGGCGCTATAGAACAGATGCCTGTACATTTGGTTACGTCTCCTTTCTATTATGTAGATTATTAGTTGGAAAGGATGGGGACTAAAGGAAGAACCCTAGTCAATATATCTGGTAGGCTGGGAGGGACAAGTGTTGAGCTCCTCAATAATAAGTTAATGGTCATGGGTAGGTCCTTCCTAGGTTCGCCAGTCCAGTCCCCTCCTCTATGTCTATTCATGGTAATAGCTTGACCTAAACTCTATTCATGTCTGTAAGTATAACTAGAAACTTTTTCAAAACATTAATTTTAAGTTAAATGCATGTGATTTCCTGGTCATTTGGCGCATTCTCGGGTTCAGGGTTAAGCCTTGTAATGTTGAACATTCAAAAGAGACACAGGTAAAGACGTAAAGACGTTGGGTATGCATGAAGGACGAGAGGCAGGCAGCTGGTAAAGTTGTGGGCTCCACGGTAGTCTACGTGTTTGAAATATGTTTTTGTATTATACCTTTATTTTTGCATGTGTGACAAGTGTCTAGTTAAAAGCTTTGTCTTTAACTTGTTTAAAAGTTGTGTCTTTACTTTGTTACGGTTTACCTTGTTACAATACAGTTTGTCTTTGCTTTTATACATTTGAATTGCTACCGCGGTTGAGGTCAAGTTCAATTTGACAGCGTTTGCACTTCAATTGGCGACCTGTTGCAAACCGCAGTATTCTGGTATGCGTTATTCTTTCACAATATTCAACATTAATATTGAATAAGATAGGACAGGTTTACTACTGTTATCACTGTTGTTGTAAGGTGAATTTCAGATCTGGTTTATGCATGACAAATTGCCCTGTAGGGCTGAAACTTGCCAGCATGCATTTGGTATCTTCTCTCTTTGATTGCCTTCTTGATTGGGGTTGTTAAAAGGTGAAATATTTTTTGCTGTTGCTGTTGTTTTATCATATTTCATAGCAGTCTTAAAGCTGTAAATTCACATGGTTAAGTTCTGTGGAACCTCTAGAAAGAGGTAAATTTTCTGAAAATGCATTAATTACCCTTAGTTTGTAGAATTTCTACACATTCTACTTCTGTGAAGCGCATTCACCTTCAACAGCATGGTGCTTCAACAGAACCATTGTCATCGCTTCCTGTGCATAAGCTCAATTTTACCTTTGCAATCTCACACTCATGAACTCATTCATCTTAGAATTCCTATTTTCGCTACTCAGATATACAATGTGATTTTCATAGTCAACTTCTGGTATTTCTCCCCCTATTCATTTTCGGTCATTACTTTAAATTTTTTGTATGTTATCAGCGTGGTAAATGAACCATGGTAAATTTAATTAGGGTTCTTGTTAATTCTCTTGGTGAGTGAGAGGTTTAAACCGTACTTCATGCCTATAATCTCTGATGGAGTTTCCATGGTAATCACAACATCTATGCTTGTTAATGGATTAATTTATCCATATATATATAAACAAATTTTTTGAATACATATTTTTACACCATTATTTTTAATTTAAGTCACAGGCATGTCAATTTCTATGTTTTGAAAGCGATATGGTGACCTTGCCTTCACTGTTATCACTGTTGTTGTAAGGTGAATTTCAGATCTGGTTTATGCATGACAAATTGCCCTGTAGGGCTGAAACTTGCCAGCATGCATTTGGTATCTTCTCTCTTTGATTGCCTTGTTGATTGGGGTTGTTAAAAGATGAAACATTTTCTGTTGTTGCTGTTGTTCTATCATATTTCATAGCAGTCCTAAAGCTGTAAATTCACATGGTTGAGTTCTGTGGAACCTCTAGAAAGAGGTAAATTTTCTGAAAATGCATTAATTTCCCTTAGTATGTAGAATTTATACACATTCTACTTCTGTGAAGCGCATTCACCTTCAGCAGCATGGTGCTTCAGCAGAACCATTGTCATCGCTTCCTGTGCATAATAGAGGACTGTGTGGTCACAACCGTAGTTAAGAGGAAGGGCCACCTACAAATAACATGGTATGAATGGTCCACTTAGCCTATGGACTATTCTCCACGATGCCTTGGTCACACATTTTTCACATAACCATTGTACCAATTGTTTTAACGGTGGTGATTTAATTCTGGAACAACGATGGTTATGATTTCAAATTGGAAACCCTAGTCTTATACCAGTTTTAAATTGCATTGTGTTGAGTTTCATTTTGTCAACTGGTTATGGAGGTGAATCACTTTGAGGGTTTCTATGTTACAAGGTCTTTTCATGCTCTCATTCAAAGCATTTAATTCATTTAGCTCAATTTTACCTTTGCAATCTCACACTCATGAACTCATTTATCTTAGAATTCCTATTTTCGCTACTCAGGGATACAATGTGATTTTCATAGTCAACTTCTAGTATTTCTCCCCCTATTCATTTTCGGTCATTACTTTAAATTTTCTGTATGTTATCAGCGTGGTAAGTGAACCATGGTAAATTTAATGAGGGTTCTTCTTAATTCTCTTGGTGAGTGAGAGGTTTAAACCGTACTTCATGCCTATAATCTCTGATGGAGTTTCCATGGTAATCACAACACCTATGCTTGTTAATGGATTAATTTATCCACATATATATAAACAAATTTTTTGAATACAAATTTTTACATGATTATTTTTAATTTAAGTCACAGGCATGTCAACTTCTATGTTTTGAAAGCGATATGGTGACCTTGCCTTCAAAACATACAGTTATAGTTAAGGAGTTCAAATTGGAAACCCTAGTCTTATGCCACTTTTAACTTGCATTGTGTTGAGTTTCATTTTGTCAACTGGTTATGGAGGAGAATCAATTTGAGGGTTTCTATGTTACAAGGTCTTTTCATGCTCTCATTCAAAGCATTTAATTCATTTTCATAGCGATTTTCATAGTCAACTTCTGGTATTTCTCCCCCTATTCATTTTCGGTCATTACTTTAAATTTTCTGTATGTTATCAGCGTGGTAAGTGAACCATGGTAAATTTAATGAGGGTTCTTGTTAATTCTCTTGGTGACTGAGAGGTTTAAACTGTATTTCATGCCTATAATCTTTGATGGAGTTTCCATGGTAATCACAACACCTATGCTTGTTAATGGATTAATTTATTCACATATATATAAACAAATTTTTTGAATACTAACGAGTTCATACAGTTATTGACAAGTTTGATGCTCTCTTGCAGTTGCATATCAGGTTAATAATATGACTTCTTTTGCTTTATCCATGGCCTGAACCTTCCCAGTAAGTTCTTCTTCTTGATTATGTATATCTTTAATTAGTGTTTGATTCCATATCCCTCCTGATTTTGACTAATCATTGCAGAGCATAAGTAGGTAAACGGAGTTTGTATGAGCCGCACAAAATGATATGTTGGAGAATGAATGAGCTGAAGATTTCGACTGCTTGCTTCTAACCGTGCATCAAAATTATGACCGTGCTAGAAAGCACAAATGTGGAATGACTGATAGGAATTGTTGTTGCTCATGCAACTGATGCAGCAAGAAGTGCTTCTGACATAGTCCAGTCAAGAAACTGGCCCCATAGCTATTTTGTTACTATGTAATATTGACTTATATGAATTACTAATTTTTCAGTCAAGATTGAACAGAATGTTTATTAAGGCTGAATTCAATCACTTTGTATCTCCAAACCCCGTTCCTAAATGATTTTGTGCATTTTTGTTAAGTTCACAATCGTTCTTGTCATACCATGTAATATTTGCATCCACTGTTCCAAGTTTTGTAATTCCCTGCAGACCCCGGCAGGGACTACCGCCACGGTAGTGGCTCCTTGTTTATTTTAAAAATGATTTTTGGAAATATGATTACATTTCTAAGTTTTCATATTTTAATTTATTATAATTATTAAGAAAACATTTCCCCATATAATAGTGATTTTTATAGTAACTGATTTATATTGTTTTAAATATTATTGTGTTTTAAATTATTAATTTAATTTCAATGAAAATAGTATTGACATCTGATGCACAAGATTACTCATTTACTTAAAAAAAAAAAACCTTAAAATAATATTGTAATCATTGTGACTGAAATTATAGATTTTGATGATTTTGGATTATCTGGTCCTCTCAAACTGTGAGGAACTTCTCAAATTGATTAAGTGATTCGAAAATTGTCAAAGTTGTAATATTCTTCGTGTACTTTTATGATAGGGGTATAAAAAGTAAGAGTGAAAGAAGTGTACTCATAAAATATGTAGAAAATTCAATATTTGGGTCAACAAGCTTGCAAAAGATCAGTTAGTTGAAGCAAAAAGATTGACAAACAAAATCAAAATTACACCACTCAAATTGGAAATTGCTCCTTAGGCGAACAGTTGATAATGTGTAAATGTTATTTGTCACACGAAAGTTATTGTAATTAGTAAACAAATGAATTTCAAATTTTATTTGATGTAAATTGTCATTTTTTATGCATTTTATCTTATTATCAGATGGAAGTTGGGTTTGTTATTGCAATGTGATGGTGATGGTATTGTTGAGATTAAATTCAAATGGTATCAAATCATATTTTAGGAGTTAAATTTGACGTAGGCTTATTTGATAATGTTTTTTTAGAATGTTATTTAATATGGTTGCATGTACAATTATTTTCTTGTACTCAAAATTTTGCTTCATATTTCAAAGATTTCTATCTTGCATTAGTTCAGAGAAATTAATTGTTATTTACACTGTTGAATTTTCATAATTGGCTATCTGTCTAATCCTTCAAAAATGTTGCAGGGTAAACTGTAAATTAATAGTTTTCTGTAAAGAATACGACAAAACATTTTGAGAACAGTATCACCCAAGGGTCTCTAGTGTGACTCTATTTTTCAATTTCTGTGGAAAGCAGTGTAGTATTTTCTGCTACTATAATTTTTTTTTATATCTATATTGATGGGTGGATACTCCAGATTGACAAGGTGTTGGAGATCAATGTCAAAGATATCTTATTCTTCTGCTTCTCTATACCATTTGGTGAAATTTTCATGTTTTTATTTCTATATATTGTTTTCATAACAATATATTTATCTCATATGGATTTCTATGGTACATTTAACCGAAGAACATGCAATTGCCACATATATTTGTTTGGAATAATTTAGATAATTATTGTGATGCATCGTAGGTATCCAAAATCAGTTGAATATTATTTATGATATATATTATTTAAATCTTTTGCAGATAACAACCATCCTCAGAAAAGACATCCAATATCTTCTTGAACTCCCTAAATAGCAAAACCGAGCTTGTTGATTTTATTTATTTATGGAAGAATATTTGTCATGGTTGCGATCTCCTGCCCTGAGAATGTAACTTGAACTTTTATGTAAACAATCCCAAGTATGGGTGGAACGAAAAAAGAGTATAATCAAAATTTTCCTTGCAACGTCGCACTAACAGAATATTGGATAATTGAAATAATAGTAGCTACCAATATTTCTTTTCACTAAGTAATTTTAATAACAGCTCTAGTACTTGGTCAGAGAGATTCATGTTAACAATGAATTCGACCCATCATTGTAAGAAGCCCAATCTTACAAATTTGAGTTTTAGTTGGGAATCGAAGGGTAAAGTACAAATATAAATTTACAATTTGGGATTTGAGAGTAAAATAAACATGGTTGATCATGGTTGACCATGTTTAACCATGGTTGATTTTCATATCAAGACAATTTTTGTCACAATGCGATGTTCGACCATGGATGACCATGATTGACCATGGATTACCATGTTGACCATGGTTGACCATCATTATCATATTAAGACAATGTTTGTCATAATGCGTCGTTGGACCATGGTTGAGACAATGATGATTTTCATATTGAGACAAACATTGTCACAATGCGATGTTCGACCATGGTTGACCACGATTGATTTTATAAAATATGGTTGACCATGATTGAATTTATAAAACATGGTTGACCATGGTTGGCCATGATAGATATTATAAACCTAAGGGAATAATAAACCCTAGGGATTAATACTAAAAACCCAAGGGACTATAAACCTAAGTGAATAATATTAAACCCTAGGAATATGAACCCTTAGATTAATAAACCCAAGGGATTCATATTATAAACTCAAGGGAAATAAACCTAAGGAATACAAATTATAAACCCAAGGTATATAAACCCTAAGATAAATATTATAAACACTAAAATAAACATGGTTGACCATGGTTGGTTTTCATATTGAGCCAATCCTTGTCACAATGTGACATTGGACCATGGTTGACCATGCTTAACCATGGTTGATTTTCATATAAAGATAATCTTTGCCGCAATGCGATGTTAGACCATGATTGACCAAGATTGGACATGATTGACCATGGTTGATCAAAGCTGACCATGATTATCATATTGAGACAATGTTTGTAATAATGCGACGTTGGACCATGGTTGAGACAATGATTGATTTTCATATTGTCACAATGCGACGTTGGACCATGGCTGAGAGAATGATTGATTTTCATATTGTCACAATGCGACATTGGACTATGGTTGACCATGATAAAGCATGGTTGACCATAGTTGACCATGATAGATATTATAAACCCAAGGAAATAAAAAAACCCTAGGGATTAATACTAAAAACCCAAGGGACTATAAACTTAAGTGAATAATTAAACCTTGGGAATATGAAGCCTTAGATTAATAAACCCAGGGGATTGTTATTAAACCGAAGGGATAAAAATTATAAACCCAAGGTATATAAACACTAAAATAAACATGGTTGACCATGGTTGATTTCCATATTAAGACAATCCTTATCACAATGTGATGTTGGACCATAGTTGACCATGCTTGACTATGATTGATTTTCATATCGAGACAATATTTCTCACAATGTGATGTTGGACCATGCTTGGACATGTTTGGCCATGATTGATTTTCATATTGAGGCAAACTTTTCCACAATGTGACATTGGACCATGGTTAACCATGGTTTATTTTGGTATTGAGACAACCATTGTTACAATGCAACATTCGACCGTGGTTGACCAGGGTTGGCTATGATTGACCATGGTTGACCATGATTTATATCATAAACCCAAGGGATTGATATTATAAACCCAAGGTAATAATAAACCCAAGGGATTAATACTAAAACCCCAAGGGAACAATATTAGACCCAAAGTAATAATAAACCTAAGGGATTAATACTAAAACCCCAAGGGAATAATATTAAACCCAAGGGAATAATATTACACACTAAAATAAACATCATTGACCATGGTTGTGAGCCGGATTTAAACAGGAATGCAACAGATTATAGAGATAACCATAAATACAAAGATGCAGTAGAAATAACACTTTATTTCATTAATATCAAATACTGAAATATGCTTACAAACAGAATGGAAATAAGATTAGCTCGGGCGATGGTAGATTATCTCTAAAAAGAGATGTGGCAGCTCGAAGGCCTATTTATTTTTGAGAAACAATGGAAAACCCTAAACATCCAAAAACCTAACCCTAGGAGATGAAGCGCTAAACTATGGGCCCCGTTTGGGTAAATTGGTACATCAACTTCTTAGGGTCGTAACTTTGGCATGCGATCTCCGTTTGACGAACATAATACCTCATTAGAAAGATCTATCGAAGGGCTACAATTTTTCAGTGAGAAATGTTTGTCTATGACTCGATTTTCCAAAAAAACATCGTTTAGGGCCTCTAAATGGCTCTGGAAGTTTAGGACCCGAAAAATTGCCAAAAATAGTAATTTGTGCTACAAATAAGGAAACTGAAAAATTGAAAGAAACAATGGTGGTGGTCCAAGTGGAATAGGCGGGTGGTCACTAATATCCACCTGAATCATTCCTCCCCCCTTAGGAAGTAATGGTCCCCATTGTGTTGAGTTCCTCCATGAGATGAGGAAACTTCTATCGAACTTCGTCCCTAGTGAGCCACTTGCCCTGGCGAAGGAGTTAGCCTGCTTTGACAACTCAATAGAGTTGGATAATTTGCTATCGAGTGTTCTTGATCTGCGTGTCCATGATCCGATCAGTTGTGGTTTGCTCCATGCAATCTGGATTTAACTCTATAGGTGTGAGTTATTTTGCAATGTTGATGTGTCCAACAATGGTGGGAAGTATGGTCAAAGGCGGTCCACATTGAACACTGGGTGCAGGACAAGGAATGGGGGAATGTTGAACTCAAACGCGTTGTCACCCACAACCTTGATAATGGTGTAAGGACCAAATCGGAGTGGCCTGTGTTTCCGATAGGCTCCGGTAGGGCGTTCCTTCTGCAAATGCAACCAGAAATTTTTGCCCACCTAAAACTTGTGTGGCACCCAATGTTGATCATGTCATTGTTTGTACTTGGCATTTGATTTCTCCAGAATGTCATGGACTTGCTAGCGGATATGTTGGATGTGCTCAATGAAGTTGTTTGCCTTATCGGCTTTCGACTGGACATGAGCCGAATCTGCCTGAGTAGCTGCAAATGGTATGGCCACGTCAATGGGACATAGTGGCTGGAATCGCAAGCCCACCTGAAAAGCGCTATGGCCATTCGAGCTGTGGGGAGCTCGATTATAGTTGTGTTGGACATAGGGAAGACTCTCATCCCATGTGCATGGATGCTTTAAGTTGTACATGCACAGAATGTGTACGATCATCCTGTTGACGACCTCTATCTGGCCATCAGTTTGGGGATGGAAAGCTGTGGACTTAGTGAGCTTGGTGTCCAGCATCGACCAGAGACTGGACCAAAATCTACTGAGGAACCTATTGTCCCGATCTGAGATGATAGACTGTGGGATCCCAAAGTGTACCCACACTCATTCAAAGAAGAGTTTAGTAGTGGCTTTTGCTGTGATATTCTTCTTGCAGGACGCCATAATGGCCATCTTCGAGAATCTGTCGATGACCACAAAATCACAGTCGTTGCCATGCTTAGTAGAAGGATGGCCCGACATGTAATCCATGGAGATGGATTCCTAAGCTCGACTAGGGGTAGGCAGGGAGTATAGAGGCCTTGCTTCTTGATGGTCGGTTTGGCAATGGCGCAAGCGATGCAGGATCTAATGTACTTCCCAACATCCTGTCAAAGATTCGGCCAATAGAAAAACTGCACTATTGCTACTGTTTTCTCGACCCCAAAATGCCCAGCGGCCCAACTGTAGTGCGCTTCCCAAATCATCTTGGCTCTCTCGCTTGAAGGAACACAAAGGTGTCCCAGGTGGCATAGTAGGGCATCCTGGAGGTGAAAATTTGGAACTTGCTAACCCTTTAAGAGCATCTGGTATGTGTGGCCAAATTCTGGGTCACTTTTGTAGAGAAGTGGCCAATCAAAAGTCTCGTGCCCACAAGAGTTGAGCACGGTGGTTAACGCCATGATCGATGGTCGGTTGAGGCAGTCTGCAACATTATTGGTGCTACCATTCTTATACTTGATATTCAAATGGAATTGTTGCATATATGTGGACCACTTTGGATGGCGATCATTCTGCAACTTCCCTTGCATCTATATGAACTGCAGGGGTCAGTGGTCTGTGTGGATGATCGTTTCCTTCCCCAAAATGTAATGCTTCCATTGTCGGTAGGCCTGCACAATGGAATGCATCTCTTTGTCATAAGTGGGATACTTTCGAACTGTGTCTGAAAGTGTCTCACTGTGATATGCCACTGGATGCCCCTGTTGAGTAAGGACTGCCCCAATAGCATAGTCAGAGGCATCTGTCTCGATCTCAAATGGTTGTTGTAAGTCTGGTAAAGTGAGCACTGGTGCAGAGTAGAGGCGATGTTTCAACTCTGTGAATGCCTTCTATTGAGATTCAAACCAAAAGAATTTTGCTTTTGCTCCTCCCTTGGTGACTTGACTCAAGGGCCAAGTGATATGAGAGAATCCCAACACAAACCTGCGGTAGAAATTAGCAAGACCTAGAAAGCTACGGAGCTCTGTCAGAGTGGTTGGGGCTGGCCAATCCCGAATGACTTGGATCTTGGTTGGATCCACATGCACCCCTCCTTCATCAATAATGTATCCCAAATACAGAACCTAGGTCATGTCAAAACTGCATTTCTCCAAATTGGAACACAGTTTGTGTTGCCGTAGTGTTTGGAGAACTTGTCGGATGTGGTGGAGGTGCTCTTCTCAACTTTGGCTGAAGATCAAGATGTCATCCAAGTTTACTACTACAAATGAGTTAGTGAATGGCCGCAAGATGTCATCCATCAGCCTCATGAAGGTTGCAGGAGCATTCGTCAACCCAAAAGGCATAACAAAGCATTAAAAAGGCCCTCCTTGGCTTTGAAGGCAGTCTTCCACACATCAGAGGGTTCGATTGGTACCTGGTGATAGCCAAACTTCAAGTCAATCTTACTGAAATATTTTTCCCCCTTCAATTGGTCCAGAAGGTCATCAATCCATGGGATCAGGTACCTATTCCAGACAATGATCTTGTTCAGTGCCCGATAGTCAATACAGAGTCTCCAAGTCCCATCCTTCTTCTGTACCAACACGATTGGGCTCCCATAGGGCGATGAACTCAGACGGATGTGACCTTTCTGCAGCAGCTCCTGAATTTGCCTCTTGATTTCGTTGCTCTCCAGAATGAAGCGCCGATAGATTGGTCCATTGGGCAGCGACGCACCTAGGGTCAGATCGATGGAGTGCTTCACCTAATAGTGGAAAGGCACCACTGTGGGGGAGGTGAAGATGTCCTCATACTCCTCCACAATCTTGTCCATCTGTTGTTGCCGTGCGGAGGGGCCCTGTTTGGAGGTCATGGCCACTGTCTTCTTCTTTTCCTGAGGGTGTATCATTAGGAAATCAAATTTCCCGATTTTGGAAATGAGCTTACTACATTGTTTTGCAGTAACCAAAGAGATGGCAGTAGGTGGTGCTACCTCTAATATCCTATACAACTTATTTCCCAAAGTAACAATAACAACACGAGGCCTTGACTCATACACAACATGTCGCTTCCATAAGTATGGTTGGCCTAATCACACATCACAAACATCAAGGGGAGCAACATCACATAATACCTCATCTGTGAAGGGTTTGATGTTGTATGGAAGGCGGCACTGCTGGCTCACGCGAAGATCCCGTCCTTGGTGAAGCCACCTGATGGTGTACGATTGTGGATGTGTTGTGGTCGGTAAGCCCAGCCACTTCATGACCTCTGCCAAAATGAGGTTCTTTTGGCTCCTGCTGTTGACAATGAACTGTAGCGAGGAACCCTTTACCCACATCTGGGAGTGGAAGAGGTGCTCCTCCTCCTATGGATCTTCGGGTTCCTCCTTTTGGATGTGTTAGGGCCTAAATCTACCTCAGGCTGAGAAAGGCAGGTCTAGGGTAGCATCAAACCACACTTAACCTGGTAGCTAGCCCTACCAGGTCGGGAGAGGGCTCTCTCCTTGTTAATCTCAATGAAAATATATCAAGGAAGGCTTGAGATGACTGATATAAATACTAATTTTAGGCTAGGTATGTTTGCTCAAAGGAATTTGTTTGATTTTAATGGTTGATTGCTGGATCAGATGAGGAAGGCAGCTTTGGGTCCGGGAAATCAACTCAGACTTGCAGAGGTTTCTGTGGGGCGAGGTAGGCAAGTGTTTTAGCTCTTTGAAATGAATGTGATGGTGATTCTAAAGACTGGTGAGGAGTTGGAGAGGGCATGCAAATGTCATGAGTCCTCTTCAAACAACAGAAAACATATAAAACTAAATAAACCCTAAGGCAGAGCACTAAAACACCAATGGATTCCACCCTTTAATCTTGATTCATTTAGTTATGCAGAAAAAGAGAGATGATGGCACATATACACATAAGATAAACTGAATAACAGAGGAGAAAACAATGCTAATTCACATTACCACAAGAATCCCACAAAATGCTACAAAACCCTGGTTCATTTCCTTGCCAAACTGTAGAAGTGATGTACAATAGTGCTCAATGCATCCACAAGAGTCCAACCCTGACAAATGACTAAGAAAGTACAAGATATAGGCAACAAACCACCCATGCTAGCCTTTAGGGGTCGAATCCATGAGTCTAGGAGTTGTTTCAATAAGATCTAAAGTAGGAACTGAAAAATAGGCAGTGGAACAACTTGCCTCTAAAACTATGGAAACTGATTCATTTAGTTCAAAACCACCTATAACTGATGTATCTACCTCCATGAGTCAATTTTTATCATTTTTACATCATAGTACATGAATTTACATCATATCACATCATGAATTTGACCATAAGAGAGAAAAAGTCAAACTGGAAGAAAACTAGGTGAAATTTTGAGCAAACAGGCAAAATTGGCACTTTTTCATTCTGTGCGTAGCGCCATTTTTTTGTGCATAGCGCTTTTTCCAAGCTGCTTTTGGAAGGCTTCCCGAGGTCCAAATCAGGTGCAGGATAGCTTTTTGGAAAGCCTGGTGAGTCTAATTTTTGGAGCAACTTGAATTTTTTGATTTGGAGTCCATTTGCCCCTCCAAAATTGCAATCTCCCAAGACTGCTTCCTGTGTGGCCAAAAAGTGGCAGAGAGGGCATTTTTTGGGTGTTTTTGGCCCTTTTGGAGACCCAAAACTTGTCAAAATTTCCTAGAAATTTTTTACTATACATAACTTTTCATGAGGAATCCAAAAATGTAATTTTTTTTTCAAATAGAGGTCCCCATCAAAAGCGTAGCGCCGGTGGCACTACGCACCTGCCAGAAAAACCTGTTTTTTCCCTGAAAAATTCAAAAATGCCAAAAAGTTCACCAAATTTCTTGAAATTTGGCATGAGTGATCTATGTTAAGTGCTATGCTGGGCCAATGAAGCTTCAGCCAAGATCTTGAGCTTATCTTGCTCTTTCTTTCTCCTCAAAGTTCTCCTTAACTTGGCTTTTAGGCTTCTTATCCTTGTTTTACAAATTTTGTTCTGGGCCAAATAGTGATAAGCCATGTGGTGCAACATATTTTTCTCCTTGTTGGCCTTGTCCAGCAACTTCTCAAGGTGGATATTGACTCTTTCCAACCATGATTCTCGGTCGGCCTCTATTTCTTGCTCTAGTGAAGTTAGCTTGATTTTCCTTCTCTTTGCCAATTGCCAGTTTTCCCTTATGTTTTGTAGCTCCATGATTGTTTGTTTGTCCTCCAATTGCTTATTCTGTTGCTCAAGGTAATTAATGACCCATTTGGCCCTCTCAAGGTCAAGTGATAGGCTTCGAATCTCAGCTTCTTTCTCCTTGATGATCTCATCCTTGAGCTTTGAGCTTTGGGAGCCCAAATCAGTGTCCTCTTCCTCAACCAAAATGAAATCTTTGTCTTGGCCTTCAGAAGGCCCTTCATCATGCATTGGTTGCTTTCCTCTGTCCTGTACTTGCTCTATTGAAGAAGAAGGCAAAGCCCCTTTCACCCCAGGTGAAGATAACATTTGCCTATTGTCCGGTGAAGAGAACGAGACCCCTTCCACCCCTGGTGGAGATAATACTCGTTTGGCAGCTGCAAATAGCCTCCTTGTCCCCTTTTCATAAGTGACAAATACTGGCACTCCTGTAGTTTGAGTCTCATGAACCTCTGGCTGATTTGAAGGCCCTCCTTCCTCTTGAAACACTGATGGGGTCACCTGAGGGCCTTTGAAAACCTCATGTGAAATGAAGGTATCCCAAGAAATATTCAGCAAGCTCAGCTGATGCAAAACAACAATTTTGATCAATGAAAAATGATAAATGCTACTGAACTGTTGAGGAAGAGGTTTCCTTTGCACCAATGTAGCCATCTTCTCAATATTTCTGCATATGAAATAGGGGAGGTTCATCATCCTCACTCTAGTAAAGTGCATCAACAATCTAACATGGTAAGTGTACAAGCGAGAAAACCTCCCTTCACAGGTGAAATATTTGATAATAAGCTTCATGAGTGGAGCATAAGTGTCTTGTAGGTATCTGAAAGGAAAGACCCTACTGATTTTCCTTTGATAACTAGCCTTGATGTAAGGCTCATAATGCTCTTTGCCCACATGCTATCCTTTGTTCCACTGTTCTCCCACATTAGGAATACCTGTTGCTGCTGAAATAGTTTCAGGTGTGAAAGTGAAGGAAACACCAGCTAGGTTCACCTGACCATTGTGAAGGTGAATAACAAATAACCTAGCAAGTTCATGGTGATATTTCACCCTCTCCACCATATCACAAAACTGGTAACAAGACTGATGTTTAAAACATGTTACTGCAAGAGGGAAAGCTAGTAACTTTGTGAGATTGGTGGGCTCCTCCTGGATGTGCTTTCCTCCCTTATGTGGTTTTCTTGGTGCATGAACCTCTTGGGAAGAATCACTGACAGTTTCATCATCCCTTTCATAAGCTGAATCTGTTTCCATACTTGCAAATATAGAGTGTATAATGATGAGTATGAAGAGATTTTCTTAAATATAGGGTGACTACTATTTTTCCTTTGGGGATAAAATGGTTGAGTGATAGTATAAGTGCAAAGGATGGTTTTGATGATAGCAGTAAGGTTTTTAGGGAATGATAGGCTTTAGGAAAAGGGACTTAGGGTTTGGGGAATAGTAGGAAATATGTATAGGGTTTAGGGTTTGGTAATAGGGGGTAAGGTGAGTGTCAATGGGAGAGGGAAAGGGGAAGGGAATTAAGGAAATTTAGTGCAGGGGGATGGGATGTGGGAAAATCATACAAGGGAGTGAAAACAACAAGAATAAAAAAACCCTAGACAGTTTTGCAAGACAACTTTGAAGCAACTAGGGTTTGATTTTTCACCATTCAAATCACTATGATGGATGACGAATTTCTCTTGCTAGGGCAGATGGGAGGGTGTACTTACTTGAAGAGATGATATTTGCAAATTTGGAGGCTTGGAAAAGCAATGAAATTCGTTTTGAAGCTTGGCCAACAGATGCGCCGCGCCAACACCCAGGTGCGTAGCACACTTTCTGTGTGTAGCACCCATTGAAATTCCTTTGGAAAACTTGCACCCGGTGCGTAGTGCCAGGCAGGTGCATCACGCCATTGCCCAGGTGCATCACACCGGCGAAAACTAGAATTTTTGCTGCAAGTTTCCCTCTTTCTCCTCAAAGTGCGATTTTTCTTTTGGCTCTCTCTCACTTGCACAAAATAAGGTCTTCCAAACACTAAAGAGAATTTTATATCATCTTGACTTTAATTTTTCATTTTAGAAACCCACTTTCCTAAAGTTGAATTCACTTTGCTTTAAAAACCCTGTTTTTTACAGTTTTGGTTGTTTTTGTCATTTGATGAACATGATGCTTGGATGTTTTTGTTTCTTTTGTAGTAGCTGGAGTGCTGGAGTTTGCAAGATGACCAAGGGCTGTAACTGAAGCTTTATTACATATGAAAACATTAAAATTACATAAATTTGTACATGAAAATAGAAAAACTCTGTTTTCACCTCAAAACAGAGTTTTGAGGTAAAAATCCTTTATGAAGCAAATCATCAGTGAAATTTGTGATTTTATGAACTTATTAAACATCCTCATGTGCCTTCTGTCCTCTTACTTTTGAAGACCATGGTGGCAAACCCTAGACCTAATGAGACCTAAAACCCTAAAAGTGGCTTTTGCAGATGTAAATGACAAAAAATGACTGTAAATGACCTGAGCTTGTGAAAATAGGCCAGCAGGTAAAGACCATGAGGGAAATTTGATAATGAACCACTTCCATCAGTTTATCCATGACCTAATGGAATGCAACTGATTGGATGGGACACCTAAAATGCATGCAAAAAGAGAATTTGATCACTGATGGAGGGATGAAGATAACAATACTAACATTGGCTCTAATGGGGATGGTAGCTCCTAGGAGGTGCCAAGAACTACAGATCTCTGGAAAGCAGACAATGCCTCTTCCATTGGGCTAAATGGAGTCAATAACTTCAGCAAACTAAAACCAATATCTTGACTCAAAACTGACTCAAAACAAGACTGAAACTAACTCAAAACTGACTTAAGAAATCCACACTAAATAACCAAAAGCTAACATCAGACCTTCAATTTTATAGCCTTCAATTTGGGCCCCAAACTGAATGAATGACGATAGTACAAACTGACTCTGAAACTATCTTGACACTGACTAAAACAAAAGATGGCTCAAGACTTACTTAACTGAAATAAGTACTTACAAAGCTTTTTAATGTCCATCGAGATTTGAGGGCTTCAAATCATGATGACAACCACCTGCCTACTGATGAAATATGTACAATCATGTGAAGTGGGCCTTCCAATGTAACCAATCCAGTAGATGACTACATACTGAAATTCTGCTCTCACTTTTCCCGAGCAGGTAGAACGATGTACATGTAGGAAACTCACAATAACAATTGAAACCAAGGATTATGATAACGAACCAGGCAACATTCATCTTCTCTAATGCTTGCAAAAGAATGCCGAAGGGATCTTGATAATCCTAAAGCACTAGCTTGTCTTGAGATCTAGCAACAAAAATACAAGTACTCCCTTCATTCTGATATGAAAGAACAATTGGTTGCCGAGTGATAGGAAGGCATAGAGAAGTATAAGCTTTTGCCATCTGAGTGTTAGCTGTAAATTCCTCGAGCATGAGAAATTATGGCATATTGTCTCTCTCAGGCTCATATTCCTCAATTTCATGGTCTAGGTCATTCTTAAACAGAAAACAATCTTCAAGATTATCAAACATGACAGCCTTATCATCTTCATGAAAGAAAATATTATCTGTTCGTTGATCTATAAATCTAATTTCAAGACTGTCATCATTTTCAAAAGAGGAAGAAGTTTCACCAACACCTTCTTGACCATGTGCACACTGCAGACCTGCATTAGCTTGGGCTGTAACATGACCTTTCAGGAGTTGATCTATCTCATCTTTAGATATAGGAGATAATACTTTTTGTTTTCTTTTGCTCAAGCGATTATTGTCTTCTTGAAATAACGTTTCAAAACATGAAAGACCCGAATGACAGTCCTCAATTCCCAAGTCTTCTGAAGTTTGAAAACATTGTTGATCATCTTCATATGACATGGCAATCAAATTATCATTTACCACTGAGTTATCAAAAGAAGATTTTTCACTTACTTGAACAAAGATCTCATCTTGTTTTTCATAAAATGACTGGATTACCTCCTCGTGAAGGCTTTGTTCTAATGAAATGAGAATGCTTGGGTCAATAAATCTGTCTTCCTCATTCTAGATGATCTCAACAATAGATCTCTTATTCATGGGATTCAGAACAAGGTACTCTTGATCATCATGATCTGAATCTAGATCTGAAATAGCCGACTTGACTTTATCACATCCTGAGATTGAAACTTGACTTTCCTGCATACTGTCTTCTTCTATGGACAGATCTGAAATAAAACCTTGTCTTTCATCATTTTCAATTGTACTAATATCTTGAACCCGCTGCAAAGTTTCCTGAGCATCTTGATAAGTGTCCTCTAAGCTTTCTTTATTCTGTTGAAATGGATTTTCATACAGGGCTTCCATGATCTCATCATCCATGAAGTCATCATCTTCATAATATTTCTCAAGGTTTTCAATAAAACTATAAACATGTTTGCAACAGTTCTGAACTAAATTTAATGATGGATAAGACTCTTTATACCTTTCAAAGAACATGGTATGAAAATCTTTCAAACAATAAATACAAGCAGGCGACAAACTTTCATACCAAGATCGTGCTTCACCTTCCAGAGTGGCCATGAATATCTTCATCAAGCAATCTTCAGGAAAATCAACCTTCAACTTGCAAATATGTATATTAAATCTAACCAGATGTAAAGCAGCATCATTCCTTTCATCATCTTTAAACATAGGCAAATTCCTTTGCCAATCTACCTTAGGAATTTTATTTGGAAAACCTGGAATGTGATCTCGGCTCATGGGAGCATACCATCAAGCAAAAAAATCCATTTTGATAACAATGAATTCACCAAGAAATTCTTTAGGCTACTAGTTCTTGAAGAGTGGAGTTGCCATAAAAAATTCTGAAGCTTGGGATTTTTCGACACTGGAGTCGCTAGGTGAATGATTTCAACCTTCCGATGCCTGATCGATGTCCACCATCAACAATCAGATCTAAACTTGATACAATTTTGCCGAGGAACATAAAACTACCCAGTATGGTCGCCACTATGTTGGGACCTAAATCTACCCCAGGCTGAGAAAGGTAGGTCTAGGGTAACATCAAACCATGCTTAACTTGCTAGCTAGCCCTACCAGGTCGGGAGAGGGCTCTCTCCTTGTCAATCTCAATGAAAATATATCAAGGAAGGCTTGAGATGACTGATATAAATAGTAATTTTAGGCTAGGTATGTTTGCTCAGAGGAATTTGTTTGATTTTAATGGTTGATTGCTAGATCAGATGAGGAAGGCAGCGTTGGGTCCGGGAAATCGACTCAGATTTGCAGAGGTTTCTGTGGGGCGAGGTAGGTGGTGGGCTCTAGTATTGCAGCAATAATGATGCAACTCCTGGGACTCCCTTCTTTACTTTTATCAACCCGATAGTTCGTAACAAACTTGGAAGCGACAGTGCTATATGCACAAGTATTAGCTCTTGCCGCAGGCTGTCACTTGATCAGCTGGCACAAGTTTGCTAGGAGCTTAAGCCAACTTCTATGAGCTCTTAGAAGAAGCTTTTAACTGTGATGGACGAAAACTAACTCAACCAAAGGCTAATCTACTTGCAGAAAGAAGTTGAAATCTAGAAAGGAACGCAAACCCTAACAAATCCTAGTTTTACCGACTAACCCTACTGGTGAAAGTAAAAGGATGAAAGCTACAGAAATGGATGACATTGACTTATAGAAAGGTAAAATGCATGTGACTAAGCTACTTCTGAAGAGACATATGAAGAAAACATCTTTTTGCATTTTTGAGTAATTTGTCAGAATTATTTTGCATGTGCTTTAACTGTGTTTGACTGTGCAGAGGTTGATTGGTGAAAGGAAATGGAGTAGGCGCTTGCAGGAGGTTGGGAAGGTTAGAAGAGGGCCTAAGGGGTCCCTGGCACCCTTCTAGAGAGTTTCATAGTGTTCAGATCTCAAGAAACCGCTTTCGTGAGCTTCTACAGGAAGTCTGCAGGGGTTCTACAGGATGTACTGTAGCTTCTATAGGATGTTTCTACAGGATGTTCCGAAAGGGAATTTTGAAGGGTTGATGGTGGAAGAAAGGTGAAGAAGTGGGTACAACGGTTGGATAATGATGTGGAGGGGTCCAAGACCTGGCGAACGAAGCGGGTGAGTGATAAGGATGGATGGATTTGTTCAAGGAGGGGTAGAGCAATGTTGCACAAAAAATATGGAAATTAGGTCAAAGTGAGGGAACGTGGCAAATGTGAGGCAAGAATTAGAGTTAGAGGACGGAGCAGGTGGTATTGATGGAGTAGGGGTAGGCAAAGAGGTATCATAGGTGCTCTGCAAGTTATTTTCCAAACTATTCAAACAAAGACTCGGAAAACCAAAGACCTAGCTACTTTAACCTAATCTGACTTGAATATCAGCAAAGAAAATGAACAGAAGTTTATTGCAACGAAATCATGTGAAATAGCTATGAAAACTAAGCAATCATGAACCTGAACATGTAACCACAACTGGTATCAACTTCTGCAAATGAGAATTTAACACTAACAATTGCATGATGAAGCAAAGACAGTGTTTTTGGTGGCGGCAAGGACACCTTGGTCTCAGCTCATGGTCCCACAGAGGGAGAGGTGAGATCAGGGGTGCTTGATGGCCTTTTTCTGAATATATTCTCTGTTATTAACCTATCAAAACAATCTGAACATGAAAAGCCTTTTTAATCATCAACAATGACCTAGGTAACCAAGCAAGACTGTAATCTACTTAACAGAAATTATTTTGCAAAGACATTAAAAGCATATAACAGTACACGAAGGAGGCCTTGGCACTTGGGTTGGGCCCAACCCCAAGAGCTATAGGCTCCTAAGAAAAGCTCAGAACTGATGCCAAATGAAACTGCTTTCCATTATTCAGAAATAACCATGTCACAAAGAAAGTTGTACAGCGGAAGCTACAAAATGAGCTGAAAAACTAACATCATTATAGTGCAAAATACAATTGTTCAAAAAAAGTAACCTACGAAGGCTGGAAGCCTTCCTATTTATGCACTACGAGGGTCTCCAACAGCCCTCCTTAACTCGAGGGGCTCGGCTGCTTTAACTGCCAGTGATCAGTCACTTTACACAAAACTGCTCGGCTGCCCTTGGGAATTCTTTTCGGTGGCTTGCTGAACTCCGAGCTGAGGGTGGAGAAATCAAGGAAGGGGCCATTTAGTGCAGGAGACACCCTTCCTATGAATCCTCACCCTTTTTCCTTCATTCTTGGCTTTCATCTGGCTCATAAATGCTTGGCCTTGGTCCAAAATTTGTCCAAAAATTTGCGATAACTACGTGTTAGCCTTCTTGGTCAAGTGACTATTCTCATTCGTTCAACTAACATAAATATACTCAAAAAACATGCATAAACTATGAAAAATGGTGGATTGATGAATAACAATAGGCAAAATGAGCCCAATAAGTTACCCATTTTTGGGGCTCATCATCACCCCCCTGCTAAATGGGTTGCTCATCCTCTAAGCAACTAATCTAGCTCATCATCCTTGATAGCTTTGACTACCTCTCTCACGTCGCAGGCCTCCGAGGTGATGTCTTCTTCTTGGTCATGAAATCCTACTTTTCTTTCCACTTCCTCCCACTGCCTGTTTTCCTCTTCTTCCTGAACTCCTTCCAGCAATCCCAAAAGCAAGGGAGGACTGAACTTTAGGTCGATCCAATTGGCCTGCATATTTTGCATTGACTGTTTATAGAGGGGTACCATTGCCAAGGCCTCCCTCATCCTGGTTGGAGAGTGGTATTCTCTTATCTTCAAACCGTGGGGCAGTGTGTTCCACCTCCTTGTGTAAGCATGAAGGCAGTTATCCCCCAACAGTCTCTCCATGTCCTCAAAGTGGGCAATAGCTTGAGCCTGTTGTTCAATGTAATCTGGTAAATCCTGAGGGCTGTTGGCCAAGTGTTGGTGGGCGCTTATCAATGCTGAGGGATCCTCCGGCTCTGCTCTGATCATTAGTGGTTCACTGAGTTCCCTGTTCATAATATCTCGGACCTCTGCTGCCCTTTTTTCCTCATGATTCAACCAAGAGGCCATGGCCATAAGTTGCACATCTCCTACCACAGCGTTGGGATCCCACGAATTCATATTTGGAAGGGCCAAGTTGTGCAAATAAAACTCTGATAATTTAGCCTTGTCCTCTGATGAGCTACTGTCACATAAAGCCATAAATTGATGATAGTTTTGAAATGGAGTAGTGCCCCTTTGGGCCAAGGTGTTAATCTGGAACTGCAACCATTGATCTTTAAGGTACAAAGCGTATGACTTGGCAGGCTGCCTACACTGTACGACCTCTATTGCCCAGCTGGCCATGCAGGCCAGTTGGGCTTCCTTCTCATGTACCTGTTGCCTTAGAGACTGTATCTCCTCTACTGCTTGTAACTCCTTCTCCTGTAGCTGTTTTGTTAGTGCCTCGATCTCAGCCTGCAGCCCATCCTTTCTTTGTTGTTCATCCAAGGTTTCTTTGTCTGTTGGAGGCTTTTCCCATTGCTGTTGTTCTCCTAGAATGGAGGGCCTGTCTTCCTTATGGATTCCCTGTAGCTGTAGCTGCTGTTTCAGCAGCTCGTTTTCTTCCTGTAGTTTGGCCCTCTGAATGCTTTCCACATGCTTCACCATGGCCAATTCTTTCCTTGACTCCCTAAGTTGTTCTTCTAGGGGCCTATGTCTACCACACCCTTGGAATTGGCGATCCTCATCCAAGTGTGAGTCCTAATTCTTTCTTCTTCCAGTGCAAAGAATAGTGGCACCGCAAACTTCTGGGGAATTATTTTCCCAACTTCTAACAGGTTATAGTATGAGCCCAAACTGGGCTGAGGGCTTGGTTCCAATATTTCTTCTGTCCTTTCTTCTTCCTGTGGTCGTTTGGCTGCCTTTTCCTCCAATTTCTTGGTCTCTTTTAGCTTAGCCCGAGTTTCCTGTAGAGCTTTCTCAGCTTCCTGTAGAACTGTCTTTGAGTCCATTGTCTTCAGTCTTTCTCTCCAGGTGGAAGTTTTTGGGCTTCCTCACTCATAGGTGACAGAAATCTTTGAAGGAGGCCCTTCCTTTGGTTTAGGGGTTGTGTCCTCAATGATAATTGGCTCCTTTGACTGGTTGGGGTCTGCCTACTTTGATCCGTGTGCTCCTTCTTGCTTTAAAGTACATGGAGGTTTGCCTCTTTTGCTTCCCTTTTTGTTTTGGAGGTGTTTTTAAGGTGGCAAGCACAGCCGCTGCCTCTCTTGCCAATATTTCCGGTGATTTCCCTCTTTGTTGTTCTGTTTCCATGCTTCCTGTAGAAGCCTCTGTGTCAACTGTTTCTGCTTGTATTGCGGCCATTTCAGGATCTGTCTTTGCCTTTTATTTTGGTGTGACTGTTGTGGCTGTGCCAACCTTTACTTGGGATGTTTCTGCCTTCTCTTCTCTCCTCTGCAGTCTCTTTTCCCTTGGTGTTTGTGCTGTTGTTCCTTGCTCTGTTTTAGGCTCAACAATTTGGCCCTTTCCCTCTTTCTCCTTTTGTCCTGCTTGTGCTTGTTTGTCTTGTGTTTCTTTACCACTGGTTTTCTCTCCTGCTTCAGTGTGTTCCCCTTCTTCACTGCTGGATGAGGTGATCTCCTCGGCCAGAATTCTAATATCGTCATCTTTGGACATGTTTCGGAAAATTTCCCAAGAGAGGGGGACAATGTAGGTGTGGAGGGCATCTTCCACTAAAAGTTTGATGAGCCCATGATGGGCTAACTGATCTGGTGTCCCTTCTTTCAATTTTGTGCCACATTCACTTAATGATTGCAGAAGAAAATAGGGGATGCTCAACTTCTCTTCTGGAGGTAAATCCATTCCATGTCTTAGTTCATTCAACAACCTGAAATGATAGCCGTAGACAATGCTGAACCTCCCTTCACAGGTAATGTATTTCATGATTTGGAAACTGACTTCGCTCCAAAGAGGAGGTAAGCTGGTTCTCCGGACCCCGTTTTTGTCTTCTACAGGATGTTCCTCAGGCAGGAAGAATGCTTTCTTGGCTGCCTGGCCCAATGACCTTTCTTCTTTGCTCCAAGGGAGCCCTAATGGGAGACCAGTAACACGACTGATGAGCTCAGGGGTAACTTCTAGGGTCAAACCCCTAAAATTCACTGTGGCCTGTGTCTTTGATTCAGGTTTTAGGGACATTAAGAATTCCTCCGTTATCTCATCGTCATGACCCTGAATTTTGTCACAAAAGGACATCCAATTGGCACGAGTGAGGAGGTCCACCACCTCCGTATGCTCATGCATCTTGCTGGGATCTGAAGGTTCTTTCCTGATAAACCCTCCTGGCATGGTGAGAGTGCCCTGTTTTATGCTTCGATCAGAAAAATGAAATGTTGTTTATGGATTTCTCCCCTGAACTCTGAGAAGGGATTTCAACTATCAACTAGAACCAATTTCTTGGCTTTAAGGTTGTTGCTGCCCAGAACTCGGTTTTCCGATAATGAAGGAAGAAATTGGGTTTCCACAGACAGAGTACAGAGCTCAATGTTTATTCCCAGCGTACATACAAACATGCAAATTCAAATTCTTCATACACAGGCTAGCCCTCACAGTTGCGTATCTTTCCTACAGGAGATTTTTTTTTTTTTTTTTTTTTTAACAGGAACTGTGGAGGAGAATTTTGACGCAAAAACGACTAAGAAATACTGTGCAACAAACAGGCAAACTGCTATTTCCAACTCACAGGTGGATTTTTCTCGGACTTCCCAATTTGAGACAGTTCAATTCTCCGCCTTTTCGAAACATACCATGCATGGAAGAGTGTTTTCGAGCCTACCTCTCTCGGAACTCCAAATTTGACGAAGAAAAGTCCAGGCTTCTCTGCTCCGGAAAGCTGTGCCAGACTTCCTGTAGAGCTGCTTCCTGTAGAACTCTTGCCGGCTTCTGTAGGATGTCACTGCACCTCTGAACGAGCCTGGTACGTGGGAGATTTTTTGAAATAGGCCGAAAAACTCGGTGGAGGACGACGGGTTAACAGATTTCAGAAGCAGAGGACGCGTACTTCGGCCGAGGACGTTGCAAGTGCAAATGAACAGCGGGTGGTGAGAGTCTTCAGCCGAGTATCTTTTAACTGCGGTGCAATTCATGGCGAGGGAATGAGGTGGCCAGACCGAACCGTTGATCCAATGTCACGACCATCATTTTTCTGCGTGTCTCTGACCGCCATCACCTCCCCTCTACCATTAACTGCCGCCACCACTACCAGTCCCGACGATTTTCCCCGACTGGACACTCCACACGTGTCGGCTGCACGTCTCGTCGGCAAATTTGAACGTAACTGAGCTTGTTCAGATCCCATGAAGCTATGTAACTGGCTGAGGGTGGCCAGTTGACTGGCCACCAATCCCGTTCAATCCGAACCATTTTCATAGTCATGCAGTTTTCGAAATATAGTTTATGCAATTGACGAATGAGTTTAGACACTTACCTACGTGGCCGTGGATGTGTTATGCAGACTTCGGGCCTTGGAACCAGTGCTTCGCTTGTTGTTTCCTCGTGCACGGGTGTTAGAACCCATTCCTTCATTTGTTGATGCTGTATGCACGGGTTTTGGAACCCGATCCTTCAGTTGTCAATGCTGCATGCACAGGTTCTGTTGGGTTTCGGCTACTGAGGATGTTTTCACGTCCAAGAGGAGCCTTTTGCATGTTCCCTTTGTTGATCTCGGCTGTCCCTGCCTCCAGAGTATGTCTTCCAGAGGGATCAGCTGCTACAGGATTCCTGTAGGATGTCCTGTAGCTGCTTCTCCTCCTGGGATGCAGGCTAAACGAGCAGGGCTATATTGCGGACGAGGGATTCGTTGATGAAGAGTCTAGATGGAGTTTGGATAGGTAGGGTGAGCGAGACTTTGTTACTTGACTTGTCACTAAAAATTCTTGCTGTCAATCTGAGGAAAACAGGGTTTCTTGTATGACTGTGCAGGAACACATAACCAGGTGGGTGACGGAGCTGTAAAGAGATGGAACAGGGTGCCATATGGTGATGGGTGGAAACAGGGGTGGCTGCAGGCCTAACAAACAGATTCCAACCTTCAGATTCCCCTCCAAGATTGATTTTGGCTTGCCCGAAGGTTCTACAGGATGTTTCCTGTAGAAGACATAGACTACCTGTAGAATAGGCAGAACTTCCTGTAGAAGGTGAAATTTGCCCCTAAATATGATAAAATCCTAGGAGAGGCGAGTGGTCATGGAGGAAGTATCTGTGAGGGTGTCCTGTAGCTTGGTGTGGACCCTTGTCCTTGTTTTGTGCGACCTTCCTATCCTGCAATATATTCCCTGCAACCTGCAATTATTCCACAGAGATTAGGCCTGTTTTTTCTTTTTTTCTCCTCTTTTTTTTTTTTTGAGAGAGAGATAACTGGGGTGCCTCCATGAGGTTTTCACCCTCACTATCTGCCCCGAGCGCCTCTAAGAAGTTTTCACCTAGGGATCTTTTTATTTCATTTCTCTTTTTTTTTTTTTTTGATGCTCAAGGTGTGGGTGGAGTAGAGACAGGGCCCTGCTCCACTACCAGCACTGATTTGTCCAAAGTTTCAATGAACTCCTGCCTCAAAAGGGGTTTCCTGTAGATTTTCAATCGATGCCCATTGACGAGCATGGGGATGGCTTCTTCATCAATGGTCCTGATAAGGACTGAACCATTATCGATGCATTTCTCCACTGTATATGGTCCTAACCACCTTGTCCTTAGTTTCCCTTTGAAATCCTTGTATCTTGAGTCATACAGTAGCACCCAATCTCCTGGCTGGAATTGCTTTTCATTAAGGTGCCGGTCATGCCATATCTTCCTCTGGAGTTGAACTACTTCTGAGTGGAGGAGGGCCTACATTCTCTGTTCATCTAATCCATTCAGCTGCAGTAATCTTTCCCGTTGTGCATGGTTGAGATCTAGGTCCAGCTGAGCTGCCACCCTCAATGTGTTGTACTCGAATTCTATGGACAACAGAGCCTTCTTCCCGTAGACCAGCTCATAAGGTGTGAAACCTGTTGTAGTTTTCCAAGTGGTGTTGTAGGCCCAGGTGGCCTCAACCAAGCGATCTGCCCAATCCTTCCTGCTGCTGCTCACCACTTTAGTCAAAATCTCTTCCAACGATCTATTAGTAACTTCCACCTGCCCATTAGCTTGCGGATGATAAGGGGTGGAAGTTCTGTGCTTGATCTTGTGATGAGCGAGTAGGTCTTCAATCAGGTTAGAGGTGAACTGACTTCCTTGATCGGTGACTAGCTCTCTTGGGTAGCCAAATTTGTAGAAGATATTTTCCCTTAAAAACTCAGCCACTTTTTCTTCTGTTGCTACCTTGATTGCCTTGGTTTCTGCCCACTTTGTCAGGTAGTTTGTGCACACAATGATGTAAGACCTTTGCTTTGAAGGAGGGTTGATAGGACCCACAAAATCCATGCCCCACTTCTCAAATGGCTCGAAGGTCACTTGAGGTTGGAGGGGCATTTCATCCCTTGGAGTCGGTTTCCCCATCCTTTGACACCGATCACATTGGCTGATGTATCTTCTGACATCTTGATGAAGAGTGGGCCAATAGTAGCCTCCCTGTAGAATTTTGAAGGCAATCCTTTTCGCTGCAAAGTGACCTCCACAAGGCCCATCGTGACAGGTCAGGAGGATGTCGAAAACTTCCTCCTCCCTAACACAACGCCTCAAGATCTGATCTGGGCCAAGTTTAAACAGGTTGCCCCCGATCCAAGTGAATGGGGCACTTTTCCTCACAATTTTTCCCTTCTCTCTTGAGGATAGGTGTGGAGGGAACTGTGCTGAGACCAAGTAATTTTCTATATCAGCAAACCACAGAGAGAGTACTGAAATAGCAAACAGGTGTTCGTCTGGCATCTGGTCATCCACTGTCCCTTCTTCACCTATAGGCAAATCCAATCTAGACAGAAAGTCAGCAACAACATTTTCCTTACCTGGCTTGTCCACAATGGTCAAATCAAATTGCTGCAACAAGAGTAACCATCTAATGATATGAGCATTTACATCATGCTTATTCATTAAATATCTAATCGTAGCATGATCAGTGTGTACGAATGTTTGATAACCAGTGATGTAGTGTCTGAACTTGTTTAGGGAGTGGACTACAACCAGGAACTCTTTTTCGGTTACAGTATAGTTCATCTCTGCCTTGGACAGGTTTTTGCTGACAAAGTATATGGCATATGGTAGTTTCTCCTCAACTTGTCCTAAGGCTGCCCCTATGGCTTTGTTTGAGGCCTCAGTGTGGATGTGGAAAGGTAGGGCCCAGTTTGGACCTCTCAAGAACGGGGCAGACACCATATTATCTTTCAACTCATCCAAAGCCCCTTGACAGTCGTTAGTCCATTTAAACTCAACATCTTTCCCTAAGAGGCCAAAAAATGGTGAGGCTAGCTTACTGAAATCTTTAATGAATCTTCTATAATATCCTGCTAAGCCTAGAAAACTCCAAACATCTCTTACCTTTTGAGGAGGTGGAACCTTTTGGATGATAGCAATTTTTTTAGGATCCACCTGTAATCCTTGCTGAGAAATGGTATGACCTAACACGGTCCCTTCAGTCATCAGGAATTCACATTTTTCAGGACTAAGGGACAGGTTCATCTCAATACACTTGGTTAAAACTTTTCCCAGGTTAGACAATGCTTCTTGGAAGTTAGACCCATAAGGAGTAAAGTCATCCATATAGATTTCCACTGGATCGTGAACCAGCTCAGTAAATATGCTCAATACTGCTCTCCGGAAAGTGGCAGGAGCGTTGCATAGCCCAAAGGGAAGGACCCAGTAGGCAAAGGTTCCCCAAGGACAAGTGAAGGTGGTATTATCTTGGTCTTCGGGACTGATTTGGATTTGATTATACCCGCTGAACCCATCTAGGAAAGAAAATAACTTCTTCCCTGCCAACCCATCTAGCACTTGATCTATGAACGGCAAAGGGAAATGGTCCTTCTTGGTGGCTTTGTTAAGTTCTCGATAATCTACACAGATTCTCCACTTCCCATTTTTCTTGGGTACAAGCACCAGAGGAGAAACCCATTCACTGTCCGAGATGGGGTAGATGAATCCTACATCCAACAAATTTTGCAATTCTTCTTTAACGATGTCCTTAAGGGTTGGATTCATTCTCCTCTGAGGCTGCCTGACTGGTTTACAATCCTCTTTAATGTAAATGTGATGGGTACAGACCGAAGGGTGGACTCCTTTCATCTCCTTATAGCTCCAAGCGAAGGCATCCAAATGGTGGCTCAATAAGCTATAGAGCTCCTTCTCCTGAGAGGAAGATAGGGATGAGCTGATCTTTAAGGTTCTTTCAGGGAAAAATTCCACATTTTTAACTCTGGGTGAGGTCGGATCGGCCACACAGAGGTCCACTAAAGCGCTGGCTTGGGTACCTTCCACTAACTCCTCTAACGATAGTGCACTGGGAGGTGGATTTTGAATCAAATTCTCGATCAAGTCATCCTCGGTCAAAGGACCTCCCCTGGCGGCTTCTACTGTGCACAATGGTGCCGAGTAGACTTCACCCTCATCTTCCTCCTCCAACCAGAGTGGTAAGTCATGTTCTAACAGAGGTTGGGCAGGAGGGTATAGGACTAGCTGTTTGGACATAGGCCCATTCTTGATGGTCATGCTTCCAGCTCGACAACTGATGTAAGCATCCGCAGTAGCTAACTAAGGCCTTCCAAAAATGAGGGGGTATCCAGTGAGTTTTGCCTTTGGTTGAAGGACCAAAAAGTCCGCAGGGTACTCCCAAGAATGAACAGAGACCAGGACATCCTCCACAATCCCCTCGGGAGTCACGGTGGAGCGGTTTGCCAACTGCAGTACTGTCGAGGTCTTTCTTAAGGAACTCTGAAGGTTGAGTTTGAGCATAGTGTCCCTGGTCATCACATTGATGGCAGCCCCTAGATCAATCAAGGTGTGGGGGATTATGGTGCCATTGATGTGGACATCAACTACAGGACTCCCAGGGTCCAAATATTTTGGACAGATTACTTGTCCCAACATCAGATCGGACAATTGTCCTATGACATTGATAGTCAGGGCATCTCTCTTGCACCTGCCTGGGTGCCTGAAACACTTCTCCTTGATCAATTTGTTGTAGATTGGTACATCTTTTATGGCCTGGAGAAGTGGGATTTTTACACACAACTGTTTAAGTTCTCCCAGAAGTTCAGTCTCCTCTAGGTTTGGTTGTGTGGCTACTGTTAGTCTCTCAGGAAAGGGTGGAATGTCTTTGGGTTCCTTTTCTTGATTCTCTTCCTCTTCCTCCAAGGGAGGAGGTTGGCGATCTGGAAGGACCTTTCCAGATTGTAGGTTGATCTCCTAAATCTCCACAGCATAGGTAGGGCATGTCGTCTCTCCAGTGTATACCTATTGGGCTTGTCTATTGTTGGGGTTCGGGTTCGGTTGAGCAGGCATCTGGGGTTGTCTTGGAGGAGCAGGAGGTAATGGTTGTGGTTGAGTAGGAGGTGGAGGCAAAATAGCGGGAGGAGAGTTGTATTGGGGCCTCCACCCCGGTTGAGGTGCATTCCACTGAGGTTGTGGCTGGACATGAGAGTGAAACGAATGAGCAGTAGGTTGAGTATGGTATGGACCAAGGAGGAGGTGTGGATCAGGAAGGATGAGTAGGGGGCCCCCAAGAAGGCATGTGAGCGGATTGGTTGGGGTTGTAATAAGTTTGGGATGTTCCTTGCATCCCCTGCTGGTAAGGTCTGGACCCATGCAACCTCCTTTGGTTAAGGAAGTAGAGTGGCTCAGTGGCCCCTTCAGCCCCTTGGTACATGGCTTTAAGTCCAGGTAAGGTTGGGCACTGGTTCGTGGGGTGGTCTTCCTCACAAACGAAACATACCTCCACTGAGTGCAATGGACACTCGTTCTTAGGATGCTTCCTTGTACATCTGGGACAAAAAATGGCCAAAGCCCTCTCAGCTTCCTCTTTCTTCTGTTGGATTCGGAAAGTATCCAGTTGCATGGCAATGGTCTGTCTCATCTCACTTTTGAGGTCTTCCATCTGATTAGCAAACTCATGCTTGGAGAAGGTGGTACTAGCTGAGAGTGGATTCCCCCTACCTCGTTTCCGGGCTGCCCTAGAGTGGTTTCTAAACACAGTCTTTATGTCCTCATAAGGTAGTTGGTAGATGTCTCCTCTAGCTAGTAGATGGAGGGTATCTAGAAGGTCTTCGGGGACTCCAGGGATCAGAACTAGCTTCAGAGATTCAGGGTCAAGCGTGCACCTGACCCGTTTATAGCTAAGTTGGAACCTTTCCTCGTAGTCTTCTAAAGACTCATCACTTCCCATAGTCATCCGAAAGATATCTCCCTTTGTTTCCTTTGACCTACAGTAGTCCCAGTATTTGTTGTTGAAGACTTGCTGCATCTGAGCCCAAGCTGTGATACTATTTCCAGTTAACCCCATGAACCAACGTAGTGCTGCATCCTTGAGGGTAGAGGGAAAGAGTTTCAACTTTTGCTCGTCTTCTACATAGTCATAAGTTCGACAAAGGAAAGCAAACTCAAACAGGAAGGTATCAGGGTCTTCAGTGGTCAATCCATGGAAATGAGGTAAGGCTAAGGGACTTATGTTTTTCATCTTCATGTCCCCATTGGTTTCTCGGATGGGAAAGGCACCTTCTATTCTCTCATCATCTTCTCTACCATTTCTGTTTTCAGCCATGGTCTCAAAAGGAATGTTTTCTTGCTCTTCTTTTGTTATAGGATCTTCGTATATCTCAGGAGGTTCACCTATAGGTTCTTCTGGATCACTGCCACCAAAGAAGAGAGAAGGGTGACTCAGTGATGTGGTGGGGGTGTTGGGTAGGAATTTTCCGGTATTGTCTCTGTTCCTACGAGGCATGAAATGAAATATTTTTTTTTGCTTCTTCTTCTTCGTTTTTTTTTTTTTTTTCTTTCTTTCTGCTTGTACCTGCAAAACTGAAATAGATTGAATTGCAACTAACTAAAATCTATCTTGCTGAAATGAAAATGCGGAATTGAAATGAAAGCAGGAAAGGACTAATCTATTTTGCTGAAATGAAATTGCAGGAATGAAATGCTAGGCTACGCTTGCAGAATTGAAATGCTAATTTACGCTTGCAGAATTGAAATTGTGGAATTGAAATGCTAATCTATGAAAGCAGGAAAGGTCTAATCTACTTTTGCAGAAATGAAATTGTAGAATGGAAATGAAATAAACTACTTAGCAGAAGGTTGTAGTAGAAAATAGAAGAAAAGCAACAATCACAAATAATCTGGCGCTTCCCTGGCAATGGCGCCAAAAAGATGGTGGGCTCCAGTATTGCAGCAATAATGCTACAACTCCTGGGACTCCATTCTTTACTTTTATCAACCCGGTAGTTCGTAACAAACTTGGAAGCGACGGTGCTATATGCACAAGTACTAGCTCTTTCCGCAGACTGTCACTTGATCAACTGGCACAAGTCCGCTAGGAGCTTAAGCCAACTTCTATGAGCTCTTAGAAGAAGCTTTTAACTGTGATGGATGAAAACTAACTCAACCAGAGGCTAATCTACTTGCAGAAAGAAGTTGAAAGCTAGAAAGGAACGCAAACCCTAGCAAACCCTAGTTTTACCGACTAACCCTACTGGTGCAAGTAAAAGGATGAAAGCTACAGAAATGGATGCCATTGACTTATAGAAAGGTAAAATGCATGTGACTAAGCTACTTCTGAAGAGAAATATGAAGAAAACATCTTTTTTCATTTTTGAGTAATTTGTCAGAATTATTTTGCATGTGCTTTAACTGTTTTTGACTGTGCAGAGGTTGATTGGCGAAAGGAAATGGAGTAGGCACTTGCAAGAGGTTGGGAAGGTTAGAAGAGGGCCTAAGGGGTCCCTAGAACCCTTCCAGAGAGTTTCATAGTGTTCGGATCTCAAGAAACCGCTTTCGTGAGCTTCTACAGGAAGTCTGCAGGGGTTCTACAGGATGTACTGTAGCTTCTACAAGATGTTTCTACAGGATGTTCCGAAAGGGAATTTTGAAGGGTTGATGGTGGAAGAAAGGTGAAGAAGTGGGTACAGAGGTTGGATGATGATGTGGAGGGGTCCAGGACCTGGCAAATGAAGCGGGTGAGTGATAAGGATGGTTGGATTTGTTCAAGGAGGGGTAGAGCAATGTTGCACAAAAATATGGAAATTAGGTCAAAGTGAGGGAACGTGGCAAATGTGAGGCAAGAATCAGAGTTAGAGGATGGAGCAGGCAGTATTGATGGAGTAGGGGTAGGCAAAGAGGTATCACAGGTGCTCTGCAAGTTATTTTCCAAACTATTCAAACAAAGACTCGAAAAACCAAAGACCTAGCTACTTTAACCTAATCTGACCTGAATATCAGCAAAGAAAATGAACAGAAGTTTATTGCAACGAAATCATGTGAAATAGCTATGCAAACTAAGCAATCATGAACCTGAACATGTAACCACAACTGGTATCAACTTCTGCAAATGAGAATTTAACACTAACAATTGCATGATGAAGCAAAGACAATGTTTTTGGTGGCAGCAAGGACACCTTGGTCTCAGCTCATGGTCCCACAGAGGGAGAGGTGAGATCAGGGGTACTTGATGGCCTTTTTCTAAAGATATTCTCTGTTATTAGCCTATCAAAACAATTTGAACATGAAAAGCCATTTTAATCATCAACAATGACCTAGGTAACCAAGCAAGACTGTAATCTACTTAACAGAAATTATTTTCCAAAGAAATTAAAAGCATATAACAGTACATGAAGGAGGCCTTGGCACTTGGGTTGGGCCCAACCCCAAGAGCTACAGGCTCCTAAGAAAATCTCAGAACTGATGCCAAATGAAACTGCTTTCCATTATATAGAAATAACCATGTCACAAAGAAAGTTGTACAACAGAAGCTACAAAATGCGCTGAAAAACTAACAGCATTATAGTGCAAAATACAACTGTTCAAAAAAAGTAACCTATGAAGGTTGGAAGCCTTCCTATTTATGCACTACGAGGGTCTCCAACAACCCTCCTTAACTCGAGGGGCTCGGCTGCTCTAACTGCCAGTGATCAGTCACTTTACACAAAACTGCTCGGCTGCCCTTGGGAATTCTTTTCGGTGGCCTGCTGAACTCTGAGCTATGGGTGGAGAATTCAAGGAAGGGGCCATTTAGTGTAGGAGACACCCTTCCTACGAATCCTCACCTTTGTTCCTTCATGCTTGGCTGTCATCTGGCTCATAAATGCTTGGCCTTGGTCCAAAATTTGTCCAAAAATCTGCAATAACTACGTGTTAGCCTTCTTGGTCAAGTGACTATTCTCATTCGTTCAACTAACATAAATATACTCAAAAAACATGCATAAACTATGAAAAATGGTGGATTGATGAATAACAATAGGCAAAATGAGCCCAATAAGTTACCCATTTTTGGGGCTCATCAGTAGGCAAGTGTTTTAGCACTTTGAAATGAATGTGATGGTGAGTCTAAAGACTGGTGAGGAGTTGGAGAGGGAATGAAAATGTGACGAGTCCTCTTCAAACAACAGAAAACATATAAAACTAAATAAACCCCAAGGCAGAGCACTGAAACACCAATGGATTCCACCTTTTAATCTTGATTCATTTAGTTATGTAGAAAAAGAGAGATGATGACACATATACACATAAGATAAACTGAATAACAGAGGAGAAAATAATGCTAATTCACATTACCACAAGAATCCCACAAAATGCTGCAAAACCCTAGTTCATTTCCTTGCCAAACTGCAGAAGTGATGTACAATAGTGCTTAATGCATCCACAAGAGTGCAACCCTGACAAATGACTAAGAAAGTACAAGATATAGGCAACAAACCACCCATGCTAGCCTTTAGGGGTAGAATCCATGAGTCTAGGAGCTGTTTCAACAAGATCTAAAGTAGGAACTAAAAAATAGGCAGTGGAACAGCTTGTCTCTAAAACTATGGAAACTGATTCATTCAGTTCAAAACCACCTATAACTGATGTATCTACCTCCATGAGTCAATTTTTCTTATTTTTACATCATAGTACATGAATTTACATCATATCACATCATGAATTTGACCATAAGAGAGAAACTGGAAGAAAACTAAGCGAAATTTTGAGCAAACAAGCAAAATTGGCACTTTTTCATTCTGTGCGTAGCGCTTTTTCCAAGCTGCTTTTGGAAGGCTTCCCGAGGTCCAAATTAGGTGTAGGATAGCTTGTTGGAAATCTTGGTGAGTCTAATTTCTGGAGCAACGTAAATTTTTTGATTAAGAGTCCATTTTCCCATCCAAAATTGCAATCTCCCAAGATTGCTTCCTGTGTGGCCAAAAGGTGGCAGAGAGGGCATTTTTTGGGTGTTTTTGGCCCTTTTGGAGACCCAAAACTTATCAAAATTTCCTAGCAATTTCTGAGTATACATAAATTTTCATGAGGAATCCAAAAATGAAAAGTTTTCTTCAAATGGAGGTCCCCATCAAAAGCGTAGCGCCACTTGCCGGAAAAACCTGTTTTTTTCCCTAAAAAATTCAAAAATGCCAAAAAGTTCACCAAATTTCTTGAAATTTGGCATGAGTGATCTATGTTAAGTGCTATGCTGGGCCAATGAAGCTTCAACCAACATCTTGAGCTTATCTTGCACTTTCTTGCTCCTCAAAGTTCTCCTTAACTTGGCTTTTAGGCTTCTTATCCTTGTTTTACAAATTTTGTTCCGGGCCAAATAGTGATAAGCCATGTGGCGCAACATATTTTTCTCCTTATTGGCCTTGTCCAACAACTTCTCAAGGTGGATATTGACTCTTTCCAACCATGATTCTCGGTCGGCCTCTATTTTCTCTAGTGAAGTTAGCTTGATTTTCCTTCTCTTTGCCAATTGCCGGTTTTCCCTAATGTTTTGCAGCTCCATGATTGTTTGTTTTTCCTCCAATTGCTTATTCTATTGCTCAAGGTAATTAATGAACCATTTGTCCCTCTCAAGGTCAAGTGATAGGCTTTGGATCTCAACTTCTTTCTCCTTGATGATCTCATCCTTGAGCTTTGAGCTTTGGGAGCCCAAATCAGTGTCCTCTTACTCAACCAAAATTAAATCTCTGTCTTGGCCTTCAAAGGGCCCTTAATCATGCATTGGTTGTTTTCCTCTATCCTGTACCTGATCTGCTGAAGAAGAAGGCAAAGCCCCTTTCACCCTAGGTGAAGATAACAGTTGCCCGTTGTCCGGTGAAGAGAACATGACCCCTTCCACCCTTGGTGGAGGTAGTACTCGTTTGGCAGTTGCAAATGGCCTCCTTGTAGCCTTTTCATAAGTGACAAATACTGGCACTCCTGTAGTTTGAGTCTCATGAACCTCTGGCTGATTTGAAGGGCCTCCTTCCTCTTGAAACATTGATGGGGTCACCTGAGGACCTTTGAAAACCTCATGTGAAATGAAGGTATCCCAAGAAATATTCAACAAGCTCAACTGATGTAAAACAACAATTTTGATCAATGAAAAATGAAAAATGCTACTGAACTGTTGAGGAAAAGGTTTCCTTTGCACCAATGTAGCCATCTTCTCAATATTTCTGCATATGAAATAGGGGAGGTTCATCATCCTCACTCTAGTAAAGTGCATCAGCAATCTAACATGGTAAGTGTACAAGCGAGAAAACCTCCCTTCACAGGTGAAATATTTGATAATAAGCTTCATGAGTGGAGCATAAGTGTCTTGTAGGTATCTGAAAGGAAAGACCCTACTGATTTGCCTTTGATAACTAGCCTTGATGTAAGGCTCATAATGCTCTTTGCCCACATGCTGTCCTTTGTTCCATTGTTCTCCCACATTAGGAATACCTGTTGCTGCTGAAATAGTTTCAGGTGTCAAAGTGAAGGAGACACCAGCTAGGTTCACCTAACCATTGTGAAGGTGAAGAAAAAATAACCTAGCAAGTTCATGGTGATATTTCACCCTCTCCACCATCTCACAAAACTGGTAACAAGACTGATGTTTAAAACACGTTACTGCAAGAGGGCAAGCTAGTAACTCTGTGAGATTGGTGGGCTCCTCCTGGATGTGTTGTCCTCTCTTATGTGGTTTTCTTGGTGCATGAACCTCTTGGGAAGAATCACTGACAGTTTCATCATCCCTTTCATAAGCTGAATCTGTTTCCATACTTGCAAATATAGAGTGTAGAATGATGAGTATGAAGAGATTTTCTTAAATATAGGGTGACTGCTGTTTTTCTTTTGGGGATAAAAGGGTTGAGTGATAGTATAAGTGCAAAGGAGGGTTTTGATGATAGCAGTAGGGTTTTTAAGGAATGATAGGGTTTAGGAAAAGGGAATTAGGGTTTGGGGAATAGTAGGAAATATGTATAGGGTTTAGGGTTTGGTGATAGGGGGTAAGGTGAGTGTCAATGGGAGAGGGAAAGGGGAAGGGAATTAGGGAAATTTAGTGCAGGGGGATGGGATGTGGGAAAATCATACAAGGGAGTGAAAACAACAAGAATAACAAAAACCCTAGATAGTTTTGCAAGACAACTTTGAAGCAACTAGGGTTTGATTTTTCACCATTCAAATCACTATGATGGATGACAAATTTCTCTTGCTAGGGCAGATGGGAGGGTGTACTTACTTGAAGAGATGATATTTGCAAATTTGGAGGCTTGGAAAAGTAATGAAATTCATTTTGAAGCTTGGCCAATAGATGGGCCTCGCCACCCAGGTGCGTAGCGCACTTTTTGTGCGTAGCGTCTGTTGAAATTCCTTTCAAAAACCTATGCTCGGTGCATAGTGCCAGGCAGGTGCGTCGCGCCAGTGCCCACGTGCGTCGCATTGGCGAAAACTGGAATTTTTTCTGCAAGTTTCCCTCTTTCTCCTCAAAGTGCGATTTTTCTTCTGGCTCTCTCTCACTTGCACAAAATAAGGTCTTCCAAACACTAAAGATAATTTTATATCATCTTGACTTTAATTTTTCATTTTAGAAACCCACTTTCCTAAAGTTGAATTCACTTTGCTTTAAAAACCTTGTTTTTTACAGTTTTGGCTCTTTTTGTCATTTGATGAACATGATGCTTGGATGTTTTTGTTTCTTTTGCAGTAGCTGGAGTGCTGGAGTTGGCAAGGTGACCAAGGGCTGTAGCTGAAGCTTTATTACATATGAAAACATTAAAATTACATAAATTTGTACATGAAAATAGAAAAACTCTGTTTTCACCTCAAAACAGAGTTTTGAGGTAAAAACCCTTTATGAAGCAAATCATCAGTGAAATTTGTGATTTTATGAACTTATTAAACATCCTCATGTGCCTGCTGACCTCTTACTTTTGAATACCATGGTGGAAAACCCTAGATCTAATGAGACCTAAAACCCTAAAAGTGGCTTTTGCAAATGTAAATGACAAAAAATGACTGTAAATGACCTGAACTTGTGAAAATAGGCCAGCAGGTAAAGACCATGAGGGAAATTTGATAATGAACCACTTCCATCAGTTGATCCATGACCTAATGGAATGCAACTGATCGGATGGGACACCTAAAATGCATGCAAAAAGATAATTTGATCACTGATGGAGGGATGAAGATACCAACACTAACATTGGCTCCAATGGGGATGGTAGCTCCTGGGAGGTGCCAAGAACTACAGATATCTGGAAAGTAGATAGTGCCTCTTCCATTGGGCTAAATGGAGTCAATAACTTCAGCAAACTAAAACCAATATCTTGACTCAAAACTGACTCAAAACAAGACTGAAACTGACTCAAAACTGACTCAAGCAATCCACACTAAATAACCAAAAACTGACATCAGACCTTCAATTTTATAGCCTTCACTTCGGGCCCCAAACTGAATGAATGACGATAGTACAAATTGACTCTGAAACTATCTTGACACTGACTAAAACAAAAGATAACTCAAGACTTACTTAACTGAAATAAGTATTTATAAAGATTTTTAATGTCTATCGAGATTTGAGGGCTTCAAATCATGATGAAAACCACCTGACTACTGATGAAATATGTACAATCATGTGAAGTGGGCCTTCCAATGTAACCAATCCAGCAGATGGCTACATACTGAAATTTTGCTCTCACTTTTCCCGAGCAGGTAGAACAATGTACATGTAGGCAACTCACAATAACAACTGAAACCAAGGCTTATGATAACGAACCAGGCAACATTCATGTTCAATAATGCTTGCAAAAGAACGCCGAAGGGATCTTGATAATCCTGAAGCACTAGCTTGTCTTGAGATCCAACAGCAAAAATACAAGTACTCCCTTCATTTTGACTGGTTGCTGAGTGATAGGAAGGCATAGAGAAGTATAAGCTTCTGCCATCTGAGTGTTAGCTGTAAATTCCTTGAGCATGAGAAATTCTGGCATATTGTCTCTCTCAGGCTCATATTCCTCAATTTCATGGTCTAGGTCATTCTTAAATAGAAAACAATCTTCAAGATTATCAAACATGACAACCTTATCATCTTCATGAAAGAAAATATTATCTGTTCGCTGATCTATAAATCTAATTTCAAGACTATCATCATTTTCAAAAGAGGAAGAAGTTTCACCAAAACCTTCTTGACCATGTGCACACTGCAGACCTACATTAGCTTGGGCTGTAACATGACCTTTCAGGAGTTGATCTATCTCATCTTCAGATAGAGAAGATAATAATTTTTGTTTTCTTCTGCTCAAGCGATTATTGTCTTCTTGAAATAACATTTCAAAACATGAAAGACCTGAATGACAGTCCTCAATTCCCAAGTCTTCTGAAGTTTGAAAACATTGTTGATCATCTTCATATGACATGGCAATCAAATTATCATTTACCACTGAGTTATCGAAAGAAGATTTTTAACTTACTTGAACAAATATCTCATCTTCTTTTTCATAAAATGACTGGATTACCTCCTCATGAAGGCTTTGTTCTAATGAAATGAGAACGCTTGGGTCAATAACTCTGTCATCCTCATTCCAAATGATCTAAAAAACAAAGCTCTCCTTCATGGGATTCAGAACAAAGTAATCTTGATCATCATGATCTGAATCTAGATCTGAAATCGCTGACTTGACTTTACCACATTCTGAGATTGAAACTTGACTTTCCTGCATGCTGTCTTCTTCTATGGATAGATCTGAAATAAAACCTTGTCTTTCATCATTTTCAATTGTACTAATATCTTGAACCTGCTGCAAAGTTTCCTGAGCATCTTGATAAGTGTCCTCTAAGATTTCTTTATTCTGCTGAAATGGATTTTCATACAGGGCTTCCATGATCTCATCGTCCATGAAGTCATCATCTTCATAATATTTCTCAAGGTTTTCAATAAAAATATAAACATGTTTGCAACTGTTCTGAACTAAATTTAATGATGGATAAGAATCTTTATACCTTTCAAAGAACATGGTATGAAAATCTTTCAAACAATAAATACAAGCAAGCGACAAACTTTCATACAAAGATCAGGCTTCACCTTCCAGAGTGGCCATGAATATCTTCATCAAGCAATCTTCAGGAAAATCAACCTTCAACTTGCGAATATGTATGTTAAAGCTAACCAGATGTAGAGTAGCATCATTCCTATCATCATCTTTAAACATAGGCAAATTCCTTTGCCAATCTACCTTAGGAATTTTATTTGGAAAACTTGGAATGTGATCTCGGCTCATGGGAGCATACCGTTGAGCAAACAAATCTATTTTGATAATAATGAATTCACCAAGAAATTCTTCAGGCTACTGGTTCTTGAAGAGTGGAGTTGCCATAAAAAATTCTGAAGCTTGGGATTTTTTGACACTGGAGTCGCCAGGTGAATGATTTGAGACTTCTGGTGCCTGATTGTTGTCCACCATCAACAATCAGACCTAAAATTGATACAATTTTGCTGAGGAACATAAAAATACGTTCCCCAGTATGGTCGCCACTATGTTAGGGCCTAAATATACCTCAGGCTGAGAAAGGCAGGTCTAGGGTAACATCAAACCACGCTTAACTTGGTAGCTAGCCCTACCAGGTCGGGAGAGGGCTCTCTCCTTGTCAATCTCAATGAAAATATATCAAGGAAGGCTTGAGATGACTGATATAAATACTAATTTTAAGCTAGGTATGTTTTCTCATAGGAATTTGTTTGATTTTAATGGTTGATTGCTGGATCAGATGAGGAAGGCAGCTTTGGGTCCGGGAAATCAACTCAGATTTGAAAGGGTTTCTGTGGGGCGAGGTAGGCAAGTGTTTTAGAACTTTGAAATGAATGTGATGGTGAGTATAAAGAATAGTGAAGAGTTGGAGAGGGCATGCAAATGTCATGAGTCCTCTTCAAACAACAGAAAACATATAAAACTACATAAACTCCAAGGCAGAGCACTAAAACACCAATGGATTCCACCCTTTAATCTTGATTCTTTTAGTTATGAAGAAAAAGAGAGATGATGGCACATATACACATAAGATAAACTAAATAATAGAGGAGAAAACAATGCTAATTCACATTACCACAAGAATCCCACAAAATGCTGCAAAACCCTAGTTCATCTCCTTACCAAACTGCAGAAGTGATGTACAATAGTGCTCAATGCATCCACAAGAGTCCAACCCTGACAAATAACTAAGAAAGTACAAGATATATGCAACAAACCACTCATGCTAGCCTTTAGGGGTTGAATCCATGAGTCTAGGAGCTGTTTCAACAATATCTAAAGTAGGAACTGAAAAATAGGCAGTGGAACAGCTTGCCTCTAAAACTATGGAAATTGATTCATTCAGTTCAAAACCACCTATACCTAATGTATCTACCTCCATGAGTCAATTTTTATCATTTTTACATCATAGCACATGAATTTACATCATATCACATCATGAATTTGACCATAAGAGAGAAAAAGTCAAATTGGAAGAAAACTAAGTGAAATTTTGAGCAAACAGGCAAAATTGGCACTTTTTCATTCTATGCGTAGCGCCATTTTTTATGTGCGTAGCACTTTTTCCACGCTGCTTTTGGAAGGCTTCCCAAGGTCCAAATCAGGTGCATGATAGCTTGTTCGAAAGCCTAGTGAGTCTACATTCTGGAGCAACGTAAATTTTTTGATTAGGAGTCCATTGCCCCTCCAAAATCGCAATCTCCCAAGACTGCTTCCTATGTGGCCAAAACGTAGCAGAGAGGGCATTTTTTGGGTGTTTTTGGCCCTTTTGGAGACCCAAAACTTATCAAAATTTCCTAGAAATTTCTGAGTATGCATAAATTTTCATGAGGAATCCAAAAATGCAAAGTTTTCTTCAAATGGAGGTCCCCATAAAAAGCGTAGCGTCGGTGGTGCTACGCACCCGCCGGAAAAACCTGTTTTCTTCCCTGAAAAATTCAAAAATGCCAAAAAGTTCACCAAATTTCTTGAAATTTGGCATGAGTGATCTATGTTAAGTGCTATGCTGGGCCAATGAAGCTTCAGCCAAGATCTTGAGCTTATCTTGCTCTTTCTTGCTCCTCAAAGTTCTCCTTAACTTGGCTTTTAGGCTTCTTATCCTTGTTTTACAAATTTTGTTCCGGGCCAAATAGTGATAAGCCATGTGGCGCAACATATTTTTCTCCTTCTTGGCCTTGTCCAAAAACTTCTCAAGGTGGATATTGACTCTTTCCAACCATGATTCTCGGTTGGCCTCTATTTTTTGCTCTAGTGAAGTTAGCTTGATTTTCCTTTGACAATTGCCGATTTTCCCTTATGTTTTGCAACTCCATGATTGTTTGTTTGTCCTCCAATTTCTTATTCTGTTGCTCAAGGTAATTAATGACCCATTTGGCCCTCTCAAGTTCAAATGATAGGCTTTGGATCTCAGCTTCTTTCTCCTTGATGATCTCATCCTTGAGCTTTGAGCTTTGGGAGCCCAAATCAGTGTCCTCGTCCTCAACCAAAATGAAATCTCTGTCTTGGCCTTCAGAAGGCCCTTCATCATGCATTGGTTTCTTTCCTCTGTCCTGTACCTGCTCTGCTGAAGAAGAAGGCAAAGCCCCTTTCACCCCAGGTGAAGATAACATTTGCCTGTTGTCCGGTGAAGAGAATGAGACCCCTTCCACCCTTGGTGGAGGTAGTACTCGTTTGGCAGCTGCAAATAGCCTCCTTGCCCCCTTTTCATAAGTGACAAATACTACCACTCCTATAGGTTGAGTCTCATGAACCTCTGGCTGATTTGAAGGCCCTCCTTCCTCTTGAAACACTGATGGGGTCACCTGAGGGCCTTTGAAAACCTCATGTGAAATGAAGGTATCCCAAGAAATATTCAGCAAGCTCAGCTGATGCAAAACAACAATTTTGATCAATGAAAAATGATAAATGCTACTGAACTGTTGAGGAAGAGGTTTCCTTTGCACCAATGTAGCCATCTTCTCAATATTTCTGCATATGAAATAGGGGAGGTTCATCATCCTCACTCTAGTAAAGTGCAATAAAAATCTAACATGGTAAGTGTACAAGCGAGAAAACCTCCCTTCACAGGTGAAATATTTGATAATAAGCTTCATGAGTGGAGCATAAGTGTCTTGTAGGTATCTGAAAGGAAAGACCCTACTGATTTGCCTTTGATAACTAGCCTTGATGTAAGACTCATAATGCTCTTTGCCCACATGCTGTCCTTTGTTCCACTATTCTCCCACATTAGGAATACCTGTTCCTGCTGAAATAGTTTAAGGTGTCAAAGTGAAGGAAACACCAGCTAGGTTCACCTGACCATTGTGAAGGTGAAGAACAAAGAACCTAGCAAGTTCATGTTGATATTTCACCCTCTCCACCATCTCAGAAAACTGGTAACAAGACTAATGTTTAAAACATGTTACTGCAAGAGGGCAAGCTAGTAACTCTGTGAGATTGGTGGGCTCCTCCCGGATTTGTTTTCCTCCCTTATGTGGTTTTCTTGGTGCATGAACCTCTTGGGAAGAATCACTGACAGTTTCATCATCCCTTTCATAAGCTGAATCTGTTTCCATACTTGCAAATATAGAGTGTAGAATGATGAGTATGAAGAGATTTTCTTAAATATAGGGTGACTGCTGTTTTTCTTTTGGGGATAAAAGGGTTGAGTGATAGTATAAGTGCAAAGGAGGGTTTTGATGATAGCAGTAGGGTTTTTAGGGAATGATAGGGTTTAGGAAAAGGGAATTAGGGTTTGGGGAATAGTAGGAAATATGTATAGGGTTTAGGGTTTGGTGATAGGGGGTAAGGTGAGTGTCAATGGGAGAGGGAAAGGGGAACGTAATTAGGGAAATTTAGTGCAAGGGAATGGGATGCGGGAAAATCATACAAGGGAGTGAAAACAACAAGAATAACAAAAACCCTAGACAATTTTGCAAGACAACTTTGAAGCAACTAGGGTTTGATTTTTCACCATTCAAATCACTATGATGGTTGAAAAATTTCTCTTGCTAGGGCAGATGAGAGGGTGTACTTACTTGAAGAGATGATATTTGCAAATTTGGAGGCTTGGAAAATCAATGAAATTCGTTTTGAAGCTTGGCCAACATATGCGCTGTGCCAACACCCAGGGGCGTAGCGCACTTTTTTTGCGTAGCGCTTGTTGAAATTCCTTTGGAAAACATGCACTCGGTGCATAGCGCCAAGCAGGTGCGTCGCGCTAGTGCCCAGGTGCGTCACACCGACGAAGATTGGATTTTTTCTGCAAATTCCCTCTTTCTCCTCAAAGTGCGATTTTTCTTCTGGCTCTCTCTCACTTGCAAAAAATAAGGTCTTCCAAACACTAAAGAGAATTTTATATCATCTTGACTTTAATTTTTCATTTTAGAAACCCACTTTCCTAAAGTTGAATTCACTTTTCTTTAAAAACCCTGTTTTTTACAGTTTTGGTTCTTTTTGTCATTTGATGAACATGATGCTTGGATGTTTTTGTTTCTTTTGCAGTAGTTGGAGTGTTGGAGTTGGCAAGGTGACCAAGGGCTATAGCTAAAGCTTTATTACATATGAAAACATTAAAATTACATAAATTTGTACATGAAAATAGAAAAACTCTGTTTTCACCTCAAAACAAACCCTTTATGAAGCAAATCATCAGTGAAATTTGTGATTTTATGAACTTATTAAACATCCTCATGTGCCTGCTGACCTATTACTTTTGATGACCATGGTGGCAAACCCTAGACCTAATGAGACCTAAAACCCTAAAAGTGGCTTTTGCAAATGTAAATGACAAAAAATGACCGTAAATGGCTTGAACTTGTGAAAATAGGCCAACAGGTAAAGACCATGAGGGAAATTTGATAATGAACCACTTCCATCAGTTGATCCATGACCTAATGGAATGCAACCAATCGGATGGGACACCTAAAATGCATGCAAAAAGAGAATTTGATCACTAATGGAGGGATGAAGATATTGACACTAACAGGATCTTCATGGTGTAAATGTTGGTGTTGGGCTCCACATCGATAATTTGCTTCCCTTTGTCATTCCCCCTGTTGAGTTCTGACTCAGAGTCGGAACATGCATCTGATTCCGAAGCCTTTAGCTCGACCACCAGTGACTGCTTGGCCCGACACTCACTTGTTTGTGAATGGAGCTCTTATGGAACTCACACCACTTTCTTATGTCCTTCTTCGGCTTTGCAACGTTGTTATTTGCTTGCAGCTTTGGCGGGTAGTCCTGGGCCACCCCACCTTGTCTTTTTCCTCTGTTCTGTGGTTTGGTGGTACCTTTCCCTTGCTTCGGATTCGCAGATCCAAAGTCTCCCTTCTTCTGTTTAAACTTTTTCTTGATCTTAACAGCATATTGGTATGTTGTGCCAAGCGAGGAGATGTCTAGGAATTCTATCTTGTCCTGGATGTATCTGTGCAGTTAGCCGTGGTACTTGAGAACCAAATGCTTCTCAGAATCCTTGATACCCAACTTCGTGTGAAGGGTATGAAAACATTGGTAAACTCCAGCACATCTTGGTCCCTTCCCTATCGCAACGTTGTCCACTTTATGTATTTATCCTCATAGCTCCCAACAGGGTAGTACTTCTCCTTGATGGCATCCAAGAATGAGTTCCAAGTGGGTGCGGCTGAAAACAATGAGTTCGTACTTTCATCCTTCTTCTCACAGTAGGTTTCCCACCAGTCCTTGACGTGGGGGGCTTCTTTGAGAAGTGCAAAAGTGATCTTTTCCCAGTTGGAAAAATCATGAATGGAAAAATATCCTTCTAGCAGATTTAACCATTTATCTACAACGTCTGCATCTATTTGACCCTCAAATATGGGAATGTTAAAGTTAACATGCACCTTAAAGGGTGTGGCGCTTCCAGAGTAGCTGCTGGAAGTAGATGTGTCACCCTTGGGTAGTCGCTAAAGGCTCTGGGCAAAGTTGTCAATCATCGCGTTCCGTTGTCGCTCGAGGGCTTCTTCAAGCAAGATTTTGATAGGATCTCATGCCCCCTCATCTTTCTTTCATCCACCATGGGAGGCCATCAATATTTGCAAGGCTAGTCGTGCAAAGGTTCGACCAATTCAAGGCCTAAATCCTTATATCTTGACCTCGTTGGGGACATGCAAAGAAAAACAGAGAAACAACAGACCTCTCTGATACCAGTGATCTGGATTTAAACAGGAAGGCAACAGATTATAGATATAACCATAAATACAAGTATGCAGTAGAAATAACACTTCATTCCATTAATATCAAATACTGAAATATGCTTACAAACAGAATGGAAATAAGACTAGCTCGGACGATGGTAGCTTATCTCTGAGAAGAGATGTGGCGGCTACATGCCTCTGAACTGTGTTACAATGAGGCTCGAAGGCCTATTTATTGTTGAGAAATAATGGAAAACCCTAAAAATCCAAAAACCTAACCCTAAATTGGTAAATTGGTACATCAACTTCCCAAGGTCGTAACTTTGGCGTACGATCTCCGTTTGATGTGCACAATACCACGTTAGAAAGATATATCCAAGGACTACAACTTTTGAGTGAGCAATATTGGTTTAGGAACCAAAAAACTACCAAAAATAGTAAATTATGCTACAAATAAGGAAACTGAAAGAAACAATGGTGGTGGTCCAAGTGGAATAGGCGAGTGGCCACCAATATCCACCTAGATCAGGTTGACCATGGTTTATTTTCATATCATGACAATCTTTGTCACATGCGACATTCGAATATGGTTGTCCATGATTGACCGTGGATGACCATTTTTGATTTTTTAAAACATGGTTGAACATGGTTGACAACGATGGACCATGTCTGACCTTCATTATCATATTGAGACAATGCTTTTCATAATGCGAATTTGGACCATGGTTGAAACAATGATTGGTTTTTCATATTGAGACAAACATTGTCACAATGCGATGTTGGACAATGGTTGACCAAGATTGATTTTATAAAATATGGTTATCCATGATTGAATTTATAAAACATGGTTGAGCATGGTTGCCCATGACATATATTATAAACCCAAGGGAATAATAAACCCTAGGGATTAATACTAAAAACCCAAGGGACTATAAACCGAAGTGAATAATAGTAAACCTTAGGAATATGAACCCTTAGATTAATAAACCGAAGGTATTCATATTATAAACTCAAGGGAATAATAAACCTAGGGGATAAAAATTATAAACCCAAGGTATATAAATCCAAAGATAAATATTATAAACACTAAAATAAATATGGTTGACCATGGTTGATCATTTGGTCTTCGTGTTGAGACAATCCTTATCACAATGCCACGTTGGACCATGGTTGACCATGCTTAACCATGGTTGATTTTTATATAAAGACAATCTTTGTCACAATGCAATGTTTGACCATGGTTGACCATGATTGACCATAGATGACCATGTTTTATTTTATAAAACATGTTTGAACATGGTTAACAAAGGTTGACCATGATTGACCATGGTTGACCATGATTGACCATGGATGACCATGTTTTATTTTATAAAACATGGTTGAACATGGTTGACAAAGGTTGACCATGATTGACCATGGTTGACCATAGCTGACCATGATTATCATATTGAGACAATGTTTGTCATAATGCGACATTGGACCATGGTTGAGACAATGATTGATTTTCATATTGACACAATCATTGTCACAATGCGACATTGGACCATGGTTGACCATGGTTGACCATGACAGATATTATAAACTCAAGGAAATAAAAAACCTTATGGATTAATACTAAAAACCCAAGGGGCTATAAACCTAAGTGAATAATATTAAACCCTAGGAATATGAACCCTTAGATTAATAAACCCAAAGGAAAAAATTATAAACCCAAGGTATATAAACCCTAAAATAAACATGGTTGACCATGGTTGATTTCCATATTAAGACAATCCTTGTCACAATGCGACGTTGGACCATGGTTGACCATACTTGACTATGATTTATTTTCATAACGAGATAATCTTTGTCACATTGTGACATTGGACCATGGTTGATTTTCATATCAAGAAAATATTTGTCACAATGCAATGTTCGACCATGGTTGTCCATGGTTGACCATCATAGTTGGTCATTATGAAAGAGATTTTAATCAAGGTTGATCATGGTAGATGAAATTCAACCATGGTTAATCATCCTTGACCATCATTGACCATGATTGATCATGGTTGACCATGGTTTATTTTCATATCGAGATAATCTTTGTCACAATGTGATGTTCGAGCATGGTTAACCACGTTTGATTTTATAAAACATGGTTGTCCATGGTTAACCATGGCTTTCCATGGTTGACCATGAATGTCCATGGTTGACCATCATAGTTGACCATCATGGTTGACCATTCAACTTTAATAGCAACACCCTTCTTAGGATGAACTAGACGGAGGAGTTGTCAGACTGGATTAACATTAGGATATGTTTTGATTTCATGTACAACAATGTTTGGGTCAATACCTAACATCTCTTCATAAGACCAGGCGAAAACGTCTCTAAATTCATGGAAAAGGGATTTATAGGTCTTGATCTCATCGGGAGAGCAAGATGCACCAATATGTACATTCTCGACAATTTTAGGTTTGATCGAAATATCAAGAGGATAGTCTCTTCAATATTCGACAAATTCTTCTCAGAATCGATATCATGGATAGATACGAAATTTGAAGACATATCAAGAACATTGGGCCAATACAGATCACTAAACTTTATCCTCAAAGGAATCTGGTAAGGTGGAATGCTGGTGATGGTCATCCCATGGCACATCATCTAGCATCATGATATCCATGATGCTCTCATCAGTATAAAATGTACCAGAGAAGGGATTAGAGGATGTGTCGTAATCTAAGGAATGATCAACCCAATTGATCGAAGAGGAGAAATTAGAATGTGCCACACAGGCCGAATAGATGGCTTCATAGTCGAGCTCAATGGGACTAAGCAACATGCGGTCACCAAAGATGTCAATATTAGATTCATCTGGTACTATCCAAGGATCATATGGAGTAGTACAAGAAGATATCATGTTGACATAGGCAACTAGATTAGAGTTTTCGGGAAGGGGATGAGGAAAAGGAGGAGGAAGTGAAAATGTTCCCATGAGGGAAGAATCCTTAAGCAGTCCCACCCTGACATGTTGATACAGATGTGGGGTTTCTCCCACAAGAGGGATGCTTCCAGTAACTTGAGAATTGGTGGAAAATAAAGTGAGATGATCAATGGCTATTATGCCCCCCTTATGAGGGAAATATATCATTCTGAAATATGTTGAAACAACAATATCCATAGCATAAAACCATGTATGTCCTAGTAGAAGGTTATAATCTAAAGGTCCATTGATAACTTCAAATTTTACTAACACTGTCTTGCCTCCTAATTCAACTTGTAATGAACTCAAATTTCCATAAGGCTTAAACCCTCTTCCATCGAAGGCCTTGAAAGAATTTGATGATTGATTTAATTAAGTATAACCAATGGCCTTCCAACAAGAAAGTGACATGATACAAGTTGAAGCTCCTTCATCCACAATGGAAAGATGGATGGTCTTACTTCGAACGAAAACTTGAATCATGAAATCTAATTGAGCTAGAAGTCGAGGCGTATGATTCTCATGGTTAACACTAAAAGGTTATAATCTAAGGGATTAATACATCAAATTTCATAAAGTAAAGCCTTCTTCTGGGCGAGCTAATTTTGCAACATCTTGAGAGTTGACATAGTTGAAGGAGCTTGAGCCAGATCCTCAACTATGTTATAATTCTAAATATCTCTCACATGAGGGTTGAATGTGGAATTGTGGATAACGCCCTTGGGAGGCTTAATCATCAATTCAGTAGGAATCGCATTTGGAGAAGTATCTGATGGAGATGTAATCAATTTGGCAGGTTGATCAGTAACCTGACCAATCGAGGGATTCAAATTACCATATTCTTTAATTTCCTTGTGGCCAGCATAACATCATTTTTCAACTTGGTGGAGGAAAGCATCATAACCAAGGAAGAGGAAGCAGGATCCTGAGAAACCTATTAGTCTCTTGATTAGGAAAGGGATATGTTAACATAGTGGGTGAAGCAGATGACTTAAGGAATTGATTTAATTCTGCCCAATTTTAACAATCACGAGTGAAATGCCCCTCATTACGAATTAAGCATGGATTTCCACTTTTCTTCAAAAAACTGGTTATTTTGTTTGTCCCGTAGATGATTATATTTCTTCTTTTTACCTTTTCCTTTATTCTTACTTCATGATCACTGGGATTTTCCTTTTGTGGATTGAACGACCTTGATCTCAAAAGTAGAAGTCGTACGAGTAGTGGAGGAGGGGTTTTGGGCATCCACAGCAGGAGTCGAACCAGATGGTTTACTTACCAAATGTTGGCTAGCATAACCAATCACTCCATCAGCGGCATGTGATTCTTTACCAGAATATGGGGGAACAACTTTTCTAGGTCACAGAGCATTGGGTATTTTATCATAAAACGTGTCGGATTGTGTATAAAAAAGATCCAAAAATTTGGCACGAGCAATTACTTTCTCTTCGGTCACAACCCTGCCCTTAGTAACATCTTTAGTGATAGGTGCTAATAAAGACTTTGTGAACCATTCGGCTAACAGCTAATTAGGAACAAAGGTTTTAACCAAACGATGGTGATCTCGCCACTCATGAATGTGATCGAAAATGTGAGTGGAATCAGATTTTCTAAAATTGGTTAAAAGTTCAGTTCCATTCTCATATCAATTGGTTATTTGAAAATGCATTAAGAATGTGGTCGCTAAGGCACTAAAATTGTTAAACAAAGCTCATGGTAGTCCAATATACCACTTTTTTATCATACCGATAAGTGTGCACTGGAAAAGACGTAAACATATTTAGAGAAACCTATAGATTCACAAGCTCATGTAATCTACTAAAACAAGAGACAAGAATCCACTTCTAATCTTTACAGTGGAAGCCCATAAACATCGAGAAAACAATAATCAATAGATGAAGAGAATCAAAGGCACATAACACAATAAATATCAAGGGAAGGCCACAGCTCAAAATCCCACTATCTGTTTTGTATTAATCCAGAAAATCAAGACGAAATTAAAATGCTTGTTCTCTCTAGAACAATCCCAGCACTTAGCAAATTCAATATCCAACTCATAAGCAAGCTCAAGGCCAATGCTTAGCCAATTCACAATCTCTCCAAGTCTCTATTCCAATGTGTAATTCCTATGGAGAATAGCTTGTATTTAAAGGGAAATAAAACCTCTAAAAATAGCGCAATCCCTCAAGGATTAGTTCCTGAATGCATGCACTATCAGTGCAACTCAGAAAAATCTAAAACAAATAATACACTGTCCCTGCACTCTAGTCTCAACTAGGTATTTCTCAGAATCAACATGCATGAGTTTCTGATGGTAGAATCTTCAGTTAACTAGAGTAGCACTAATTAGGTCACTAGTGTCCCAACTGACTGTTTACTCACTATTAGTTCCTGAAACTGATTGGAACTAATTTAACTGGACTTAACTCAATAAACTGAGTTAACTAATTATAACTCATTCATAACTTGTCCTTAACTCCTATAAGTTAGGGAGAACATATAAATGTCTTCTAAAATACTTCCAATTCGAATTTCCTAAGTTAATTAAGTTAATTAAACTTAATTAATTATTTTCAAATTGCTATGAGAAAAGAATTCTATTTTAATCCACAGTTTAATTCAAGGACAAATTAAACTGGAATTTCTTATTGCCATTTCTCAACAATGTATAGAGTCATCATTTAGAGAGTTCGAAGAACACCACAAATGATAAGTCATAACATGTGTAGATGGGTCTTCTCTAGGATTTCCATTGAACTTAGGGATATCACTAGGAAATTTCATAGGAATAACTGGCCACCAAGGAGAATGGCAAATGGGATCATTTGTAAGCCGGGTCAGATCTGGAAATTCAAGAGTTGCTACAAATGGAAACTGCCTATTGAAGTCCGGTGGAGGATACCTTGGGTAAGATGGGATGGCCTGAGAAATAAGTATCTATGTTTCAAGATAGGGAGGATTTTGATAACCCAGATACACATAACCTTGCTTCCCATCTCCAGGACAACCTTGTAAATGTTGAAAAGGTTGGGTTTGGATTTGCTGCCCTTGGTAAGCCATTTGAGGGATACCTTAATATGGTTTCCCTGCAGGATTTTGCATCATCCCAACATAAGGTTTGATTGGTTTTTCCTGCACCATACCATATACATTTTGACCCACTTGTATTTGAGGAATAGCTTGACCAAGTGGTGGAGGTTGTATGATACCTTGAAGAGGCTGGGTAAATGGGGCATGGGAGGCTCCAGATACCGATATAATAGGTTGAGTCAAAGATGCAGCTTATGAAGGTTGACTTACATTAATTTGAGCTTGAATAGGTTGGGGTATAGGCTAATAAGTAGGAATCTGAGATGTAGATAGAAAAGGTGTATAAGTTTGAATTTGATTCATAGCTTAGCCAGTTTTTACGGGCAATGTAGGTTTCCAAGAATTGAAAGCCATTCCTTGATGTGGAGGACTTGAATGAGGCTAAGCATTAACTTGTGATATTTGAAGAGGAGATGAAAATAATCCAAAAACAGGCATCCCCCCTACTGAAAGAGGAGGGTTCCTAATATGAGATGGATTGGGTTATTGTAGGTGTCCATACCGACTGACATAAGGACCATATTGTTGCTCAATTGTAGGTTGAGGTGGAGGAGAAAGAACAGATTGTGTAGCGCTCATAAAAGAAGTTCCAGATAGAATTCCAGAAGACGATGACATGGGAGAAGTCCATGGACTAGATGTTGTGACATAAAAGGTACCAAACAATTATTGGTAACCATGGAAAATTTTAGGGGCTAATATTCATAAGTGGGCTAACTTTTCATGACTTTTCCAAAAAATAGATTCGCCAATTTCCATTTTTTATAAAAATGACTCGACCAATTTTTACAATATAAAATTATTTTACCTCAAAAGTAAACATTATATAGAGATTACATATAAAATCATTATAAATTTGAATAATTTTACAAATACATCAACAAACATTTTATAGTATCCATATTAGGGACTAATGAGATTCGCCAATGTTTTTAAACTTCAATATAATTTTCCATCCTTAAAATTTTCCCTATTGGTAACTAGGCAAGACAGGCGAGCCACCATACAAGTGTGTCTTTGGCAATGTTGCAAACATATATGAAGTTGAAACATGGGTTTTCCGATGGTCATGGTAGTAGATAAAGCCTGAGAAACCATAGCAGACTCAGTCATGGTTAACTATCCCAAAAATGATTGTCGAGGGAAACTCAAGGGTGAGTTGAAAGGAAATGAACCAGACAAATGAGCTTGTGATGGATTACAAGGAGAAGGAAAAGGATGGGTCTATTAAAGAGGGGTATCCCTCAAATGGATAGGAGAGGAGGGTCGAGACTCTTCATGGGGAATCTCCTTAATGCTCACAAGACCAGTGGGAAGTGGTTCACTGACAAGTCCAAGATATATGATTTTTGGTTAGGTATGAGATAGAGGAAGAGAACAAGAATGTCCTAAAGTAACATGTGTAGTTAACTAAGGTGCCTCAGGTGGTGTCATTTATGATTCAATATAATCAGGTTCAATAACCTCAGGTAATGAAATCTCAGGTTCTTTTGTTTTGACTCTGTCAGACTCACCAGAAAATGAAGAAGTGATCTCAGGTTTAGTACTCACAGAAAGAGATGATTTTGGTGGATCTAATTCATATGGAGGACTAGGAGTAGCTCCCAAAGTACTAGATTCAATATTTTGTGACTTTTTGTTTCTCTGGTCATATCTAGGAGTTTCCTCAGGTGGAAGAGGAGGAAATATTTGCATCCTATGTGAAAGATAGGGTTGAGAGGGTTGTTATTCCACGTTGGTTTAATAAATTTTAAAAATTAAAAACAAAACATAAACTAAAATGGGTAATCTAGGAAAAAGGGTTTACCAAGAAACTATGAATTGCAATATACCACCTTCGAGAAACAAGGATTTATGTATGGGCAGGAAATCTCATTGAATGTTGTGTTTGGTGTATCACAGTATGTAAGGTGTCTGACTCAGTTACCTAAGGTGAGGATAGAAACCTAGTGTGGACTTCCAAATCATACCCGAAGGTACGTGGTAGAGCAATCCATGTTAGTGTTGTCTAATGCATAATTGTATGATTAAATCATTCCCATATAATTTTCATGCATGGAGGGCCATCCGATATACCTGAAGGTATGTGGAGAATAGTCTGATACACTTACGTACATGGAATGGACATCAGAACACGTCTCTAGCCTAGACCTCTAGATGTTTGTGTTAATGTTTCAAATGATACTTAAGATTGATTCAACAAATTTTAAAGTTTATCTTGAATTATGTTTCAATTTTCAAGGCTCACTATGAATTTCACTTGAATATCCTAAAGATGCAATCTAGCATGATAAAATGAAATTTTATTTTCAATAAAAATCTATGTATGAGAGGGAAGGAAACAAAGAGTAATGAAACATACAAAATGTAGCAAAAAAAAATTGTTAAGTCAATTCCCTTAATGCAATTGTTCCACTATCCAATTTCACACACAAAACCCTAAATTCAATGCAACATGAAAAATGATGAGATCTTTATTTTCAATCCTCTTAATTTCCAAATGAAATTAAAACTAATATGCTTGCTAAATCATTGATAAGAGAAACGACACAAAATGATGATTGTAATATCTATTCTTTCAAGCAATCAATGATAAAGCAAAATTTTGCCAATGACCTAATTGACAAGAACAAAGAAAAATCCAAAAAAATTCTTATCAAAGGCTATTAAAACCAAAAGCAAACAAAGTGAAGGCTTTTCAAAGACCAAGACACACTCAAAGATAGAAGGAAAACTAGCTGGAACAAAGAAATTATTACAGGGGCAGAGCAAGGCAAAAGAGGCAATTTTTTTCATCTTACAGGGATTAGCGCAGGTGCAGAATAGGCACCAGTGTTCTATAGCGCAGGTGAAAAGAAGGAGAAGGCACGCTGAAGCGCTCTGTCTCCAGACTAGGGTTGCGCTAAAGTAGATCTGGCCAAATTATGACACAAAAAATCAAGTCAAGATCATAGAAGGGTTTTCCTAGGGTCAATCAAGGTCTCAAGGAGGAAATCAAGGTCCACTCAAGAGGCGAAAAAGGTGATAAGATCAAGGAAAGCACTAAGGTAAAGAAATGGTATGGTCACCAATTTGTTATGTGGAATTTACGATTGCAAACAAAAATGTCTTCCCTAGACCTAGTGGACTAGTCTAGAACAACAAAAGGAAAAGAATATAGAGTTTTCCTTAGAGGAATTGAAGAATGGGAAAGAGGCTTTCTTGGAATCTGTCGCAAGCTTTAATTTCATCCTTGCTTGTAAGCTCTAATCGTAGCTCTGAGTGATATACTTAAAACCTGCACATACAACCAAAACAATCCAAGGATCCACAACATTTACGTAGCATAATTCAATTACTTTATTCAATGAATCAGCGAGGTATTGGAGTACATGAATGTAAATGTAACACAACACATATAGGAAAAAAAGATACTCTTTGTATTAATAGAAATAGGAAAGAGTTTACAACCAAGAATAGTATATGATCTTGTAGAGATCTCCCCAAGTTGGCTTGTCCTTCCTTGTTACAAAGCACACTTAAATATCACCCTAATTCATGAAGATGGTGACTCTCTTAGATTCAAGGTGGCAACATAAGGACTTGAAAAGTCTCTAAAAGCCAACCCTGCTTTTATGGATGGTAGTAAATTTATAGGAGAGGGATGGCAGTTTAGGATTTACCATAATGAGATTGAGATCCACTTATGATAGGAGGATGAGCTCAAGGGATAAGAGGTGAAGTCTCCAAGGTAGGATCAGATAGGACTCGAGCTTCTTATCCATAGTAAATGGTTAAAATAACCCCTGGAAGCTTTTGGAAGAGGAAGCTTCGGAAATATTTTTAATTTTCCCAAATTTCTAAAAGCAACGCACCCTCAGTAAGGAGAAACTAGTGCTGACCAATGTTGGTGTAGAAGGGAGAAACCACCGCTGAACGCAGATAGCTAAAGTGGCAAGGTGCGTTGGGGATAAAAACATTGATTTTGAGCCATTAATCCTAGAAACTTAGACTTTTTATAAAGGTCATGCTTAGGGCTTTGTCTAGGGATGATGACAACATGTTCACGGATTTTGATTGATTTGGTTTGTAGTCCTATTGACTAGATGAGATAAAATGACCTATAACACATAGAATCCATTAAATATCCCCTCATACCCAATGTATAAAAGTTGGAAACGTCAAAATAAATATATGAAAAAATTGTAGAATTGTTCTCCATAAGTACCACAGGAGAAGTCATCTCATTAAGACAAGAACTCTACAAGATGAAAATATCAAAAGAAGAAGGAATAGCCTCATACTTTATGAGGGTGTCATAAATTAGAGACCAACTTCAAGAGTTGGGACAAATAATGTCTAATACGAAAATGAACACCATAGTTCTCAATGCACTAGTAGAGGAATGGGGTAACTTTACATCAAACATTTATGGAAAGAAGAAAGCTACCCCATTCAATGAAATTTGGTAATTGTGAAAATTTGAAGAAACCAGGCTGAAGGTAAAAAGTGATGTAGGATCAAATGAGAAAACACAAGCATTTTCTACCATGGCTAAGAGAACATGAAATTTGCCAAAGTTTGGTCCTCAGAAAAAGAAGACGAATGTGTAAAAAATCCAATGCTATGGTTGTCATGAATATGGGCACTACAAGAGTGATTGTCCAAATAGCAATAAGAACAACAACAAAAGAGGAAGGGAATAAGCCCATATCATTGAAGAAGTGGAAGAAGCTAAAAAAAAGAAATCAAAGGAGGATGTGAAAGATCTCTACTATGATTGAGATCATCTTCTCCATCGAGTTATTTTCAGTTTTTGTAAAGTATATCTATCATGGTAAGAAACATTAGAAGCATGATGGGATGAGTCATTTTATGAGATGGCATCATAGTAACATACTGTTGAATCAAGTTCTCATGATACCATTAGAAAAACTTGAAAGAAAAGCTGAGGTAGAAATCTACATGGATGTAGTAGTCATCATATAAAGGAAGTAGCTCTTGGTAACCTCATTGCAAGCATGTATAGTGCATATGGTTGAAATAAAGTCATCTAGCATGATAGAAGGAATTCATAATACATCATCATCATGAGAAAGGAGCTTTTGCCAAATGAGGATAATCCAAATTCTCTATTGGAATCTTCATTAGAAGGTTCACCTCTCTTGAAGGAAGCAATAGTCTCGCTGATAATTCCACCTTGTATGGGATTCATTGTTTAAGAATGATGATGGTATGGTGACAATAGAATGCATCATGTCAAGATGGTTTAAGTACTCCCAATCAAGGAAAGGAATATGTGGAAAGCCTAGATGACCAAAAGAAGAAAAGAGGTATGTATGCATATGTTTGATAAATTAAGTCATGTCATCATTTTTTTTCAGAGAGCATGGGTAAGTTCTCTACCACATGAGCATGAAAAGGGATTTCTTCCTTTGAAAATATGCATGAAGGCACGGTTCACATACTGGCTAGATGAAATCAAAATAATATGTCCTCATATGGAATAGGAGGTGGTTTACAAATTTGAAGGAAATATGATGAAAGTTCTTGGGGAGAAATATGTTAAGAAAGAAAGAAGAGATCATAAAAGATGTAACTATGAGCATGTAGGAAAGGAAATCAACATATGATGACTAGAAGAATTGACCATGACATCCCTAGGAAAAAGGTATGAACACTCTGATGAATTCTAGAAAGGAAGGAGACCCTTGACATTGAATATGTTGGAGATATGTCAATATGTATGAAAGATGTTGATGTTGCAACAAGCAGATGTCACACAAAAGGTAATTTTGATTTGATGTTCATTTTTTTTATTTTTGAACAATATATGGATGGCATGATATAGGACTACCAAAAGAGAGTTGTGGATGACAAATACAACTAGTACTCATGTCGAGGAATGGAATATCCTGAGTGAAACATGATGTGGAAAAGGTAGTTGTAGGAAGAAAAGCAAAATATGGACTAGTATATCACTTTCTCATGAAGGAAAGGATGACAAGACTAAAAGAAAGTGATGGATGGTCGATGCCCTATGAAGAAAAGATGAAGGATCCATAATACTAAAGAATAAATTCATGACATCAAAAGGACCAACCCTACAAGCCCCATTATCTCCACAAAATAATAGATAGTCGTTACTGGAAACAAGTCCTTGGTTAAGAGGGAGGTTGGAATCAAGTCCCTAGTTAAGAGGGAGCTTGGACAAGTTTCGCAATGAGTGTAACAACCCTGGTGAAAATTTCATGTAATTAAAGTTAATAAAGGAAAAATAATACCACGGTTAAAGGACACTTATTCCAAGCTAAATGTTGGGCAAAGATATCCTAGTGGGTATCACTGAATATGTGTTTTGGCTAAGGAAAATTGGCAAAGTCTAAGGCAAAGGCATTAAAAGGAAAAAAGGAATTTTTGGCACATTTATTTATGAAAATAAAGGAAATTAGGAGAAAAGTAAGGTGAAAGGTCATAGATTGCATGTGAGGAGGAAAATGAAGGAAAATAATGGAAAATGAAAAAAATAGAGGCCTCATTAATAAAAAGGCTTCTGAGGATCAGTTGGTAACCTTTTTTCAGTTCAAGTTTGGATCTCTCTCATTATTCTCTCTCTCTCTCACTCTTGGTCACTTAGAGTTTTCTTGGAGCACTCTAGCTTTGGATCAAGGAAGGAAAAGCAAGCAAATGGAAAGGAAGGAAACCAAGGATCAAGGAAGAAGAGCAGGATCATGCAACTTTAGCAGGAACACTCGCAGATAACCTTTTGCATGTGTGATTTCCTAGCTAGTTTGGACATGCATGGCTTTGCATGTTGGTGTATGGTTCTTTTTTTGTTGGTGGCATGGTTTTGTCAGGTTATGACAGTGGTTTTTAGCCTATCCTTGTGTTTTTCCAGATGACATGGTATGTTGGGATGTTTATCTTGGTTTTGAGCTTTGGTTTTCCGAATGGATTTCAGAATCTAGGGTGGAGGTGGTCTCAAGGTTCATTCCCAAAGGCCTACGAATCCCTTGACTAGTTTTTGCGAGATACACGGTAAAGCCTGAGGGAGAATTCTTGGTTTAGGGCCTAGTGATTCGAGTTCAGATTGTGGTTAAGCCTAAGAGACTTGTCTCGGTTTAGGGCCTAGTGATCTTGATTGGATTACGATAAATCCTGAGAGACAAGGAGACAGAAAATTCCTCAAGGAGAGTGATGGATTCTGGATGGAATTCCCAAGTTTGATTTGGTTGTGATTGGAGAGCCGGTTTTGATGTGATCATGATTTGGTGAGGGTGGAGGTGGTTTAACCTCTGGATTTCCTTGGTTGTTCTATGAGATCCCACATTCATTCTTCGAATATAGCATGAGGGTGTCTGGAAAAAAGAGAGATTTGGTTCAGCCATGTCTATGGTCGGGTGGTACGTAGAAGTCACAAACCTAGTCGATTTTTGCTGTGATTAATAAAATCTAAGTCTCTTACTTTTGCACTGATTTATATATGGATTTAATGGCTGTCATGTCTCTAATATTTATATGGTTTTTTGTTGGTTATAAGCATGGTTAAATGACTAGTTCATGTCATGGTTATTTCATGTATTTACTTGTAACTGTTAAATTGATCGATGCAATACCTAATTAATGATAAAATGGTTCAATGGAGAAGGAGGTGACCCTTTTGGTTATGTTTCATAAGATTTTTTAGTCATTTATGCTATATCTTGTAAGCTAGACCTTTAGGTTGCATCGATGACAAGTGTTTGACAGAATGTTAGTCATGGGTGGGGATGCTCAGGCTTAGCCCTGAGGTTGGTTTTAATTTATCAACATTGTTATAATCTCTTTGATGGATTCTAAAGGTTGTAGCAAGTTCTGGGCAGAGGTCAGGATCCTGGGCTAGAAAATTGGCTCAAATCTCGGGGTCGTTGGCACATGTCTGCTTAGAAAAGTCCACATTCATTGGCACATAGGCCTATGAGAGAAAATTTGGGTTGTTGGTCATTGTTTTTCCTATAGCATGAGAGAGACTTTGCATTAAAAGGCTTAAATAATCTGTGGGACTCAGGGATAGGATGTTTGAGTGCCTAACATGTCTCCTGAGGGTGTTGTGTCTTATGTAGATGGGTTTGTTTGACATGTTCCGTCGATTCCATTTCCTTAAGGTTACCAAGGAGATTGAATCCCTTATAATGACCTATCTCATCACATGTTTGCCCCAGCTGGTTGGTTGCTTGGGTGGACCTGGGAGGAAGCGGTGTTATAATGAGAGGAACTTGGGTACATTCCTTTTGTAGGAATGGGTACATTCCTTTATAGGAATGGGTATACCCTCCCTAGTTGAGAGGGAGCGATAGACACACCATTATTGTATTCACTTTGGGAAGAAAGAATAGAGGATTGGGTAAGCATCTGGTAATGAGGCTCATTAATAGTTATATCATAAGGGTCACAATGCCATCCTCTAGCTTATTAAATTGTCTTTTTCTCACATTTATTTACAAATTTTGTTATATTATGCTTAGTGTGAGGGGTAAAAGATGTGTTTCTATGTCATGTGGCCTAATGTGTGTTAAATACAAGAATTGGAGCAATTTTGAGATAATTTGAGTGCAGGAGCTCAGAGTAAACAACAAAGAGAGATTCTAGGAGGTTTTCCACCTCCTTAACTCCTCAAATCAACAAAATATCACCACTTTATCTCTCATCAACTCGAGGTCATTGGCAGCCAAGCAGGCTGAGATCATTGGAAGCCAAGCCAATGCAGTTCAAGGGAGATCTAGATCCACCTATTCTCGAGTTAGGGAGACAAACATCCCTATTTTCTAGGGATTTATTGGTAGCTACCCTTTTGTATAAATAAACATGCTAAGGAACTCATTAGGATTTGAAGTTTTATTATAGCTAAGAGGTCATTGAGCTGAAGCACTTATGACTATTATTTTGATGATGTATTTGACATTTCTGGAATGATAATGAGAAGTTTTATCTTGATCCATCGCTTAGTTGGTTCAGAGGGCTGAAGCTCTTGTATTTGGGCCCAACTCTAGCAGCATAGGTCCCTCTTGTGTATTTCTATTTCTCTTAGCCTAGAATGTTGATTAGTTGTTGCAGTTCAGTAGAGTTTATTTATATTTCTTTTAGCCTAGAATGTTGATTAGTTGCTGTTAGAGTCGGTCTGGTCAGCCCTCTGTCAGAGATCAATGCTCTTTGTGCATTTCAATTTTAGGTGTCCCACTCCATCCAATCAGCTACATTTCGCTAGCGACATGCCATGATCCGACGGAGAAAGTCATGCTACTCATTCCCCCTCGTGTCTAGCCTCTGCTGGTTCAGGTCTTTGTACATAATCACTGAAAATTTATGATAGTCAAGGTCTGGTCATATTATAGGACAAAGTCATTTTTTTACTATTTGGTCTAGAAATTCATCAGTTTGGTCTTTGAAAAACATGTCAAGAACAAGCCATGCAGGCCAGAGGGAGACCTTATACAGCTACAGTTCAGAAATCTTCATCATCACCTGAAGAGACATCGACTCTTCTTCAAAACTCTGTTTTGAAGAAAGGTCAAACAAGGTCAACTATGACAAAATTTTCCAAAAATCGCCAGTTGACATTTTCAGATGCAGTCATGGATTTCAAAGCCAGAGGCCCAGTCACACAGTCCCCGCAAAGAAAAGCCGAAAATTTTATCATGAGAGCCAAAAATTTCAAAGAAAAAGGAAAAGTAGAGTGTTTTAAAGTCAATAAAAAGTGCAGAACATAAACATTATAAAGTGGGTTTTCAAAGAGGAAAAAATTGAACCCAACTCTCTCAAAGCCTATATATATTTGTTTTGACCCAAAACTAAGTCATTGTGATAAGGAAAAGCTTGAGAGAGGCATTGTTGAAGAAAAGAGAGCTAAGGAGGAGGAATTCGAGTAAGGAGGGTAGATTTCTAGGTGGCACGGCGCATACACCAGGGCGCGCGACGCACACAGAGGGCGCGACGCACTGGCAGCCAACCCACAGTGAAAAATCGACAAAGGCGCGATGCACAGGGCTAGGGAGCTCAAAAACACTTGCAAATCCGTTCTATATCCCAGTTGAAGGCTAGCAAGCAAGAGGTAGGCTCTAATGAAACCCCTTCTCTGTAAATTTGGTCAATGGTTGGTGTTCCTATGATGTTGACAGGTATCCGAAGCACGCTTGGCCATCCATGAAAATACTCATCAAAGAAAAAGATAAATGGGATTGCAAATTCAAAGACACCACCAAGGTTTTGTTTCCCCTCCCCCTTGTCCCCTCACTCCTCGTCATAGTCACCTCTATTCCACCTTGCCTCCTAAAGAAAACACCCAAAAACGCCCTAAAGCCCTCTCCCCTGTTTTTCCAAGCAAGGTATATCGTTTGACAGTGCGCGGCGCACACACAAGGTGGCGCAGTGCACTCAGGGCGCGCAGCGCACTGGGAGCCCGGCCATAGTGTTAATAATGCACTGGCATTATGCACTGGGCAAAGCGTGCGGCGCACAGGCCTGTGAGCCTAAAAAAAAGCACCGAAACTCCAAAATTTTCATAAATGGCTCACAACATTATAAAAGGGCCCTAGATATTTTAACCATTGATCCTTAACTCAAAGAAAAATATGTTTTGGTGACCATGAAATCGAAGGGCAAAACTTTTATTAAGTAAACCCAAAAATGACACAAAGGAGGGCAAAAAAGCTAGGGTTTTTCTACAGTAACATGATTGCTAAATAAGCTCCTATCCTACCTCTATCAACTGATTTCCCTATAGCATTTTCCCCTCATCATCACCCTAGCTACATTGTAATCATAGCTGTGCATCCCTTTTATTCCTATAGCCCAAAAATCCCAAACCCTACCCCATCAAAACTATACCCCAAACACTCCCAAATCCCTGCTAAATTTCTCCTTTAAACCCCTATTCCCCTTTTCATCATTCCCCTCCTAACACTCCCCTGTTTTATTTTCCCCTTGGTAACAGATTTTCAAAGCATTCATCAGTGTCATTGGATTCAAAGGGCAACATTAAACTCAGAGTACAAGCAGCAGTGATGGCATCAGAAAATTCATCAGATTATGAGGGGGATACACACAGTGACACATCTTCAGGAGAGATGGCCCATAGGAGACATCACCGGAGTGGCAGACATCTCAGAGACGAGCCCAACACCCTCACAGAGCTATAGGCATGCCCACTTGCCATGTCTTGTTTCCAGCACTTGGCATGTTATGAATTTTGTCAAAGGGTGTCGAATGTCAAAGTCCATCATGAGTTGGCCCGCCTTTTTGCACTTCATCTACAGGGAGGCCAATCTGTCCTGGCTGGGGTCACTTTCACCTTGACACCGGAGGCTATATCAGTGGCAACAGGGATACCAAACATTGGGGAGCAGTGGCATAAGAAAAAGAAAGTGGAGAGGCATCACTATGAGCCCTACATCAAGGACAGCTGCTTGAGCCAGCTCACCAGAGTTTTTCCATTCAGATTCTTAAGGGATGAATATGCCCCACTCATGAGATTGATCATGAAGTATTTCAGTTGCGAGGGGAGGTTTTCTCGCCTTTATGCATATCACATCCGCTTGCTCATGCACTTCACCAGGTTGAGGATGATGAGCCTCCCATTTTTCATCTACAACAACATTGAGAAGATGAAAAACTTCATGCAGTGCAAGACCCCATGACAGCATCTAAATAGTGTCTATCATTTTGCTCTCATCCAAATTTTAGTGGACCATCAGAGGCAGAACATGAGGTGGGAGGTCCTTCACATCAGTTTGAGTGTGACACAGGAGGTCCCTCACATCAGTTCGAGCATGAGGTGGAGAGTCCTTCACATCAGTTTGAGAGTCATGAGACTACCACCATGCCAGTTTTCATCACATATCAGAGAGGCTATCCGTAAGGCACCAGACTGTTGTTTGCAGCAGCAAAGTGAGTGTTATCTCCACCCGGGGTGGAAGGGGCCTCGCTTCCGACATCAGCACCCCAGGAGCAGGGTAAGGGCAAGGATTTAGTGCAGGAGGAAGGGCCATCAGGTGAGAAAGAGACTGAGTTTGTTCTCCTCCAGGATGATGAGACAGATGCGGAACCCACCAATGAGGAGCTTATAGAGATCATCAAGGAGCAGCAATCAGAGATTGAGGACTTGACCATTGATTTAGAAAGGGCCAAGTGGAACATGAACTACCCGGAGCAGAGAAACAAACAGCTTGAAGGCCAACAGATGATCATGGAGCTACAGAACATCCGTGAACAACGCCAAGCTACTCAAAGAAGAAGGGTTCCACTCACCTTTTTGGAGCAAGAAATCAACGAAGACCGGGAGTCCAACCTTGAGAGAGTCAACATGAATTTGGAGAGGCTATTGGACAAAGAAAACAAGGAGAAAGACATGCTGAGGTGCATGAATTATCACTACCAGGCCCGCAACATGAGTTCCAAGGCAAGAATCAGGAGCCTAAAGGTAAAATTGAGCAAAGCAAGAAAAGAGGCAAAAGAGGCAAAGGAGGCTAAGGGGAAATATCGGCTTCGAATCTTGGCTGAGGCTTCCTTGGCATAGCAAAGCACTTCATAGGGAACCTCCAGCCCAAATTTCAAAAAATTTGGGCAAATTTTGGTCACAGGCAAAATTTTTGGGCACAAAACAAGAAATTTCTCCCTGTGCGCTGCGCCACTGGCGCAACACTAAAAATATATAACTCATATCGAGGAATGGCTTGCATATTTGGATTTAGCATCAAAAAATATGTCTACTGATGTCTGGGCTAGAAATTTTGACAAGTTTTGGGTCTCCTAAAGGTCAAAAAACACCCAAAAATGGCCTCTCTGCCACTTTTTGGACATACAGAAAGCAGTCTTGGGAGAATGAAGATTTGGAGGGGCAAATGAGCTTCAAATTCATAAATTCCAGTTGGGTTGGAAAGTAGACAGGACAGGATTTCCAAAAACCCCACTTGGGCACATTTTGGACACCTGCAAGTTCCTCAAAACAGGCTCCAACGTGGCGCAATGCATAGGGAATTTGGCGCGGCGCACAGGGAAAAACAAACTGCCAAATTGCTCCCGTTTCACGAAATTTCGGTTCGCGACTTCTCCAAGTGGTCCCGGTCATCTAATCTTTGGTTTTTTTGCACCAAGGGTGCCTTTTAAAGAATTTCTCTCCAAGTGGGCATCTATCCAAGTGGCAAAAGAATGCAAAGGGTCACCCCAGCCAAATGTCATGCTTGAGAGCGCTGCACCTGTAGCTGATCGTTGGCTCTCCATCTCCTTTTCGAAATGATTTGAGTAACTTCCCAACCCCTGGGCGTTCCATCTCTTCTCTACACTTTCTATATATTGTATGCATTTTATTTGCAAAGGGTTGGCTGGCTTGTAACTTCTGAGAGACTGTGGGAAAGAAACTCTATTTCTGCACTGTGTATTTTTGACAGAGAGTTAATGAAAGGCAGCGGCTCTATTTCATGAGATTCTTGTGGTTGTGAGTGTAGCAAATGTGTTCCTATGTTCCATATATATCTTGTTATGTTTCATAATTCATTTCATGTTTCATTTCAGTGAAATTTTCTAAGTGATATTAGGTAGAATTCAATTGATATTGCTCTGCCTGTGGGAAAATTTCATGTGCAATGTTATTCTTCTGTTGGAAAGGATTCATGCGACCATGCCCTTTTCACTATCTTCAGCAATATTTCCATTCCGTGTCACCTTAAGTTGAAATTGCTGTGCTTCCCGCCTACCTTGCCTCACGGAATAATCTGTGCCTTCATTCTCAATTCTCTGTTCTTTGCTGAGCGCCAGTCCCATATACATCTCAGAAGTTCGGTCACTTCAAAAATATTTTCCAAAATCCTTTTTCACTTACTAGCCTAAGGTAAATATCGCATTGCAAGTCATCTCAGACCATTTTTCCTATCCATTCGCTGAGTGTGACTCGGAGAGAGCCCTCTCCTGCTCTGGTAGGGCTAGCTACCAGACTGAGCGTGGTTTGTGGTTACCCTAATTTTTGCCTTCCTTCAGCCTAAGGCAGATTTAGGTGCTAACATAGTGGCGACCATACTGGGGAAACAAGTTGAAAATCAAATCCCCTTGTATCATAAGAATTCTAGGCTTCCGGATGATGAGCTTAGGATTGGAAAGGCTGAGTAAGTTGGTTGTGTCCCATAATTCCTCTCAATAGCACGCTGGCTTCAAGACGATATACCAGAGCGAATCCGGACCCAGACCCTCCTCACATTTATGAAAATCCCAATTTGATTCCAAGACTCCTTCATCAAGAAAGCACCATAACTCCCGTGTTCAAATCCCATTCATGTCCCGACATTTTTGAGTATCTTGAGGAGCTTGAGTTTGACGAACGATTTGAGATATCACTGTTTGAATCTAAATCCGAAAAGGCTGTTGATTACACTGTCCCCGATCCGCAATTTCTTGTAGACCTTGAGATGGAAAGAGCTAATAGATTAATTGATAACTACATTGCCACACAGCCCCAAACTCCAAGTGCAAGCCCCTTGCAAACTGTGCACACTCCTCCAACACCTCCAAGGCCAAATCCACTGAGAATGATGGCTGCCCGTTTCGCACCCCTTGTTCTGCCCCAAGTCCTAGATGACATGCCAAATGACTATCAAAGTAAAATCCCGTTTTTTGATGGCACTCCTAACAGTATTACAGCTCAACAACATGTGGATAAAATGGCAGATTTCTATGAACTTCATGAGATCGATGCGGAGAACGTGGCAATGAGGCTCTTTGTACAAACATTTGCAGGTGATGTGAGGAAATGGTTCAGAGGTTTGACGGCTGCAAGTATCACCACCTTGGCTGAGCTACAAAGACAATTTTTGAACAGGTGGGAAGTAAAAAAGAATCCCCTTCAAATTTTGGCCGAGTATGAACAAATCAAGCGTAATGCTAGTGAGTCGGTCCAAGATTATTGTGTTAGATTTAATGTAGTCTACAACGACATCCCAGACCATCTAAAGCCACCTGTGGGACTAGCAATGATGAAGTTTCCGGATGGTTTTGATGCTGACATGGCGTACCAATTGAGAGAGAGAGAACCAGCTACAATGGAAGATATGCAGAAAATTGCAGTCAGTGTTGAGGCTAACCTGCTGTCCAAAAGAGCAAGAGCGAAAGCAGAGAAGAAAACCACGGTGAAAGAAGAATCTTCTTCAATGGATTAGCTGCTCAAGAAGGTAGAACAGATGCTTGAAAGGGTAAAACTTGACAAGCCAGAGCCACAAGTTAGGAATCCTAACTTTCGTGGCCAACAGCAGCCACAATATAGGATAAGACAAAGAGATCAGTGGACTCAAGAGCAGACAACACAACAGCCGGTACAAACACCTTTGCAGCAGAATTTTGTACATGGACCGGAATCAGATGAGGAAGGGAATGTAATAGGCGAGGAAAACCATCTCTTCACTCCAGATGAGCTGCCTACTTACATCACCGAAGAAGAAGAATGTGCAGTAAATTCAGCTACACACCGAGACACTGATTTTATTCTAGCTAACGAAACCGTGTTGGAAGAAGAGTCGGAAGAATACCAAAGGGGGTATATGAATGCATTGTCCGCACAACAGCAACGATATTCCCTTAGAAACAGAGATGTACCGGCCAAACCAATTCAGAAAAAGGAGGGTGAAACAACAAAGAATGATCCATCAGCTACACAAAGAAAGGGAAAGGAGGCGGTTGTTCCGGAGAGCAGCAAATCAAAATCAACAGAACAATCACAGCAACCAGCCACATCAAAAGAGAAGGAAAGAAAAGAGATCCAGATCAAAGAGGTAGAAAAAACTCCTGCTTTCAGCCTAGAGAATGATATTTCTAAGCTAAAGGTATCCATCCCTTTGACTGAAATCATGAAAAAAAACAGTTATAGAGGACAGATTTCTAAAATGTTGAATTTGGACCCAATGTCCGACATGGTAAATGTGGAAGATGATCAGCCCGAGATGATTTTTGGGCCAACAACAAATGGTGAGTCTCTTGAGAGCGAGGTGCCACCCTTCTATATCAATTTACGATTGCATGACTTTGTGCTACACAATGCCATGTTCAATTACGGAGCCTCTCACAATCTCATGCCCAAGTCTATCATGGATAAGCTCGGTCTGGACATCACCCAGCAATATCATGATCTTTGTTCATTCGATTCTAGCAGAGTAAGGTGCATAGGGCTCATCAAAGACTTAGTTGTGAGTTTAGATCAGCTTCCTATGAAAAATGTTCTGATGGATGTAGTGGTAGCAGACATTCCTCCAAGGTTTGGCATGCTTCTTTCCAGGTCTTGGGTAGCGAAATTGAAGGGGACACTACAACTGGATTTCTCCTATGCAACAATCCCGGTGTTTGGACAAATGAGGAAGCTATATCGGGAACAAAAGATGAAATATATGATCACAAGCAAGGAGAAACCGATAAATCATCCTGTAAACTATGTACATACAGATTTAGAGTCTTTTGTTTTGTTTTTAGATAGTTTAAATGAAATAGATAGTCAGATAGTAGAAGCAGATGACATTCTAGAGATAGCAGAAAATTTTAGAGAGATTTTGAAGAAAGAGGGACAAGAAAAGCAGCAAAAGATTGGGCAATCAGCTGAAAACAATGGACAGTGAGCAAACAATGGACAACAAAAAGATTTTCAGCACTTGCAAGAAGAAGAGGAAGGCTTATGGACCATAGATTTTGATGGAGCAGTAGGGAATGATGGAGCTGGTATTGGTATTTGGGTACGCAGTCCTTTCTCTGCCCGAAACAAAGTGCCAAGCAGCGTGAGAGTTTGCTCCTACAAGCTAGCCTTCGAATGTTCGAATAATGAAGCTGAATATGAAGCTCTGATTGCCGGCCTGAAGATTCTTCGAAAGCTGAATGCAAAGAGGATTTCAGTGTATGGCGACTCCGAGTTGGTGATAAAACAGGTCAGAGGTGAGTATCAAGCAAAACATTCTAGGATGCGGGCCTATCGTAATGTAGTCTTGGACATCTTGAAGCTATTTTCCGAATACACCTTGACATGTGTGCCACGAATACAAAATAGTATTGCTGATGCTCTTGCCAAGGCAGCGAGCAGCTTGAAGATCCCTATGAACTCCAGCAACAAATTTGAAATCCATGTCAAGCACTGTCCAACCATTCCAGACAATCAGCGACATTGGCGAGTGTTCCAAGATGATGAGGAGATTAAGGATTTTCTGCTCAACAAAGGCAAGTTCAAAGAAACCCTAATTGATGTGGAAAACGATGAGAACAAAGGGAATGGTACAGAAGAAGTGCAGATCAATCAAATGGATGTAGTACAGCTGAAGAATAACATCATTCCTAAAGGCTTGATACCCCTAGAGGAACTTTTTGATCATGATGATGTAGCCCGCAAGCCAACATTGCAGTCGACAGAGAAAGGTGTGGAAGAAGTCAACATTGGTACAATAGCAAATCCAAAATTAGTGAAATTGTCCAAAGCATTACCGCCAAAAATCAAGGACAAATATATCAGCTTGATGGCTTCATTTGCAGATGTATTGGCTTGGGATTATTCTGATTTAAAGACCTACGATACGAATATCATTCAGCAAACAATACCCATCAAGCCCAATCAGAAACCATTTAGACAAAAGCTAAGAAGGATCAATCCAAAGTTGCTGCCATCCATTGAAAAAGAGGTAAATAGGTTGTACAAGTCAGGTATCATCATGCCTATCAGATTTTCAGATTGGATATCTAACTTAGTTCCTGTACGAAAGAAGACCGGTGAGATCCGCCTATGCATCAATTTCAGAAATCTAAACAAGGTCTCATTGAAGGACAACTATCCGCTGCCCAAGATGGACCATATACTTCAACGAGTAGTGGGGGCATCTCGTATGTCGCTGCTTGATGGTTATTTTAGATATAACAAAATTTCAGTCCATGAAGATGATAGGGATAAGACAACATTCACAACTCCATGGGGAACCTTTCACTATGCCAAAAAACCATTCGGTTTAAAGAATGCAGGTGCCACATTTCAGCGTGCAATGGACTTGGCATTTGCAAACGAGAAGGATTTGTTTTTGGTGGTGTACTTGGATGAATTGACGATGTTTTCAAAATCTGATGAAGAACACATGCATCACCTAAAAATTGTCTTTCAAAAATGCAGGAAATATGGTTTATCGCTGAATCCTAAGAAGAGCTTGTTCACCATGGAGGAAGGCAAATTACTTGGGCATATCATTTCAAAAGATGGCATCCGCATAGGCCCAGCATGTGTGCAAGCAATTCAGCAAATCGATCTGCCTAGGGACAAAAAGGAGATACAGTCATTCAATGGTAAGATGAATTTTCTGCATCGCTTTGTGCCTAATCTTGCGGAACACTTGAAAGAAATGACCAACATGCTTAAAAAGGATAGCCAGGTGAAATGGACAGATGAGGCTGTAAAATCTTTCAACTTGGTCAAGTTGGCCCTCTCTTCAGCTCCAGTTCTAGTTAGCCTGGATTACACTCAAGATTTCATATTGTTTTCATTTGCTTCTGAGCACACTATGGCAGCAGTACTATTGCAGAAGAGGGATGATCATGAAAGACCCATTGCATTCTTCAGCAGGGCTATAAGGGATGCAGCTTTGAAGTACAACATCATTGAGAAGCAAGCCCTGGCATTGGTGAAGGCACTGAAGGATTTCCGGGTGTATATCTTACATTCTCACATTCTGGCCTATGTTCCTAATACTGCTATGAAAGATGTTCTAGTGCAAACCGATCCGGAAGGAAGAAGAGGCAAATGGATCGCAACCTTGCTAGAATACGATGTGGAGATAAAGCCTACAAAGCTGGTCAAAGGACAGGGGTTGGCGAAGCTAATGGCTGAATCAAATTTGCATGCATTGGACATAAATCTGATCGCTGCCTTGTCCGAGGAGAATGATGAAGAAACTTCAGTTCAGGTATCCGAAATGTTTGCTTTGTCCTCATGGTATTATGATATAATATATGTGCTGAAAAATCTATCACCACCGCCCGGTATGGCTAGAAACAAAGTGAGAACACTTAAATTGAAGGCTGCCAAGTTTTGTATCTTAAATTCTACACTGTATTGGAAAGATCCCGGTGGCATTTTGCTAAATTGTCTGGTGGAAGAGGAGGCAAAGAAAGTCATGGAGGACTTCCACGGAGGAGAGTGTGGTGGACATCTTTTTTGGAAGTCAACAGCGAACAAAATCTTGAGAGCGGGGTACTACTGGCCTACTTTGTTTGCTGATGTGCATAAGATGGTAAAGCGTTGTCATAAGTGTCAAATTTTTGAAGGAAAACAGAAACTATAGCCTTTGCCACTTAAGCCTATCGAAGTGAGCGCTCCATTCCAGCAGTGGGGGTTGGATTTCATTGGGGAAATTCATCCCGCCTCTTCCGGACAGCATAGGTGGATCCTTACAGCGACGGACTACTTCACAAAATGGATTGAGGCAGCCCCTACCAGACAAGCAACGGACACGGTAATCATTTCATTTCTCGAAAATAACATCTTGTCTCGCTTTGGTTGTCCAAACAAATTGATCACTGATAATGCAGCAGCTTTCAAATCGAAAAGGATGGTAGAATTTTGTCATAAATATCATATAATTTTGGGTCATTCAACTGCCTATCATCCGCAAGGCAATGGATTGGCGGAATCTTCGAATAAATCTTTGGTCAACATCATCAAGAAGCTGCTGGAAATTAATAAGAAGAGCTGGAACAAGAGGCTGGTTCATGCACTTTGGGCAGATCGAATCAGTCAGAAAAAGTCTATTGGTATGTCACCGTTTGAGCTGGTTTATGGAGTGGACACAGTATTTCCCGCTTCTCTTGCTGCCCCGGTGGTCAAACTTCTTCAGGAGGCCGGCAGTGAGGAAGATCCCATGTAGAGAAGGCTGAATCAAATGATCCACTTGCAGCAAACAAGAGAGGAAGTTTTAAAAAACACATCCAAGTTACAGGAGAAGATAAATAAAATCTATGACAGAAAAGCTATAGCGGACAAATTTTAGTTGGATGATGTGGTGCTGAAGTGGGATGCAAGGAATGAAGAAAAAGGCAAGCATGGAAAGTTCGAAAATCTGTGGAAAGGTCCTTTCAAAATCGCAGCATATAGAGGTCAGAATGCCTTTCTTCTGAAAGAAATGAATGGGGAAGACTGTCCTGGAGGGCCGATCAATGGTCGGCTGCTCAAGTGGTATCATTGTTGATCTATTAACACTGCTTCCACTATCATTGTAAATACCATTTTTATTTCAGTTTGGTTTCAGTATGTACAATCAGTTTTTGAGTTATTCCAATTGTCAAGTTTGAGTCAATTTCTTGGTTACTCCAGTTTTGTAAATAAGTCAGAGTCTTGTGCTGTTTATCAAAATGATGACTCCATAGCCCAATGGACCAAGAGGCACTGTCTAGCTCCTCCAGAGATCTGTTGTTCTTGGCACCTCCAAGGAGCTACCATCCCCCATTGGAGCCAATGTTAGAGTCGGTCTGGTCAGCCCTCCATCAGAGATCAAAGCTCTTTGTGCATTTCAATTTTAGGTGTCCCGCTCCATCCACTCAGCTGCATTTGGCTAGGGACATGCCATGATCTGACGGAGAAAGTCATGCTACTCATTCCCCCTCGTGTTTGACCTCTGCTGGTTCAGGTCTTTGTACATAATCACTGAAAATTTATGATAGTTAAGGTCTGGTCATATTACAGGACAGAGTCATTTTTTATTATTTGGTCTAGAAATTCATCAGTTTGGTCTTTGAAAAACATGTCAAGAACAAGCCATGCAGGCCAGAGGGAGACCTTATACAGCTACAGTTCAGAAAGCTTCATCATCACCTGAAGAGACATCGACTCTTCTTCAAAACTCTGCTTTGAAGAAAAGTCAAACAAGGTCAACTATGACAAAATTTTCCAAAAATTGCCAGTTGACATTTTCAAATGCAGTCATGGATTTCAAAGCCAGAGGCCCAGTCACACAGTCCCCGCAAAGAAAAGCCGAAAATTTTATCATGAGAGCCAAAAATTTCAAAGAAAAAGGAAAAGTAGAGTGTTTTAAAGTCAATAAAAAGTGCAAAACATAAACATTATAAAATGGGTTTTCAAAGAGGAAAAGATTGAACCCAACTCTCTCAAAGCCTATATATATTTGTTTTGACCCAAAACTAAGTCATTGTGATAAGGGAAAGCTTGAGAGAGGCATTATTGAAGAAAAGAGAGCTAATGAGGAGGAATTCGAGTAAGGAGGGCAGATTTCTAGGTGGCGCGGCACATACACCAGGGTGCGCTACGCACACGGAGGGCGCAACGCACTGGCAGCCAACCCATAGTGAAAAATCGACAAAGGTGCGACGCACAGGGCCAGGGAGATCAAAAACACTTGCAAATCCATTCTATATCCCGGTTGAAGGCTAGCAAGCAAGAGGTAGGCTCTAATGAAACCCCTTCTCTGTAAATTTGGTAAATGGTTGGTGTTCCTAAGATGTTGACGGGTATCCGAAGCACGCTTGGCCATCCATGAAAATACTCATCAAAGAAAAAGATAAACGAGATTGCAAATTCGAAGACACCACCAAGGTTTTGTTTCCCCTCCCCCTTGTCCCCTCACTCCTCGTCATAGTCACCTCTATTCCACCTTGCCTCCCAAAGAAAACACCCAAAAACGCCCTAAAGCCCTCTCCCCTGTTTTTCCAAGCAAAGGAATTTCGTTTGACAGTGCGTGGCGCACACACAAGGTGGCATGGCGCACTCAAGGCGTGCGGTGCACTGGGAGCCCGGCCACAGTGTTAATAATGCACTGGTGCGGCGTATACTCGGCGCGCAACGCACTGGGAAAAGCGCGCGGCACATAGGCCTGTGAGCCTAAAAAAAGCACTGAAACTTCCAAATTTTCATAAATGGCTCACAACATTGCAAAAGGGCCCTAGATCTTTTAACCATTGATCCTTAACTCAAATAAAAATATGTTTTGGTGACCATGAAATCGAAGGGCAAAACTTTTATTAAGTAAACCCAAAAATGACACAAAGAAGGGCAAAAAAACTAGGGTTTTGCTACAGTAACATGATTGCTAAATAAGCTCCTATCCTACCTCTATCAACTAATTTCCCTGTAGCATTTTCCCCTTACCATCACCCTAGCTACATTGTAATCATATCTGTGCATCCCTTTTATTCCTATAGCCCAAAAAATCCCAAACCCTACCCCATCAAAACCATACCCCAAACACTCCCAAATCCCTGATAAATTTCTCCTTTAAACCCCTATTCCCCTTTTCATCATTCCCCTCCTAACACTCCCCTGTTTTATTGTCCCCTTGGTAATAGATTTTCAGAGCATTCATCAGTGTCATTGGATTCAAAGGGCAGCATTAAACTCAGGGTACAAGCAGCAGTAATGGCATCAGAAAATTCATCAGATTATGAGGGGGATACACACAGTGACACATCTTCAGGAGAGAGGGCCCATAGGAGACATCACCGGAGTGGCAGACATCTCAGAGACGAGCCCAACACCCTCACAGAGCTACAGGCATGCCCACTTGCCATGTCTTGTTTCCAGCACTTGGCATGTTATGAATTTTGTCAAAGGGTGTCGAATGTCAAAGTCCATCATGAGTTGGCCTGCCTTTTTGCACTTCATCTACAGGGAGGCCAATCTGTCCTGGTTGGGGTCACTTTCAGCTTGACACCGGAGGCTATATTAGTGGCGACAAGGATACCAAACATTGGGGAGCAGTGGCATAAGAAAAAGAAAGTAGAGAGGCATCACTATGAGCCCTACATCAAGGACAGCTGCTTGAGCCAGCTCACCAGAGTTTTTCCATTCAGATCCCTGAGGGATGAATATGCCCCACTCATGAGATTGATCATGAAGTATTTTAGCTGCGATGGGAGGTTTTCTCGCCTTTATGCATATCACATCCACTTGCTCATGCACTTCACCAGGGTGAGGATGATGAGCCTCCCATTTTTCATCTGCAACAACATTGAGAAGATGAAAAACTTCATGCAGCGCAAGACCCCACAACAGCAGCTAAATAGTGTCTATCATTTTGCTCTCATCCGGATTTTAGTGGACCATCAGTTGGGATTGCAGGGTATTGCTTGGGAAGACTTCATCTCCCATGATTTCTTCAGTGCTCCACCAGTGATATCAGAGGCAGAACATGAGGTGGGAGGTCCTTCACATCAGTTTGAGCATGACACAGGAGGTCCCTCACATTAGTTTGAGCGTGAGGTGGAGAGTCCTTCACATCAGTTTGAGAGTCATGAGACTGCCACCATGCCAGTTTTCATCACATATCAAAGAGGCTATCCGAAAGGCACCAGACCGTTGTTTGCATCAGCAAAGCGAGTGTTATCTCCACCCGGGGTGGAAGGGGCCTCGCTTCTGACATCAGCACCCCAGGAGTAGGGTAAGGGCAAGGATTTAGTGCAGGAGGAAGGTCCATTAGTTGAGCAAGAGACTGAGTTTGTTCTCCTCCAAGATGATGAGACAGATGCGGAACCCACCAATGAGGAGCTTATAGAGATCATCAAGGAGCAACAATCAGAGATTGAGGACTTGACCATTGATTTAGAAAGGGCAAAGTGGAACATGAACTACCTGGATTGGAGAAACAAACAACTTGAAGACCAACAGACGATCATGGATCTACAGAACATCCGTGAACAACGCCAAGCTGCTCAAAGAAGAAGGGTTCCGCTCACCTTTTTGGAGCAAGAAATCAATGAAGACCGGGAGTCCAACCTTGAGAGAGTCAACATGCATTTGGAGAGGCTGTTGGACAAAGAAAACAAGGAGAAATACATGCTGAGGCGCATGACTTATCACTACCAGGCTCGCAACATGAGTTCCAAGGCAAGAATCAGGAGCCTAAAGGCAAAATTGAGCAAAGCAAGAAAAGAGGCAAAAGAGGCAAAGGATGCTAAGGAGCAAGATCGGCTTCGAAACTTGGTTGAGGCTTCCTTGGCATAGCAAATCACTTCATAGGGAACCTCTAGCCCAAATTTCAAAAAATTTGGGCAAATTTTGGTCACAGGCAAAATTTTTGGGCACAAAACAGGAAATTTCTCCCTGTGCGTCGCGCCACTGGCACGATGCTAAAAATCTAGAACTCAAATCAAGGAACGGCTTGCATATTTAGATTCAGCGTCGAAAAATACGTCTACTGGTGTCCGAGCTAGAAATTTTGACAAGTTTTGGGTCTCCTAAAGGTCAAAAAACACCCAAAAATGGCCTCTCTGCCACTTTTTGGACACACAGAAAGCAGTCTTAGGAGAATGAAGATTTGGAGGGGAAAATGAGCTTCAAATTCATATATTCTAGTTGGGTTGGAAAGTAGACAGGACAGGCTTTCCAACAAGCCCACTTGGGCACATTTTGGACACTTGCAAGTGCCCCAAAACAAGCCCCAAAGTGGCGCGATGCACAGGGAATTTGGCGCGGCGCACAGGGAAAAAAAACTGCCAAATTGCTCCCGTTTCGCGAAATTTCTGGTCGCGACTTTCCAAGTGGTCCCGGTCATCTACTCTTCGGTTTTTTGGCACCAAGGGTGCCTTTTAAATAATTTCTCTCCAAGTGGGCATCTATCCAAGTGGCAAAAGAATGCAACGGGTCACCCCAGCCAAATGTCATGCTTGAGAGCGCTGCACCTGTAGCTGATGGTTGGCTCTCCATCTCCTTTTCGAAATGATTTGAGTAACTTCCCAACCCCTGGGCGTTTCATCTCTTCTCTACACTTTCTATATATTGTATGAATTTTATTTGCAAAGGGTTGGCTGGCTTGTAACTTCTGAGAGACTGTGGGAAAGAAACTCCATTTCTGCACTGTTTATTTTTGACAGAGAGTTAATGAAAGGCAGCGGCTCTGTTTCATGAGATTCTTGTGGTTGTGAGTGTAGAAAATGTGTTCCTATGTTCCATAGTATCTTGTTATGTTTCATAATTCATTTCATGTTTCATTTCAGTGAAATTTTCTAAGTGAGATTAGGTAGAATTCAATTGATATTGCTCTGCCTGTGGGAAAATTTCATGTGCAGTGTTATTCTTCTGTTGAAAAGGATTCATGCGACCATTCCCTTTTCACTATCTCTAGCAATATTTCCATTCCGCGTCACCTTAAGTTGAAATTGCTGTGCTTCCCGCCTACCTTGCCTCACGGAATAATCTGTGCCTTCATTCTCAATTCTCTGTTCTTTGCTGAGCGCCAATCCCATATACATCTCAGAAGTTCGGTCACTTCAAAAATCTTTTCCAAAATCCTTTTTCACTTACTAGCCTAAGGTAAATATCGCATTCCAAGTCATCTCAAACCATTTTGCCTATCCATTCGCTGAGTGTGACTCGGAGAGAGCCCTCTCCTGATATGGTAGGGCTAGCTACCAGACTGAGCATGGTTTGTGGTTACCCTAATTTTTGCCTTCCTTTAGCCTAAGGCAGATTTAGGTGCTAACAGTTGCTACAGTTCAGTAGAGTATAATTCCTCAAAAGGTCAATCACTGTGATCCGTATCTCACCTCTCTCATGGGAGCATGGTTAGAGGACTCCACTATCACATCCCAAAAACTATGTGTGATTTCTTGTCTATGATTTCTTGGAAAATTTTACATTTGGTATCTTGCTTCAAATGTGATTTTTGTAGCTTATAAGGTAGATCACTTTATAGATCAAGTTCTTAACATTAGTTAGATAGTTTCCAAATTCAATTCATCTTTTCTGCCATTAAATATAATATTTTGCAAATGAAAAGAGGAATAGGTGCATGTGATTTTGTAGGGTTTTTGGATCTACAGGAAAGGAAACCGTTCACCAACTCCATCTAGGACTTCTCCACTCTCTTTTGATGAATGCAAACCCATGTTCTTGATCTCTGTTTTTGGTCACCGTGAACAACCTTCTCAGCCCAAATCCAGACTTCCTGAAGTGTTGTGCTTGGCTAGGGGTGTTGATCACCTTCCCTACATTCCCCAAAACCTTCATCCATCTTACAATCACTTCATCCCATCATTATTACCCTCCAAACTCTCTTAGCCAACTTCCTATAGCATTAACAGGAATCTTGTAGCATTAAAGAAATCTTATAGAACATCTTGTAGCACACCTATAACAACCTTTTTTGACCCTATTTTGACCTGTGATGACAACATAGCTTAGTTTAGTAGTAGGTTGACCCCTCAGATTGGATTCCATGACCAAAATTACCACCTAGGTCATTCCCTTCATTCCTTTTTCTTTCTTGCAAGAGTGAATAACATTAGTTCTTTCATTCAGAATTTGGCAATTGGGAACTTAATCTCTAAGAGTGAATTAGATAAATAATGCATGTAGTCTTGAGCTATGAATTGGTAGGATGATCTTATGTTTTCAAGAAAACCTGATAGCTAGATGATTGATTGAAAATTAGAGTAGTTTCCTTTTTGTAGTTAGCATAATTCTTGTGTTTTTCATGAATGGAATTAGTAGCATTTACAAGTTGATAGCATTACAAGTTACAGTTGAAAATCGTTTACTTTCTCCGCACTAGGACTAGTTTTTACATTCTGCTTTCAGTACTTAATCTCCTTTAAGTTCAATAGAGGAATGGTCTTGGATCCCTAATGATCAAGTGACCTAGTTGAGGGTGGCATGAGTAGAATTCATCTACTGTGTATATAGCACTATCACCTCGAAGTTTGTACGAACCCCAGGTTGATAAGTAAAGTTGAAGAGCCTCTGGAAGTTGCAGCACTCTTGGTGCAATACCAGGGCTCACCACTTTTTGCCGTCGTTGTCAGGGAGGTGTTTAGGTAGATGTTATTTCTAGTTTTCTTTCTATTTTTCATTCAGTTTTGAAAAAATCTTTCATGACTCGTAGGAGTAGAGACGTGCTAGGAAAATTCTTGCCAAATACCCCTACACCATCAAAAAGTCAACCTCCACTCTTCTTCGGTGACTATCAACTTCCCTCTCTAACTACAGGGGAGTTAGAAGACCCCTTAGGTGAACAACCTAAGATCTTTGAAGAACCTATTGGGGAAGAAGAAGAAGCCATTCCACATACCCACACCATGGCTAAAAATAAGAATCAGGAGGTTTTTGTTGGAAATACTGAGAGGGGGGTGAATCAGTATTTCTTTTTCTCACTATTGTTTTACTAGTTAAAACATATATGTTCAGAACACAAAATGAACAGCAGGAATAAATGCTTTTATTAATATAACTGTGCAGAAAAATAAATACAATAAATAGATTGTCACAATTGGTTGCCAAGCTCCAACTTGGACTTTGGTGAGGCTCCAACCTCCTAAGCACCAACTCTATTTTGCCAAGACACCAATCTTGGACTTAGGAGCACCAACTCCCAAGGACTTCAATCCTGTTCAATTCTGAGGCTCCAGCCTCTTTGGTATACACTGGTGTGCTGTTGCGCTCTTTTTATCTTCCACTGCTTCTGCTGCCCCCTTTTCTTCTGCTGCTTTCACTATCTCATGCTCAGGTTATACCGTTCACGAACAACCCCAACAACAATTCTCTGTTTTTGCTGCTTTTATATGCTCCATGCCCCTTTCCATTCGTTTCCTCTTACATGCTAGCTCTTTGGCTTCCTCCTCACTTGATCGCTTGACACTTCGGCTTCCATTCCTTTGCTTCTTCTGTCTATACAAGTGTTCCAAAATCTGAGTAGAAAAACCCAAACTCCCCTTTATTAAATAAAACTCGGCCCTTAACCTGTGGTTAATACCTTACAGGCTTTATCGAAGGTGTTTAATCACCCATCGGAAGCCACCACCCGAGCGTTTTAATCAACCATCGGAAGCCACCACCCGAGCGTTTTAATCACCCATCGAAAGCCACCACCCGAGCGTTTTATCAACCATCGGAAGCCACCAACCGAGCCTTTAATCAACCATCACCGAGCGCTTTAATCAACCATCACCGAGCGCTTTAATCGACCATCGCACAGGTTTTAATATATACCTTAACCCCGCGGCCATGTATCATATAATACACGGAAAACATTATAAACCCCCGCTCTAATTCAAATGCCGGACTTCAATTATTATGCACCCGCCTTTACAATTATCGGCGGGTCCGGATTTCGGCGGTCGCAATAACTCTTAAGTCCTGACCTCCGACGAGGTGCGGACCCGATGCCCTTTTAGACTCCCTTCTATGTTGGTTTCGGGTCCGATGTATATCGGCACTCGCTGTAAACAATAGTCCCGATCCTCCGACGGAACGCGGACCCGACGCCTTCTTATACTCCCGTCTCTATATTGAATTCGGGTCCGGGATATCGGCAGGTTCGCTTCGGCGGATTTGTAACGCGAAGGTTTAGCGGACCCGATCTCCCTTTAGGCTGCTCTCTAATATGATTTCGGCTCCGGATGATTTCGGCGATCGCTACCTCCGCTGCTCCGATGCGATACAAGAGTTCTGCGGACCCGATATGATTTTACACTCCACTTGATAAGGGACTCGGCTCCGGAAGTCGGAACTTTGCACTGCTGAAGGCCCTTTCCGGACCCGATCTACTTTATACTGGCTTCATAATATTTCGGCTCCGTTAATTCGGAGCTTTCACTTCGGCGGTTCCGAAAGGCTCCACTCCTCCGATGCGCATATATATGCCGATTGCCGATTAGATCTCCGCCGTCCATTATTCCTTCAGATCGGACGGTCAGCGCTAAATCGCATATCGCGTCCATCGCATATCGCATCCTCCATTCTCCATTCCCCGATCGCCGATTTGGCGAAATAGATATATATATATGCCATCGGGTCCATATGTAACGAAACACATTTAACCATTGTTGTTTCCGCCAAAAAGGAAAAATGCCTTTGATTATTATAAATGCATATATGTAGATTTTGGGCGCTCAAACACTCCCGATAGCATTAATACATGCATATGTGGGTTTCCATTGCCCGAACAACTCCCGATAGTATTAATGAAGGCATATATGGGTTTTGATCGCCCGAACAGCTCCCGATAATGTTATCTGAGGCATATATGGCTCTGTTTGCTTCATTTGCTCCTCCGATGGCTCCTCTTGCTCCGATATGCTCCGATAGCTCCTCCGATGGCTCCTCTTGCTCTGGCACTCCTCCGATATGGCTCCTCTTGCTCTGATATATGTGGCTCCTCCGATATGGTCTGCTCCTCTTGGCTCCGATATGCTCTGTCTCCTCCTCTTGAATATTGCCATATTGACATCAATGACAATCTGTGTCCAATAGTTTTTCCCATCAGATAAACTAATGGAGATACTATGATGAAGAATATAAGCCCTTCTACCCTTCCTCACTTCCATGGCTTGACTTCTGAGGACCCTTATACTTTCATGTTTGAGTTTTGTGTTGTTTGTAGGACTTATGACTATATCTCTGATGACCAGAAGCTAAAGTTGTTCCCATCCACCCTTAAGGAATCATCCTTACGCTAGTTCATGGGTCTACCTGGGGATAGCATCACTACCTGGGCTCAAATGCAGCAATCCTTTAACAACAAGTACAAGGACTATTGTAGGTCCAAAGACACCAAAGAGGAAATATTTAGAATGACTCTTGGACTTGATGAATCCCTGGAAGACTATGAGGAAAGATTCCAACTCAGTTATAGGAGGGCTAGATGCACCCTTGATCCTGAATCACTCAAGTTAGTCCTTCTCAGAGGAATCAGGGAGGACATACTAGAAATCCTCAATATGTTATCTGGGGAAGACATCTATCAACTACCCTATGAAGACATCAAGACGGTATTCAAAAACCATTCTAGGTCTCCTAGGAAGAAGGGTAGGGGTAGTCAAGCTTTGGTCAGTTCCTCTCCCTCTAAAACATCCATCAAGAATGAAATTGGGAACATGTTGGAGGACTTTAAAAGTGAAATGTTACATACCTTTTCTCTACAAATGGACACCATGCAAATCAAGAGGAGACAAGAGGAAGCAAAGAGGGCCTTAGCTATCTTTTTCCCTAAATGCACTAGAAGGCACCCCAAAAATGAATGTCCATTAAATGTTATAGAGGTCTGCTCAGTCTGTGAGGAAAACCATGCCACAAATATGTGCCCTTCTTTGCCTGGATTGAAAGTTTTATACCAAGGGCTAGAAGGTGGGGTTGAAGAACTCTATTTAATCAATCAAAGGAGGCCTTAAGGACCTCAACCATACCAGCAAGGCATGCAAGGTGCATCCTACTCTTATTATCATCCCAACCAAAATGCACCTCTACCACCTTGGTACTATTCCACTCATCCATCATGGTCCACACCTTCTCCTTGGCCTTATGCACCTCAGTATCCTCCCCAACCTATCAATCAAACATTTCAGCCATATGCTTCTACACATCCTCAGTGGAATAACCCATCACAAGGGTGGAGGCCTCAACTTAACTAACCTCCTGATTTACTACTTCCACCTCCATATCAACCATAGCTCATTCATCCTACTCCACCCAAGCTTCCTCAGATACCTTCTCAATCCAATCTGGACCCGAACAACAAGCACAACAGGTCTATAGTGGAGAGACATCTTACCCTGCCTATGTTGTGGAGATTCAAGAAATCAACCTCAGGTATGGAAGAGTGCTCCCAGATAACCAACCTCCATCTCCACCTGAGGAGATTGAAGAGGAAAAGGAAGAGAGTAACCCTCAAGTAAATCCACCTCCTTTTCCTGAGAGATTGATCCATCCTAACCAACACACCCCAGAAGAGACTGAACTTCTGGGAGAATTGAAGAACCTGTGTGTTAAAATTCCACTCCTCCAAGCTATCAAGGATGTTCCCATCTACAATAAGCTTATAAAAGAGAAATGCTTCAAACATCCTAGGAGGAGAAAGAAAGACACCCCTACCATCAATGTTATTGGTCAATTATCCAATCTAATGCTAGGGAGAGTGATTTTCCCAAAATATCTAGATCCTGGAAGTCCTGTGGTAGATGTGCACATTGATGGCATCATTTTCCCTCACACCTTGATTGATCTTGGGGCTGCCATCAATGTGATGAATAAAGAAACCATGCTCAAGCTAAACCTCCAAGGATCTTTGAGAAAGACCACCATAGTGTTGCAACTTGCAGATAGGTCCACAGTGGCTCCTGAGGGAGTTGTTGAGGATGTAATGGTCTCTATTGACTCCTAGGAGTATCCTACTAACTTCCTAGTTCTCCAACCCAAGACAAAATTCAATGCTTATCCTCTCATCCTTAGAATACCATGGCTAGCCACTGCTGATGCTTACATAAGTTACAGAGTTGGGAACATGACTTACCCCTATGGTTGGAAGAGGAGGAGGAAGATGAAGTGTATCATATAACATCCCATCCAATTTGTACCCTAGATGTTGCTATAGGGGGGGGGGGACCTGATGAAGATGACCTCATTCACCAGATCCTCCAGAACCAACCCCACAACACCATGCCTCTTGATGAGCTTGTGAAGGAATTTGAGGGTAATCCTTGGACGAAGTTATGCCTAGTGGACCCAAGTCCTGCACATGTCAAAATGGTAGAATTTGGTCCATCTAGAACCTTGAAGATTAACCCCTTTCTCTCAGCCAACCAAAAAGAGAAGTTGTGAAAAATGTTGAGAGAGCACTTAGATGTCTTTGCTTGGAGCTATAAAGAAATGAAAGGGGTCCATCCTTTGGTATGTACTCATCACATCTACATCAAGAAGGGATGAAAACCTGTGGGCCAACCTTAGAGGAGAATGAACCCAACCCTCAAAGACATATTAAAGGAAGAGTTGCAAAAGTTGTTGGATGCAGGATTAACATACACCATCTAAAATAGTGAGTGGGTATCCCCTCTAGATTTGGTCCCAAAAAAGAATGGGAAGTGGAGGATCTGTGTGGATTACAGAGAGTTGAACAAAGCCACTAAGAAATACCATTTCTGTTTACCTTTCATTGATCAAGTTTTAGATGGTGTTGCAGGGAAGAAGTTCTTCTCTTTCCTGGATGGATTCAATATTTACAATCAGATCCATATCATCCCAGAGGACCTAGACAAAACTACATTCACTTGTCCTTGAGGTACCTTTGCTTATAAAGTCCTTCCTTTCGGATTATGCAATGCCACTGCCAGTTTTCACAAGGAAGTTTTGAGCATATTTTTTGAGTTGGTCCATGACTCTATAGAGATCTACATGGATGATTTTACTCCCTATGGGTGTGACTTCCTGGAGGCTCTCTCTAACCTAGGGAAAGTCTTGAAGAAGTGCACTGAAATGAACCTCTCGTTGTTATAGACATTTTTGTGCCTTACAACATTGAGCATGAAATGTCCATAATCTTAGGGATCCAAAGTCCCTAAACATATTGTTCCTACCCCTAGAGGAACAAGGCTAACAAACCACAGCAATTCACAGAAGTTCTCCACCTGAAACTGCTAAAAAACAAGTCAATTCAGGATCATGTCAACTACTCCACTGACCATCTGCGCTGAATGTCAATGGCTACACTGGCTACCTGCGCTGAATGTCAATTCCAACACTGGCTACCTGCGCTGAGCGAGATTGGACATGTGGCAGGCTCATTCCTCAAGGTGTCAAAACCCAGGAAGCTTCCAAAATGACACTTGCCTCAAGGAATTCGACTGGTGATGAGTAAGAGGTTCCAAATCTCCAAGTGGAAGCAAGAACCTCCAAGTGGACTTAAGAACTAACAGAGGGAGAGGACACTAGTCAGATCTCAAGCTGACTCATCCTCTCTCCAAACATCTATATATGGATCTCTCCTCCATGAGATCCAGAGGCTGGAATTTTGGTTATTGCAAAGAATTGCTGTTGGTTTGAGACTGGAATCATTGGGTGCTTAATGCTTTGAAGGGAGGTGAAGATAGGAATTCCATTCTGCTGGGAAGGAGATGCTGGATTGGAGCCCTCTGGGTTGTATCTCTTCCTGAACCTTGTTATTTATCAATAAAGCTATCTTGGTTCTCTCCTATATACTGATGTATCTTTGATGTATGATTGCATTAGTGTATTTGATTTACTTCTAATCCTGAATCATTTATGAATATGAATATTTGCCTTTGTGTTGTGTTCTTCTCTTGTCACAAGTAGCTGTTCTCTTGTCGCAAGTAGCTGTTCTCTTGTGATCTCGCAAGAATCAAGTAGCTGTTCTCTTGGGCGAGCGAGGAGGCAAGTAGCTGTGAACACCCAAAGAGAAGAGGATCTGGATCGAGGGACAAACGGAAGACACCGATAAGTCTATTGATCTCTCCTCTTTCACATTTCATAAAGGAAGAAACCAGAATAGCTGTCTCTGTTTGTTGCTAAGGCACTGTCACACCTTAGTTGGATAGGATCGTCCTGCATAGGCATTTTTCCCCACAACAAATTGGCGACTCCACTGGGGATATTTGTTTTAGTCATTTTATTTGTGTTTCTATCATTGTTTACCTCATAGACTCAACAACAACAATCGAACTGCTTCTGCTATTCTCAGTTGCAAAGTAGACAGTTGCTGCCTTGATCCTTCACTGGATTTTGTCTATGATCTGAAAAATGGACTCACAAATGATCTGATGATCCTTTGTGATAGATCTTAGTACCCTCTCAAAGCATCCCTTTGATTATACCTTGCTTGTGTTTCTGATTTGGCCTGAAACCGTTGATTATTGAGCAATCTGTGACCTAGAACCCAGTGAGAAACGAGAGTTTCTCCTTCAGCGCAACTGCTGTGAAGGCATTCTACATTTCAACGCAGTTCTCGTGAAGGCTACCTGCATTGAATGTCAAAACCACAGTGTTGAGGTTGCGCTGAACCAGTCTTGCCTTGTGTAGCTGGGGTTCTCTGCTCTCTGTTGCCCTGTTTTGATCTCTATTTTTTGCAGCCTGTAACCAGCATAGGTACCAGTCTGATAACTCCTTTTCTCTGCTTAAATTCCGCCTCCTTTTGTACAAAAAGACTGTGAGTGTTTTTATGTGTTTGTGGCATCATTTACAGTTTTCCTTTGCATGAGTGAAATAATCATCCTGTAGCCCTTGATTCAGATCTGTTGGTTGTGATCTTAGGAGAGAGTTCATTGGCTGATTACAGTTGATTATACATTTACTTTTGCTTATTGGTTTGAGTTTGCCTCTTTTAAGTGTCGAAACAAGTGTTCATTTCGAAAGTCGCAAAGTGTTGTAATCTCTTCTACCCTTGTTGATTTCGAAAAAAGTAAACTTGCTTGTATCTGTCATTTAAAAGCAAATTCAAAGTTGTACAAAAAGCTTTCTTTGTAGGCATCAATACTAAGAAAGTGGAAAACAAACACCTGCATTGTGCATTTGCATTTTGATAAGTTTGCATGCTTGATTTAGGAAAAGTGCATTAGAGTGTGCTGATTGCTCTTTGAGAAAAGATGGTGTCTTTCTTTTCCCTTAGTAGCTAGGATTTTCAAAGTTGAAAAGATATAAAGCTTGCTTATCATCTTTAGACTGCATTTAGGAATTTGTATCATACATCTCGTGGTGAACCTTGAAAGGCAAACTTCTAAAAAGATCAACTTAAAATAAATTGAATGAACTTAACAACGCTTTGCAACATAACGCACAACATAGAGGTCTAGGCTAGAGACGTGTTCCGGCATCGTTAAGCCTAGTGACTGTCGATCTCGTGGAAGGTGGGTGATTCCTCCTGAGGGACGATAGCGCTAGTACGGATTGTGCTCCCATGTACCGTCGCGTATATATTGGGAGACCCCTATAGGCATATATCCTTTATCCTTAGGAAGCCGTGTCGGCCGCCCTACTGATCGCAATGCACTGAACACAGCATTCAGGAAGATCGACCGCCCGTACCCTAAAAAGTATTCTGCGGTTTTGCGAAAAGTTTGGCACACCCTCTGCCTAGAACTCCAGAGCAGTTTCTTTTGGCCTTTTTCAGACTCTATAACAGAAAAAGTCCATCCGAGCATTTGTCACTTCGGGCTCGTTAAAACATCGAAGGAGACTAGAGTCATCTTTAGCATTTTCTCAACTCTTTAAAAGTGAAAAAGAAAGTTGTGTCTAAAGCATCGTTAACAATTTATTTTAAACGGAACAATCACCCTTTATTCCCGCGTTGATCTTTAGGTTGAAAAGATGGAGCACACCAACCAAGGAATTCCCCTTGGTGGAAATCCTAGTCCCTTCTCCTCTTGGGGAGATGTTGGTGCGCCCCACATGGCCACATTGTCGCTTCCAGGACTGATGATTGGCCTACCAGTCTGGCTATTTTCAACCAATGTCGTTCAGAACACCACCATTCCTGAACAGTCGAGTCAACAGTTAGACCATACCAGAGTTTCCCACCAGCCTTCTACTTCATCTTCCTCCCCTCCTTCCTCTTCGCTTGATGGAACTGGTAAAACAAAAAGCCGGGTTCCTAAGGAGAAGAAAGAGAAGAAGAAGAAAGAGAAGAAGAAGAAGGAGCCAAAGGCGACTGGGGGCAAACAAGTGTCGTCTGACAAAAATCCACACACAGCACTGGCAAGGCCTAAATCGCCATGCGTCATATGCAAGGGAGACCACTTCCACAGAGATTGTCCCTGTATCCCTCGGATACTAAGGGACTGGTCTCCCCGTTTGCACAATTCGGTAGCATCGACCTCTGATAGCCATGTTGACTGCTCACCATCAACTAGTGGAAGTGAAGCCACAGGACAGAGAGGGAAAGTTAGATTTCCCTGCAAACTGTGTGAAGGTGATCACGCCATCCACCGTTGTCCCTTCTTAGATGAGGCAAAAAGAGTTCTGGAAGATCGCCCGATTTTACGAGCGCAACTTCCTCCTGGATATCAAAAACTCCTGCCAAGTCCTTCGCTAGTTGAGAACCCGGCTGGCCCGCTCAAGTGGTCAGCCGAAGCGCCGGTCATTGAAGATGAACCATCTGAATCCATACCTGACGAAAGTCTAAAGGTTGAAACGGCAGTTGACCCGGTTTTGCCTTCAGAGGCTCTATCTTCGAATGACACCATCACAGAGGAGAATAAAGACGACACCGTCCAAATTCTCTTCATCAACACTGACTCTGATGAACAAGGGGGCAATGCCACCATTCCTTTATCGCAGGAAGGAAGTTCGTCAGAGCGATATCCGGCCGTCTATTCGGTCCCACCGCCAAGCAACCTAGTTGTCTCGTTCGACTGGAACCAACTAGGCAGACCCCGCTTGCCAGCTAGCATACCATTCAGAATTATCGTCCAAATATACAGAATGGTAATGGCTGGCACTATCATTGATGAAGGGGCATCTGTGAGTATCCTTTCCTCTATTGCTTGGAAAGCGCTTGGTTCGCCAGCGCTTTTGCCTGAAATGAGAAATCTATCAGGCTTTGATAAAGGAACCAGTCGACCTTTAGGGATCCTCCCCAATGTGCCCATAACATTGAAAGGGAAGACCATTCAAATGAACGTGATGGTCGTTCAAGGACCCTTGGACTATAACCTACTCCTTGGATGAGACTATATATATTGCATGCGAGCCATCGTCTCATCACTCTTTAGAGTAATGTGTTTTACGCATGAAGGAAGAATGGTCAAGCTCGTGGACCAACTTTCATTCCCCGGATCACGCATCGCAAATAGTCATGAACCATCCCTAAATGGTCTATTCACGCAAGAAGTGTCTCAACCCACGGTCCGTCCTCCTGATGAGCGCGAGTAATCCGGGAGGATATGACTGGAACCCAGGGGGCATGCATCCTGGTCTGCTTCGGCAGGAAAACTTTGGGTATAGGGTAGGTTTCCGCGGGAGAATATGATTAGTCCATACCCCGTCCGTCTAGGAAGAGGGTTGTTCTAGAATAAGATTCTTTTGTCAAAGTTATGTGAGTTGGCGGGCTACGTCGCTCACCTTTGTCTATTTCGGTAGACATCGCCGAAGAAATGTTTTGTTTGCTCCGTGAACGAGACAATCTTTGGGTAACCTGAAAGAGGTAAGCCTCTCTCGTTAAAACAAATGTTTTGACGGAAAAGAAGTAGAGGTAACCTTGAAACCGTACTTTATACCTGGGGGCATGCAAACCTTTTGGAGTGCAAGCAAAGAGCGATTATTTATCTGTTTTTTGGGTTAGCCGTTTCCTAACTTGCATAAAGAAAGGATGCGGAGCAAAGCTTAGTGAGATGAAGCTCCTTAAAAAATAGAATCTTGATGAGACACTCTTATCATATGACTGGTATAATCGAGCAGTTTTAGCACACAGTTCATGCTCGTTAAAAAATAAACGCAAGATCCGAGCAGTTTTAGCACATAGTTCATGCGTTCATGCTCGTTAAAAAATAAACATAAGATCGAGCAAATGTTTCCACCTGCGTTTAAGCTCGTTAAAAAATGAACTATCTCAGTAAATAACCACAGTGAATGTAATATCATTAGCCATCAAAGCCTTGGTCGTGTTTTGCACCGTCACCTCCACTTTTCATTAGGCCGATCTTTCACCTCCATATGATTGTTTACCCATTTTGAGGAACAGCTGCGAAGAGTGATTTCACCTAGCCATCCTTGTGACACTGCCGTGATTGGAAAATTCCAACCTGTACCTGGAATCAGCTGCTAACCCTGTTTATCACTCGTTCCTCAAAAGACGAGTCTTCTTTAAGCTCTTTTCAACTGACTCGTAAAATATGAAAAGATTGCCGAGTTTTGGCCTTCCAGCTCGTTAAAGCGATCGGAAGTGCTATCCCTCCTCTGGATTTTAATCTTTTTGGACCTGAGGGATTATTGCACAAAAAGATCGAGCGCTTGTTTTGTTCGGCTCGTTAAAACGATCGAAAACTCATCCCTTCTGTATTGTTTTATACTTTTTCGGACTTAAGGGATTAGATGACGAAAAAGGAATTTTGGAGTTAACTTTACGTACCTTTTCAGACTCTCTAAAAATGAAAAGGGACCGAGTCGTCTTTGTCGTTAGACTCGTTAAAATCATTAAATAGCGACAAACTTGTCTTTAGACGAGAACGAGTTTCACTATCGCTAGGCTCGTTAAAACATAGCGATGGGCTTGCCCGAAGGGCAGGTTATAGAACAAGCATATGTTATCCTCCTCAAGCTTGACAAAAATAAAGAGGTACTGGTCAGCAATGACTGGGGAAAAATTGGGAGAAACTAAAGAAAACTTTGATGGTAGCAAGTCGCTCTTGAACATGACACTTTTCCTCCGTACCACAATCGGGTTGGGTTGTTTCATTCACCGGTCACATCACCATGGTCTCGCCATACCATCCATATTTGGGGTAATGCTACCAATCCATCGCATCAGTGTCGCCATATGTTCAAGAGAAGTCGTTCAGAAAGAGTCAACCGGGTCCCTTCCACTACCATACATTATCCTTCATCCATTCATGACCGCCACCCTGAATCATATGTCACAGATCGTTTTCACCTCCATCAAAATCATTAGCTCCGTTCCGTGTCACTGATGTGGGATTCATTAAGGCCCTCCTTTGACGGATCACTTCTTGTCGACATCAGCTCCTTATCCAAGAAGTTGATCTAGGAACAACCCCTTCAGTACTTTGAAGCTTGCATACCTCAATGGCAAGTTTCTCACTTCCGGCGACGGGTATACATCAATGACCTTCGACCAGAAGATTTTGCGTGGTGTTCGACGCCAAATCCTTTATTCACACCACGTGAATTGTACTGCAGTACCTTGAGGGTCATTATCATTATCAGTGATTCCTCTCGCGCTTGTTAACGGTTTACATCATTGACCGGTAATCAAGCGATGTCTTTCCATGTTCGACTTCAGAACAATTCTCACATGGATCAACTTGTACTTAGAGTGAAGATCGAACGAGTTTGAAGACCCCGGATCTAGTTTCATCCATCCGGGCTGCGATATATATTCGGGAAAGATAAAGACATTTGACATGTACATCAGTGCAGCAGACGATCATCCTACTCAAAGGATGATAATTTCATCAAAATTATCAGTCTACCATCAGACGATTGTCTGTTCTATGTACAGAAAATGAATTTATAAAGCTGAGCATGGGAATGCCCGCCTCAGCTAGATCATGAAAGTAGTATGAAAAATAATGTATTGTATTGTATCTTATTATAGGTCTCCTCCCAGCAATCGGATGAACTTCGGACCCTCCTGGATAAAGCATTTCACCCGATAAACGGCCTCATACTTTAGGGGGCAACTGTTATAGACATTTTTGTGCCTTACAACATTGAGCATGAAATGTCCATAATCTTAGGGATCCAAAGTCCCTAAACATGTTGTTCCTACCCCTAGAGGAACAAGGCTAACAAACCACAGCAATTCACAGAAGTTCTCCACCTGAATCTGCTCAAAAACAAGTCAATTCAGGATCATGTCAACTGCTCCACTGACCATCTGCGCTGAATGTCAATGGCTACACTGGCTACCTGCGCTGAATGTCAATTCCAACACTGGCTACCTGCGCTGAGCGAGATTGGACATGTGGCAGGCTCATTCCTCAAGGTGTCAAAACCCAGGAAGCTTCCAAAATGACACTTGCCTCAAGGAATTCTACTGGTGATGAGTAAGAGGTTCCAAATCTCCAAGTGGAAGCAAGAACCTCCAAGTGGACTTAAGAACTAACAGAGGGAGAGGACACTAGTCAGATCTCAAGCTGACTCATCCTCTCTCCAAACATCTATATATGGATCTCTCCTCCATGAGATCCAGAGGCTGGAATTTTGGTTATTGCAAAGAATTGCTGTTGGTTTGAGACTGGAATCATTGGGTGCTTAATGCTTTGAAGGGAGGTGAAGATAGGAATTCCATTCTGCTGGGAAGGAGATGCTGGATTGGAGCCCTCTGGGTTGTATCTCTTCCTGAACCTTGTTATTTATCAATAAAGCTATCTTGGTTCTCTCCTATATACTGATGTATCTTTGATGTATGATTGCATTAGTGTATTTGATTTACTTCTAATCCTGAATCATTTATGAATATGAATATTTGCCTTTGTGTTGTGTTCTTCTCTTGTCACAAGTAGCTGTTCTCTTGTCGCAAGTAGCTGTTCTCTTGTGATCTCGCAGGAATCAAGTAGATGTTCTCTTGGGCGAGCGAGGAGGCAAGTAGCTGTGAACACCCAAAGAGAAGAGGATCTGGATCGAGGGACAAACGGAAGACACCGGTAAGTCTATTGATCTCTCCTCTTTCACATTTCATAAAGGAAGAAACCAGAATAGTTGTCTCTGTTTGTTGCTAAGGCACTGTCACACCTTAGGTGGATAGGATCGTCCTGCATAGGCATTTTTCCCCACAACACTCGCTTAGTCCTGAGAAGTGTGAATTCTTTATGAATGCAGGGATTTTCCTTGGCCATTCAATATACCATGAGGGAACACAAGTGGACCCAAACAAAATTTCCATCATAAAAAGGGTCCCTACTCCTCAAAAGTAGAGGGATGTTAGGAGATTCTTGGCCTTAGTTGGATATTATAGGAGGTTTATCAAATACTTTAGTAATGTAGCCTCACCATTGTTTAGATTTATGGCAAAGGAATCCAAATTCTGTTGGTCAGATAGTTGCCAAGAGGCCCTAGAGGTCTTGAAAGACAAATTAACCACTGCACCCATACTTAGAGGCCCAAATTGGGATCTTCCCTTTCATATCCATGTTGATGCATCTGACAAAGTTGTAGGAGAAAATTTAGGCCAGATAGATGATAAGTTACCTTATGCCATTTACTTCATTAGTAAAAATTTGTCTAAGGCCGAATTGAATTACATTGTAACTGAGAAAGAACTCCTAGCTATTGTACACTCTTTGAACAAGTTCAGACACTACATCACTGGATATCAAAATTTTGTGCATACTGACCATGTAGCTATCAAGTACTTAATGAACAAGCCTGATGTGAATGATAGAATTATTATATGGTTGCTACTATTACAACAATTTGATTTAACTATCATTGATAAGTAACGAAAATGTAGTTGTATATTTTTTGTCTATACTTGCTTTGCCTACAGGTGATGAAGGCATGGTTGATGATAAAATTCCAAATGAGCACTTATTTTCTATCTCAGTTCTCTCTCCATGGTTTGTTGACATAGCCAACTATCTAGTTGCTGTAAAATTCCCTCCAAATTTGTCATCCCGGGAGAAGAGAGAGATTGTAAGGAAGAGTTCCCCTCTCACTTGGATTGGGGGAAATATCTTCAAGCTAGGACCAAATCAAATCTTGAGGAGATGTGTTAGGGAAGAAGAAGTCTTTGAAATCCTCTTAGCCTGTCATGATGGGCCCTATGGAGGTCACTTTTCTACCAAGAGGACAACTTTCATGGCTCTACAAGCTGGCTACTACTGGCCCACTCTCCACCAAGATGAAAGAAGGTACACCAATCGACGTGATCAATACCAGAGGATGGGGAAACCTACCCCCAAGGATGAAATTCCCTTACAACCTTAGGTGGATTTAGAGCCATTTGAAAAGTGGGGCATGGATTTCATTAGGCCAATTGATCCACCATTCGGGAATAAAAAGTACATCATTGTGTGCACTGATTATTTGACAAAGTGGCATGATACAAAAGCTGTCAAGGTAGCAAAAAAGGATAACATGGATGAAGTCTTAAGGGAGAATGTGTTCTACAAGTTTGGGTACCCCAAAGAGATAGTCACTGATCAATGAGTTCAATTCACATCACATCGGATCAAGAATTTGTTAAGGCAGCTTCATATCAAGCACAAGAAATCTACTTCCTATCATCCTCGGGTGAATGGACAAGTAGAGGTCATAAACAAGGCATTAAAAGGCATCCTCACCAAGGTTGTGAGAAATAGCAAAAAGGATTGGGCATACAGATTAGTGGAGGACACTTGGGCCTATAACACAACTTGGAAAACAACTACTAGTTTTACCCCTTATGATTTGGCTTATGGAAAGAAGGCTCTGATCTCTATTGAGTTTGAGTACAATACTTTGAGAATGGAAGCCTGATTCGATTTATATGCCACGAAAGCACAACATGAGAGGTTTCTCCAGTTAAATGACTTGGATGAATTCAGAATGCAGGCCCTCCTACACACTGAAGTTATCCAATTGTAGAGGAAGGTATATCATAATAGGAATATCAAGGAAAAATTCTTTCAAGAAGGCGATTGGGCATTGCTATATGACTCTAGGTTCAAGGAATTCAAAGGAAATTTTAGATGGTTATGCCCATACCTGATAGAGAAATGCCATGACAATGGATTTGTTCAAATCAGGACTAGTGATGACGAAGGGATTCCCTTGCTTTTCAATGGCTATAGATTGAATGTATATAGAAAGCCTATGTCCATGGAAGAATTCATTAGCACCATCAGCAGAGAGGTGAATGTGATTCGAAGTTTCATAGCTTCCAAGTCACAAAATTCTTAGATTTTTTTTCTTTTTTTTTGTGGAAAAAAACAATAAAATGTCTGGATGAAAACCTTTATGAGGCATCTGAGGCTAACTCTTGGGTTGAAAACCTCCCTGAGGTAGCCCAGGAGTAAAAAAAAGAAAAAGGAAAAAATAAAAGATCCTTGGGTGAAAGCCTCCCTTAAGGCGCTTCGGAAGGCATACAGGTTGAAAACCTCTCCTGTGATAGCCTGTGTGTCCCTCAAAAAAGAAAAAGAGAAAAAAAACAAAGGGAAATTTAATGACATGGAGCCACAACATGTCTATTAATAATTTTTGTCATTTTGAAGGTTTTGAGGACAGTGGTGAATTTCAGGGCTACATGGCCATCATCCTCAGTTTCCATCCACTTATGCCTCCATCTACTCCATATCCTCCATGCAAACCCATTTCCTCACCACTCTCCACCATCCTAGTGGCTCAAAATTCCAATTTCATTCCCTCTCTGGATTGCTACAAGAAGACAGTAATTGCTACAGGAAGATCCTGTAGCACTACAGGAAGGGACCAAAAATCTACAAGAAGGGGATCTAAATGAGAAAATCACCAAGCATGACCTTGCCAAATTTAAATGAGGTCCTCCCACCTTGATCCACCACTCATCCATCCTTCATACATCCCTGTTCACAAAAAAGTCAATATCTTTCAAAACTAACCCTAAAATTTGTCTCATCATAAGAAAATTCTGAAAAAATACAGAGTACATTCCCTCCATTTCCACAACCCTACACTACTCAATCGGGGCCCTAAAATCATCCTTCAAGTCCTCTACACTCTTTCTCATTACTCCCCTTAAGTTAAAAGACCTTGCGAAGAGAAGAAAAGGGATGCTATTGGAGTCTCTTGTAGTGGCCTATGCAACCATTATAGAAAATCTAGAAGCCTAGTTTTTTCCTTCCCATCAAGTTGAGGGGATGATACCATCTCATGAGGCACTCCTATACTCCAAGCAGGACTCTACAATAGCAACAGTAGCACCTAGGATATCAAGAAAGGACCTACACACATAGCAACAACAATAGTCAAACACATAAGAGCAAAGAAATTATATGTAGGAGTAGAAAAAGACAGCAAGACAACTCCCTGAGTAACAGTACAAAGGTCCAACACTCCAGCATGCATCGATCAGACATGAGTCAGGCATAGGTATGGAAACCTCTCAACTCCTCCCTATGTGTAAAATAATGAAAAATGTATGAATGTGGCTAGTTAACTTGGCCACCTTCAGTCAGTGAAAAAAAATTGATTTATGACTCATAATGGAACATGGGAGTGTCACATTAGCCAATATTAGATAACAGAGAGTGGGTATTGATTACGAGGGATGAGGGAATTATTTCTTTAAGTGGGACAACAATCCAAATGAGGAAACCTCGTGCCTATGCCAAGTCATCACAACACTTTGAGCCCTAGCCAGAAATAGCATATAATGTATTGAGGCTCAAATTCTCTTGCATCTATGCTCCTTTTAAAAATATTTAAGTTAAGGACAAGCTTGGGAAGCCATCAAAGAGATTCGAACCCTACTTTGTCATTTCTACAGGAGGCAGCTACAGGAAGCCTCCAAGGGTGAAAGAATGCTGCCAAGGGTCGATTTGGTCTCCAATTATCCTTATCGAAACGTAAGTGGCCCCTCTCATTCATCTATCCATAATTTACATGTTGGTGCACCCTAACTTCTACAAGTCATAACAACCATTTTGTGAATTGAAAGAATTTTTCTGGCTATGGATTAGAGGTAATATACATAATTATCATCAACTAGATATTCCAACCCTCTGTTCCCATTGAATTACACATTGAAGCTATTACAGGAAGCAACCCTCCTACACTTAGTTGAAAATAGAGGAAAATATGGGAGGGGAATTCAATAGAAGGGATCATACAGGCACTAAAAGAATTCATATTTACCCTCATGTATTATACATTTTCAGAAGGCATCAATACTTAGGTTTCTTTGAGCTACTGAAAGGATATGATGATGACATTACATATTAATTTTCCATGTCCCTAAACTCTCATGCCAGAGTTAGCGCCACCACTGTGGTAAGGGGATTATCCATTTCCACCAATCTTGAGCTAATTAGCAAGGTGACAACCCTTCCCCTAGGGATCCAATGGAGGAGAGAAGACAAGAGCAGCAGTGCCATTGCCAAAAAGAACTTCTTCACTGCTGATGAGAAACCTATTGAAGATAAAAATGGAGTCAGAAGGGAAATCCTACCCTATCGTTGGGATGAGGTGGCCTACCATATCCTCAAATTCATCTCCTGTGAAGGAAGACTAAGTGTAGTCTATGGCTACCATTTCAGATTGCTCCATGAACTAAGGTTTCAAGTAGAATTTCCCCTAGCCCAAAGACTCAGTGTACCTTATTTCCTCTTACAATCCATCAAGGACATGAGCCAAAAGGTGAGAGAGGGAAAGCACCAACACCTAGGCCACCATGGCCTCATCAAAATAATAGTGGAAGATGCTTTGAATAAACTAAGGATCCCTGTCCTCTGGTCCAAATTCAAGGATATGGACAGAGAATCCTTCATTGAAACTCAAACCCTCACACTAGGTGAGACCCCAACCTCTAGTGCTGGAGGAAGAGAAGGGAAAGAAGAGGAAGAAGAGGTAGAGGCAGAGAAAATAGAGGAAGAACCAGAGAAAGAAGAAGAAGTAGAGAAAGAGAAATATGAAGAAGAAGAGGAGGAGCAACAGGAAGAACCAAGCCCTGAGAAAACCACTGCATCTAGAGAAGAAGAGGTATCCCCAGAGAAAACAAGTTTGTCTCTAGGGCCCACTGAAAAGAGGTAGCTTCCACCTTAGCTACCTTGAGCACACCAATAAAACCTAAAAATAAAAGGCAAAGGCAAACTCCCCTCTACTTCAAAACTAGGAAAAGCACCAGGATTAAACAGGGGAGGCCTCAAACTCCCACAAAGGCCCCTATTACAATTGAAGAATCCCCAAGTAAAAAAGAGGAGCTAGGACCCATTGAAAGGAAATTTGAGGAGGTCACCTCTCTTGCAGCCATATCAAAGACTCCCATAGCATATGTAAGGAGGCCTACCACTAGATCAACCTCCTCTAAACAACCCAAGGCACCTACCACACTCCAACAAAAAGGAAAAGGGAAGCTACAGGAAAAATAGAGCATGTTATAGGAAAGATAGAGCATGCTTCGAGAAGAAAAAAAATCTACAGGAAGAGCAGAAGGAGCAACAAGAAGGGAAAAAGGAAACACAACAGTTACAGGAGGGGGTGGCTTCCCCAAGAACATTTGAAAAGGATTTACCAGAGCTATAGGATCCTAGTCCACAAACTAGTTTGTTAGGTCCCTATACTACTAGTGTTACCCCTTATTGTTAATATAGAAACCCCCTTATTATATTGTTGTGCCCATGTAGTCCCCATATTGTTATTATTGTGCCCATAGAAGCCCACTATTGTTATTGTTGTGCCCTTACATTATTATTGTTATGTCGGCTCTGATTATATTATGACACCTTAGATTCCTATATATAGAAAGGAGGTCTTCTCATTTGTATCAATGAAGAATTGTTCATTTGTGTAATGAAAAGGAGGTTTCCCCCTCAAAGAGGTGGATTTCTAAGGCGTTGATCTTTCTTTTCTATATTTTTGTGAGCTGGTTTCATAAGTCATCTACAAAAAAGGGAAGCAAAATGTTGTTGCAAATGCACTCTCAGGAGAGGATATAGAAAGGAGGTCTTCTCATTTGTATCAATGAAGAATTGTTCATTTGTGTAATGAAAAGGAGGTTTCCCCCTCAAAGAGGCGGATTTCTAAGGCGTTGATATTTCTTTTCTATATTTTTGTGAGCTGGTTTCATAAATCATCTACAAAAAAGGGAAGCAAAATGTTGTTGCAGATGCACTCTCAGGAGAGGATGAGGATGTGGAAGAATTGTTTTGTGCTATTTCTATTATACAACCAAATTGGATAAATGAAGCAAGGGATGAATGGAAGAATGACGAAGAAGTGTGGTCACTCATTCAAAAGTTGCAGAAGATCCCAGTTCAAATATTATTGCCAGAACTTTATGAGGAAGGAAAAATCATATTGGAACCTGAAGCAGTCATAGAAGCAAGAAATCAACAGCTACGAAATCGATCAATTTCATAGTATCTCATCAAGTGGAAGAACTTACCCATTGAAGATTCCACATGGGAGGACGATAATTTTATACATAAGCATCCAGAACTAGGACAACACTTTTTGAAGGAGAGGGGCATGTTAGGTCCCTAAACTACTAGTGTTACCCCTTATTGTTATTATAGAAACCCCCTTATTATATTGTTGTGCCCATGTAGTCCCCATATTGTTATTATTGTGCCCCATAGAAGCCCACTATTGTTATTGTTGTGCCATTACATTATTATTGTTATGTCGGCTTTCATTATATTATGACACCTGAGACTCCTATATAGAAAGGAGGTCTTGTCATTTGTATCATCAAAGAATTGCTCATTTGTGTAATGAAAAGGAGTTTTCCCCCTCAAAGAGGTTGATTTCTAAGGCGTTGATCTTTCTTTTCTATCTTTTTATGAGATGGTTTCATAACATAGTTTGAGATCCTATTATAAGTTCATTGAAGGAGGTAGAGTGATACCACAAAAATTTGCAGTCCCACTTTTATTTGAACTTGAAGCAGAAAGAGGAAGGTCCCACAGATGGATGTAGATTGCTAAATCCAAGAAGGTGGAAAATGTGGACCTCATGGAAGAGAATTTCCTCGAAATGGGAAAGGAGTTAAGTGAGTCAAGGGAAAAGGAGTCCACAAGGAGAGAATGGTTGCAGGAAAAAAATAGATGGTTGAGGAATAAATTGAAAGAGAAGGAAACCCAATTGGACACAATGGAAAGCCTCTCCATGGAGGCACTATAGTGCAGACTGCCATCCAAGTCTTATGCACTCCTACTCAAAGAACATCGGATGCAGTTCCAAAACAAGACATTATCACAACATGGATCCATGCCATTTCAAGATTACAAGCAGTTCATTAAGTTGTGTGACCAAAGTAGCATAGAATATACAACCAAATTAATTGAGTTCTACCTGCACAACCTCACCTTAACTGATATGAATGATCCCAATGCAAAGTTAGGAGACCTGCAGCTGATGGCCCTTACATCTTGGATGAATCATGAGGAGGCTAGAGTTGAGGATGTGAAGAAAGTAATGGAAAAGGAAGAAAAATAACCCCTCTATATCAGGGTAGAGCAGATAAGTCCCATGGTTGTAATCAGTACTCACAGCATCATCTCCAATGATGCTAAGCTAGCACCTAGATACCTTGCCACTCAAGAGAAGGCCATCTCCCATTTTGAGGACACTCTCAGGTTGTTAGGGATAGAGAGTCAACAAGCATGTCAGAGAAGATGGAATGCCTTTCCACACAGTCTCCAAATCAGGGAGTATCACTCTCCTGAAAGGTTGAGGAATGCATTGGAAAGAACACCCCTGTACAAAAGGGTCATGCAAAGATTAAAGGTCAACTGGATTGGACTCAAGATCAATCCACCTTTTCTATTGGGTTTAAAAGAAGGAAGGAATGAAGAAGAGGAAAGGAAGTAGTGGACAAACATAGAGAAGGATGCATGCTTCTATCCTCAGGAGGGCACACCATCTGCAGAACCTTGGGATGTTAGAGAGGCCACCAGGGCCATGAAAGACATGGACATAGATGACTGAGTTTCTCAGAGGATGAGAAATAGTTTCAGTAGGGGGTTGATGATGAGGCTCATGAATAGGTATATCATAAGGTTCACAAAGCCATCCTCCATCTTATTAAATTATCTTTTTTCTCATATTTATCTACGAATTTTTTTATATTATGATTAGTGTGAGGGGTAAAATATGTGTTGCTATGTCATGTGGCCTAATGTGTGTTAAATGCAGGAATTGGAGCAATTTTGAGATAATTTGAGTGCAAGATCTCAGAGTAAACAACAAAGAGATATTCTAGGAGGTTTTCCACCTCCTTAACTCCTCAAATTAGCAAAATATCACCACTCTATCTCTCATCAACTCGATGTCATTGGCAGGCAAGCAAGACAAGATCATTGGAAACCAAGCTAGTGCAGTTCAAGGGAGATCTAGATCCACCTATTCTCGAGTTAGGGATACAAACATCCCTATTTTCTAGGGAGTTTTTAGTAGTTACCCTTTTGTATAAATAAACATGCTAAGGAACTCATTAGGATTCAAAGTTTTATTATAGCTAAGAGGCCATTGAGTTGAAGCATTTGTGACTGTTATTTGATGATGTATTTGACATTTCTGGAATGATAATGAGAAGTTTTATCTTGATCCATCACTGAATTAGTTTAGAGGGCTGAAGCTCTTGGTTATGGGCCCAACCCTAACAACCTAGGTCCCTCTTGTGTATTTCTATTTCTCTTAGGCAAGAATGTTGATTAGTTGTTGCAGTTCAATAGAGTTTATTTATATTTCTTTTAGCATAGAATGTTGATTAGTTGTTGCAGTTTAGTAGATTATAATTCCTCAAAAATTATGTGACTGTGATTGCTATCTCACCTCTCTCACGGGAGCATGATTAGAGGACTCTACCATCAAACCCAAAAAAAATGTTTGATTTCTTGGAAAATTTTACATTTGGTATCTTGCTTCACATGTGATTGTTGTAGTTTAGAAGGTAGATCATTTCATATATAAAATTCTTAGCATTAGTTAGATAGATTCCAAATTCAATCCATCTTTTCCACCATTAACTGTAATAATTTGCAAATGAAAATAGGAACATGTGCATGTGATGTTGTAGGGTTGTTGGATCTACAGGCAAGGAAATTGTTCACCAATTCCATCTAGGACTTCTCCACTCTCTTTTGATGAATGCCAACCCATGTTCTTGATCTTTGTTTTTGGTCACCGTGAGCAGCCCTCTTAGCCCAAATATGGCCTTCCTGAAGTGTTGGGCTTGGCTAGGGGTGTTGATCACCTTCCCTACATTCCCCACAACCTTCATCCATCTTACCATCACTTCATCCCATCATCATTACCCTCCAAGCCCTCTCAGTCAACTTCCTGTAGCATTAACAGGAATCCAGTAGCATTACAGGAATCTTGTAGCAACATCCTGTAGCACACCTATAACAACCTTTTTTGACCCTGTTTTGACCTCAAATGATAGCATAGCTTATTTTAGAAGTAGGTTGACCCCTTAGCTTGGATTCCATGACCAAAAGTATTATCTAGTCCATCCCCTTCATTCCTCTTTCTTTCCTGCAAGAGTGAATAGCATTAGTTCATTCTTGAATTTGGAAATTACAACCTTACTTAATCTGCAAGTATGAATTAGATAAATAATGCATTCATTCTTGAGTTGTGAATGGGTAGGATGATCTTTTGTTTTCAAGAAAACCTGATAGCTATATGATTGATTTAAAATAAGAGTAGTTTCCCTTCTATAGTTAGCATAATTATTGTGTTTGTCATGAATGGAATTAGTAGCATTTACAAGTTAACATAATTTACAAGTTAGAGTTGGAAAGCATTTACTTTCTCTACGCTAGGACTAGCTTTTACATTCTGCTTTCAGTAGTTAATCTCCTCTAAGTTCAGTAGAGGAATGGTATTGGAGACGTAATGATCAAGTGACATAGTTGAGGGTGGCATGAGTAGAATTCATCTACTCTATATATAGCATTGTCACCTCGAAGTTTGTATGAACCTCGGGTTGATAAGTAAAGTTGAAGAGCCTCTGGAAGTTGTAGCACTCTTGGTGCAATAGTAGGGTTCACCTTTTGGCATCCGATACTGATTGAGGATGTGGTAGGGCATCCAAGATAAGAGTAGTCATAGAGGACTAATATTCTTTGAGGACTAGGAATCCAAGATAAGAATAGTCTTGGAAGGACATACCCTGTGAACACCTGAGTGGGGTATGTTCCTTGAGAGACAATGATGAAGGTGTCTATAAATCATTGGTCTCGCTAGCAATGAGCTTCAATAATGTGGAAAGATCAATTTGTTAGTCAAGGTGTTGAGAGATTTAAATGATCATATTGAATCCCTTAATATTAATTGTCAACTCAGGGTTTGTAAACACAAATTGCCTTGCACTCTCTTTGTTCAGGGCTAGGTCAGAGTTTGATGATTTCCTTTTTAAAATTTATGGAATGATAACTATTTGTAAATCAAATCATCTAATTGTCAAGAGCAAACCCAACAATCAAATTTAATCTAAAACCTTTACAAATTCCAGTATTCAAATATGTACTCAACTATGTATCTCTAGAAAACAGACTTTTATCCACACCAAACAGTATCAATCAAATCTTTGAATGCTGGTACCAGACTTTCTATGTGAAAAACCACTCAATCATTCCTCAACAAGCATCCTATGATAATAACAGTTCTTACTCGAAATAATCAAACAACCTGTACTAATAACTACCCAATTGATTAAACTCTTGATTGTAAATAACAATTCATTCCTGAAGCAATTTATAACCATCCAACTTGTAAGCAAATGAGTAGTCTATCCTAGCAGTGCTTTGATCAAACAATCGTTCTGTACTTAATGTTCCCTTATCAAGACTCAGGAGTTAAGTACTAATTTGGAGGATTTACTCTGTCTTACTCTATCACTTACTTACTTATTGTCCCTATTATCGCTCCAAGAAACTCTCCTAGGTTGTAGCTTGGAGATGCCTGGTAACATATAATCTTCAATATTGTTCTCAGAACTATTGGAATAAATTATGGTTTGGATCAAGTCAAATAACCATTTCAACTCTATTCTCACTCAAGACATGCATGAACACTCTAACAAATACAAGGCTTTAGACCACTAATGCTCAATAATTTATAGATTCAATGAATAGATGGAGAATACCGACTGTACCAACAGATTGCATACATAAACATAAATGAATGGCTAGCTACAGGCAGCAAAAGAGAAAACTGACTGTACCGACAGATGCATATATGACCGCATATAAATGGAAAGCTATAGGCAGTAAAGAAGCTTGCAAATCTAATTTATCAAAGCAGAGATAAGATGATAGTTATCTAGCCTTAGACACAAAAGAAAACACGAACAAACTATTCATGTGCAAGCATAGAACAACAAAGAGAATGGACATTGAACATATAATAGCAAAAGAAGCTTATATTGCTAGAACGAAGATGAGAAGCTTGAAGAAACAAAGGAGGAACAATCTCTAGAAGTTGAACCCCTATTACATCTTACTCTCAGCTATTTATAGTCAGTTTACAATGATTCTGAGCCTACTGAGGCTCGAAGTATTAATCTATCCTCTCTGTCCCTTTAACCGTTTGATGCCCTGACTAGGTAAGCATGGGCTTGGAGGATTATTCTTCTGACAGCAGAGTAACTGTATTAAGATATTTTGGCTGCGTTGGTAGGACTATTGATGCTCCATGATCAGTTGTTGATGTGGCTATTGCATTGTCTGTGCTCCCTCATCTTTCTGTTTCGGGCTTCAGCGTGTTGTGGCCCTTCTCTCTTCCTTTCCGGTCTCTGTTTTCTGGCAGTATACCTCCCGGACTCTGCCATGTAGTGGAACAAGTATTCAGGCCTTTGTAACTCTTTAAAGGCTTCCTTTGACTATTTCCTGTATTTACACATAAAAACGCTGCAATCAATGATAAATCCCACCTTTTCTGTGTGTTTTAGACTTCAAAATTCCTCAAGTATGGTTTAATTATCTATCGGGTCCGCCCTTGGGGTTATCGCAAGTCGCTCTCGGCCTGTTCTATGATTCCCTTTGTATTTTGTAAATACATAAAAACTATGAAAAACATTGAAAATGAGCTTTATGGGGATTTCAAATATGATATAATTTCATTCCGGAAACCCATCAGGTCCGGGTTCCATCGCTACCGCACTGCCTCAGGCTTCCTTTGTATTTCTTTATATAACGAAAATACACAAAAAAAGCATGAAAACCGGCCTTTTGTGGACTTGAAAATGTATATATTCTACCTCCCGGACCCTTTCAGGTCCGGGCTTCATCGTAATCGCACTGCCCAAAGGATCCCTTGTATTTCGTTGTATAACGAAATACACAAAAAAGCATTAAAACAAGGCTTTGGTGTGGACCTGAAATTTTATAAGAAAACATTTATAATGTCATCAGGTCTGCAAAATCAGTTCACCCGTATGTATACGTAAAGGCCCCGCCCCTTTGGTTTCTGCCGATAGCGATTCGGTGATGTAACGTGGGTCGTCGATCCACGCGTGTGATCGACGATCCACATTTAATCGTCGATCGCTGTCACAACTTCCCCCTAGTCTGTGTCGAAAATGCTGACTCACTTCCGCCAATTGTGACTTGCTGATCTAATCATCAACAATTGCTAATCGACAGTGTCCAGTGATGATTTCCACTACCCGAAGTCCTTTTTGCTTGCCGATTTGCGGTTTGCCGATAGATCTGGGCCGTTGATCGGCCAAATCTAACGACAGCTGTGCGTTCTTGAGTTTTAAGCCTGTGACAAGGGTTTTTGACTGATTTTGAAGTGTTTTAGCCTCCCGATAGTGCATTTCTGCCCTTCCAAGGGCTCTCCTCCCTCGCTTGTTTCGATCTTGGGATGATCTTAAGCACTTTTGAAGATTTCAAGAGCATTTTTGGATCCCTTTGCTTGATTTTAAGCAAACTTTGGAGACTTTGGGAGTATTTTGGATCCATTTTGGGCCAAATGCCAACAAAGCTAACACTGGCTCCTTTTGGGGATGAAAGCCTCCCTATGAGGTTTCAATAACTACAGATCAATGCCTTTCTTGTAAAAAAACAAGATCAAATCTTCCTCCTAGTGTTGCATTGGGCATGGAGTATATTTAGCATGAAATAAAAACTCGAAAACAACATATTTACAATACCAAGGCTTGAAAGCCTTAACTAAAATAAAGTTTGAATTGAATGGGCCATCAAAAACATCTCCTCCTTCTTGGTCAATGTGCATATCAGCCAATTCATTAAAGACTTGCAAAAGCCTATTGATTTGATCCTCTACTTCAAAAACTTTCCAACATTTGGTATTATCAGGCAGAGATGGTCTATATTTCACCGCATCTCTGTATGCTTTTAGCCTTGGATGTTTTGCTTGGAAGGTTTTGTACACTTGCTGAATGATAAAGTCTACTTCATACTCTGCTGTGTCATTTGTGACCTGAAAAGTTAATATAAAAGATGAATCAATGCATTTTTGTGTGGGGGACACAACGAATTCACCTGTTCCTGCAGCTTCCTTAGAGCAAGCCCCATCAAATAACATGTCTCAAATATGTGGGCCTTCTTCCTCTATGATCTGGCAAACTGGTTCTTTAAGCTGTGTAGAGGCCAACTGATAAGGCTTGGTAATGTCAAGACCAAGCTTATCCATGACAGCCTTGGGCATTGGATTATGGCGAGTGCCAGTGTCCAGAAGGCAATTATGAAGGATTTCATCATGAATAGATAGAGAAACATAGAATGATGGGGATCTGTCTTCACAATTTTCAATCATTGGGATGAGAATAACAGCTGGTTGGTCATCTTGCAAATTTACATAGTCAGTGGAAGCTTGGATGGTTTTAGGCTCAAGAGCCTCGAGGATAGATTTTTTGAAGGACTCATTCTGCACTGGTTCAATCAGAGGCATAGGTATTCTTGGCTTCTGAATTTCTAATTGAAAACTGAAAGAAGAAGGGGACTTGTCAAGGCCTCTTACCTCTATGGTTGGAGCTTTGAGGATGATAAGATCAACTGCTGGTTGCTTTTGAATATTAGCTTGTTGTTCTGCAGGGACAACAGCTTCATGAACAGGAGTTTCCTTGAAATTATTCACCATAGACCTTAGATTATATTGGTGCTGATCTTCAATTTGTAGAACAGCTTCACCATCCCATTCTTGGTTGATCTGGTCATTGAGTAATGACTTCTCATAGGCAGCTTTGGTTAAAAAAGTGGTGCTGCCTTTGTCTTCCATAGAATGGATCTCATCATCCTCTTCAAACTGATCTTCCTCCATGACTACATTTTGAAGAGGGGTCTTCACCCTTTGGTCTTCATTGGCATCTTTGTTTCTTTGCAAAATCTGCAACTACTCATTTGCTCTTCTATATGGATTTGGATTTGGATTTGGAGGAGCAAAGGTATTAGGAACCCTTCCTTTCCTAGAATGCTGCTCAACCTTTAATTTGGAAACTTCAGAGGCTAATGACTCTATCATCTTGGCCATTTTATCGATCTTGGGATCTGAAGATGATGAAGGCTCACCCCTCTGTCTCCTTCTATCAGCATTACCTTTGAGCTTTTCTGCAGCCATGATGTTTGATTCTACTTCCAGGGCTGCATCTTGCATATCAGCCAAAGAAGCACATCGCCTCTCCCTCAACAGTAAACAGAAGTCAGAATCAAAGGCGTTGGCATAGATGAGTCTGGCAGAGGTAGTGGTGGGTTTCACTTCAACTGGTATCTTGCTATACATGCGGTTAAATCTCTTATTAAAATCAGACAGCAGCTCACCATTTTCCCTCTGTAAGTTCCCAAACTCAATGTGGTAGTAAAGGAGATCCTTCTTATTCCCCCAATGCTTTAGGAATGCATCATCTAAGGCCTCAATATCTGCTATAGATGCTGGGGTCAGTTCCTTGAACCATTTTCTAGCCTCTCCATCTAGGCTTTGGACAAAGACTCTCATCCAGACATCATCTTCACTAATGTCCAGGTTATCAGCATAGCTATAGAATGACTCAAGATGTTCTTCAGCTGAAACACCTTTAGTTCCAATGAACATAGGCATATACTTCAGATATTCTCTAGTAGGCATAGCGTTCAAAGGAGTGGGCAATGTTAGAGGTCCATACCTAGCAACTATGATTCTTTCCATTTTGGTAGGTGCTTGTGGACCTACCATAGCTATGGTGGCTAAAAGAGTACTAGCAGTTTGAATGATAGAGGGCTGAGGAGTGACTGATAAGACTAAAGGAGTATGATGGATAGGAGGTGAGTTTCCTTTGGGAATACAACAAAAGGAAAACCTAAAGAATAAGGAGCTTTATGAATCTCTAAGAGTTTGTCTTCGCTGCTAGTATTAGAAGCTATACTCTCAACGTATATTTGTTCTATTACAGGCCTTTCTTGAAGAGATATAGGAGATTTTTTAGGTTTACCTGAACCTGATGCTCCTTTTTGCAATAACTTTCTTTCTTTGATCATCTTTTCAGGGTCACCTACTGAGTCAGCTTGTGACTTCTAAGAATTTTTCCGAGTATGCCTCACAAACTGAGCCAGAACTATGAAATGGAGTCGATAAGAGATTCGGTCTCCAATAGAGTCGCCAAATAGATGATTACAACCAAAAAAGTGCACAGACTTTGTCTATCATCAAAGTTGGATCTATGTTGTTTCCTAGGGAGGCTGAGCTTCAGTTTCCTCTCCCCAAAAACATCGCCAATTATGTTATCGCTCCAAGAAACTCTCCTAGGTTGCAGCTCGGAGATGCCTGGTAACATATAATCTTCAATATTGTTCTCATAACTATTGGAATAAATGATGGTTTGGATCAAGTGAGATAACCATTTCAGCTCTATTCTCACTCAAGACATGCATGAACACTCTAACCAATACAGGGCTTTAGACCATTAATGCTCAATAATTTATAGATTCAATGAATAGATGGAGAATACTGATTGTACCAACAGATTGCATACATAAACATAAACGAATGGCTAGCTACAGGCAGCAAAAGAGAAAACTGATTATATCGGCAGATGCATATATGACTGCATATAAATGGCTAGCTATAGGCAACAAAGAAGCTTGCAAATCTAATTTATCAAAGCAGAGATAAAATGATAGTTATTTGGCCTTAGACACAAAAGAAAACATGAACAAATTGTTCATGTGTAAGCATATAACAACAAAGAGAATGGACATTGAACATATAATAGCAAAAGAAGCTTATATTGCTAGAATGAAGATGAGAAGCTTGAAGAAACAGAGGAGGAAAAATCTCCAGAAGTTGAACCCCTATTACATCTTACTCTCAGCTATTTATAGCCGGTTTACAATGATTCTGAGCCTACTGAGGCTCGAAGTCTTAATCTATCCTCTCTGTCCCTTTAACCATTTGATGCCCTGACTAGGCAAGCATGGGCTTGGAGGATTATTCTTTTGACAGCAGAGTAACTGTATTCAGATATTTTGGCTGCGCAGGTAGGACTGTTGATGCTCCATGATCAATTGTTGCTGTGGCTATTGCGTTGTCTGTGCTCCCTCATCTTTCTATTTCGGGCTTCAGCATGTTGTGGCCCTTCTCTCTCCCTTTCCGGTCTTTGTTTTTCGGCAACCTACCTCCCGGACTCTGCCATGTAGTGGAATAGGTCTTCGGGCCTCTGTAACCCTTTAAAGGTTTCCTTTGACTGTTTCCTATATTTACACAGAAAAATGCTGCAATCAATGATAAATCTCGCCTTCTCTGTGTGTTTTGGACTTCAAAAGTCCTCAAGTATGGTTTAATTATCTATCGGGTCCGCCCTTGGGGTTATCGCAAGTCGCTCTCAGCCTGTTCTATGATTCCCTTTGTATTTTGTAAATACATAAAAACTGTGAAAAACATTGAAAATGGGCTTTACACGGATTTCAAATATGATATATTTTCATTCCGGAAACCCATCGGGTCCGAGTTCCATCGCTACTGCACTGCCTTAGGCTTCCTTCGTATTTTGTTATATAACGAAAATACGCAAAAAATACATAAAAACCGGCCTTTTGCGGACTTGAAAATGTATATATTCTACTTCCCGGACCCTTTCGGGTCCGGGCTTCATCGCAATCGCACTGCCTAAAGGATCCCTTGTATTTCATTGTATAATGAAATACATGAAAAATCATTAAAACAAGGCTTTGGCGCGGACTTGAAATTTTATAAGAAAACATTTATAATGTCATCGGGTCCGCAAAATTGGGTCACCCATATGTATATGTAAAGGCCCCACCCCTTTGGTTTCCACCAAAAGCGATCTGGCGATGTAACGTGGGTCGTCGATCCGCACGCGCGATCGACGGTCCACGTTTAATCGTCGATCAGAGTGTTAACTTCCCCCTGGTCTGTGCCGATAATGCCGACTCACCTCTGCTAATTGCGACCCACCAATCTGATAATCGACAATCGTTGATCGGTGGTGTCCAGTGCCGATTGCCACTACCCGAAGTCCTTTTTGCTTGCCGATTTGTGATTTGCCGTTAGATTTGAGCCGTTGATCGGCCAGATCTACCGACAACTGTGTGTTCTTGAGTTTTAACCCTGTGACAAGGGTTTTTGACTGATTTTGAAGTGTTTTAGCCTCCCGATAGTGCATTTATGCCCTTCCAAGGGCTCTCCTCCCTCGCTTGTTTCGATCTTGGGATGATCTTAAGCACTTTTGAAGATTTCATGAGCATTTTTGAATCCTTTTTCTTGATTTCAAGCAAACTTTGGAGACTTTGGGAGTATTTTGGATCCATTTTTGGGCCAAACGCCAACAAAGCTAACAATCCCATCTTCAAATCAACTACTTACAGGATTTGATTAATGAAGGCAATCTTAATGTTGATTCTGCTTAACACCCAACTATGTAATCACACAAATTCAAGGAACTGTACTTAAATATTTTCTGGGATCACACCAATCCTGACTTATGAATATCCTTACTCACAACCAATATGCTGTTGCAAATTTAAGCAATGATTTAACTACACAGTGGATAACCAGAACCTTATGAACCAAGAAAATATTGATTATTCAAATGAGACTAATTATTGCACAAAAACAAGGCAGAGCAATCATTTCAGTCGGCTAATGAAATTTTCAATTGCATGAACAGGGGAGGTAAACTAAAGAATTGGTCTTCATTAGATAATCACACGCAAATCGTTCCTGCAATGTTTTGTTACCAACTCACAACACATTGATTTGATAGTTTGTTGAATGAAATGAAACGAAATGAATTCCAATCAATCATTTGTGTAAATAATGCGACTTCCTACCTTGGTCATTAATTCAATTCATAACATCTTGAATAGTCAATGCAACATTCACCTATTTTGGGTTGCCTACCCCGTGCTATAGTTCAGTCAAGGGATTGATTTGAGTTGGTCTTCCTAGAGAAACAGAGGTAGGTTTGGCAAATAAATTGAGCCTGTCTTTAATCAATTAAGATTGTGTTAAAGAGTTTAAAGACTTATTCCGGTGTTTTCCACAGGTACTGATTCCATCTACTCAGCAAGCGATCATACGATGTGTCTAAGATGAGAGTAAGTCAAGGTAACGGTACAAATCTGGTTTGGAAGGCACACAAATTTCACACCAAAATCTAATTGCCACTATGTCAATAACAAGAACCTCGAAATCATTCACACACTTGAATGCACTAACCAATAAAACAAAACAACGCAATTAAACTGACTGATAATGGAAAAGGAAACTAACTGCACTAGTTTCACAGTGACACTGTCAATGAAAAAATATAGAGCTAACCCAGATGGGTGGGCCCAACCACACTTGGGGGCTTTTAAACTTACAATAACAAAATGGTTGCAATCATAGTTAAAACATGAGCATCAACTTCCCATTCAACACATTCAACTGGAATTCAGAGCAAGAGCGTCATAACAAACTTCTATTAGAACTTAAGTCACAGTTACACAAAAAAATATTTCAAAGGTTCAGCATGCTGCCTGACATATTACATCCCCACCTTTTATAGTCATTTGATTACAGTTAGACTTTAAACTTAAAAATATCAATTTATAATAGTTGAAAAATATTATTCCTTCAAAACAAGTTGGTTTGAACTGCTGGCTCAAATTGATGAACAACCTCGTAACCAAACCCCAACTTAGTGTATGATGTATCTAAAGGAAGGAGAGTGAAGATTTTGAGATCGGATGTGTTCTTCTCATGGTTGGCTCAATCTCCCCATCCAGCAATGTGTGATTCCTTGCCCGTTGCGTTGTTTGAGTGTCAATCCGCATGTGGACTTTGAGTACTAAAATAGAGAGTCATGGTTCCTCAACTGCTTCTTCTAGTATCATCCTGCACATTTTGTTGAGAAGTTTATACTCGATTACAAGAATGAGTTAGTTTAAGAATATGCTACTTATATTCACTTAAATCTACCAACTAACAGCCAAATGCAACTAAAGAAGATTTACCTCGAATGGGGATTGGCACTAGATTAAGATAGTAAAATTAGCAAAGAAGTAGGTTTCATAGTGCCAAAAAGAGGTCAAAATGGGGATTGAACTGATAGTAATATGGACAAAATAGGGGATCAACATCCTCCCATGCTTAACCTGATGCATGCCCTCATGCATCCAACAAAAAGGAGACTGCCAGTTGAAGGAGACTGCTGTCAAAGACTAGCAGTCTTGATTAAGACTTCGATCCCTCACCCAATAGGTGGCGAGCACTTTTGGAATTGCAATGCTAGGCCCTTAGTACTCAATCGTTTTGCAGGCTTGTTGCGAGCTGCCTTCCAACGTAGAAGGCGCTTGTTCTTTCGTACCAAAGCATCATTCTGAACATACAACTTCATATTGGAATCCCTTACTTGCTGATTTACATCCTTTACAAAATGAAACAGGACCTTATATTTGTTTGCATATTCTCTAAGCTTGGTAATTGTTTTCCGCAGCTTCACAAGCCTAATTTTTAAATTCTCCTCAGCATCCAGTGTAGGGCTTTTAGTCGGGGTCATTGATTGCTGTGAGATACTCCCCCTCAGTGATTTTCCTCTATGCTCCTTAGAAGATGACAGATGTCGGGTGCTCTTTGTAGCGTTCCTGCTTGCTGTTGGTTTGGTAGGGGACAAGGCTTCCATATCCCGTGTAATATCCACCAGGATTTGGAGTTTAGTTGCGGCAGTGGGCTCCTCTGCTATGGGCATTTGAGACTGCGGAAGACTAGTCTCGTGGGAGGACGAAATAGGGATATGGACGATGCTGGGTCCTTCAATAGTGTTCTACGGGAAAAAGGCCATACTGTAGGTCTGACGGCGACCTTGAGCCAAAGTTTCAGCCATAGGAATTGGGAAAGTTTTGGAGGGAAATCAACGTTTCTGGCATTTAGCTTTAGGAGCAGTGCTTTCAGGGTTGAGGGGTGGATCCGCTGGAGACTCCAGGGCGTCACTTTCTGTCATGAGACTGAGATCAGGTCGAGTAGGTTTTGTCCAGTCATACTTCATTTTCTGTAGTGAGCTTATGGGACTTTCCACTAGAGTTCTTTGTGTGCCATACTTCAAGCTACCTACCACTATAGGAGGAGGTGCATACACCGGAGTAGGGGAATGGGTAGGCTCAGATTCAGATGGGGGAATTGCTTCTTCGTTTTTCAAGGATTGGCCTACTGCATGTTGTCTTCCTTTAGTTTGTGTTTCTTTTCCATGAAACGCCTCTATGAGGAAATCTTCCCATGACCGTTTCTGTTTCTTCAGCTCAGCAACCAATAAAATCTTGATCAAACTGTGATGATATAATGCAGTTTCGAGATTTTTGTTATGAGACTGAATTCCCTTTGCCATTTTATGCAAGCTTAACCTTAGGAAATAAGGGATATTGAGGTGCCTACCTTCTGTAAAATGGACTATGAGCCGAATATGATAGAGAAAAACAACAGCGAACCTCCCTTCACAAGTCACAAAGCGCTGCAGCATTGTCAGGAGTGGGTACCATTGCTCCTCAATACAGCTACGAAGCACTCCCTTTGTCCAACTAATGGATCTGTAGGCTGGTTTCAGGAACATGGTGCAATTTGGTACCTCTAATTGGCCACCTTTGAAAAATTTCTCGCCGTCAGTTGGTAGTCCAATTGCCCTACTCACTGACTCATCGGTGATCCTGAAGCTGAGGTTGCCAACTTGGGCATTTTCACCATCGAAGCTCCGAGCGAATGCGAGTGCCACCTGATCATTATATCCTTGGAATTTCTGGAGAAAAGGCATCCAACCTTTCTCTTCCAAACTCACCTTACATCATTCATACTCTGGGTTGCATGAGAACTGAACGAAGGTAGGTTCATGTCTATCCGCTCCCATGGCACCTATGGATTAGCTGCAATCACCTACACTGCCTGTCTCTAGTTAATTATCCACCCAAGTTTACAATCGACCGCCTTTTTAATTGTAGCTAGATGCCTGTTGTGATGATGGATCAGATTAGTGGATTGGCTTCATGATGGTAATCATTCCACTTTCTCTGATTAGGAGGGTGGGCACTTAAGTGCAGGGTGCGATCTAGGAATGGAATGTGTGAGCACCCTTGCTATGAGGCAACACGTTACTGTCATGAAGACGCAAGGCATCTCGGAATGAGCGGTGAGTGGTCATAATAAGGATAAATTGAAGGTGATGGCAGAGATATAACACGCTGGGTGAGAATATCCATGAATCGAGACTGGATAAGTGAGGCATAGGATATCTGGTCATGATGATCATAGGATAGATCTTGAGGCATGCTTCAATGATAAACACTTTAACTATCTATCAGTAAAATTCAAGTAAAATACAAGTGCATACCTCAACCACTTGAATGATTTGTGTCGAGTGTGTGATCCACGTGCTGAAGCAACGCCTCCTGCAATGGTGTGCTGGGCGCCCGGATTCTGGAAGATTAACATGCTATGCCTTTGGAAAATAGAGTACTGTTTCTAGGAGTCTGTTCTTAACTCTGAGCGATATGGTGGTTTTGATCATTCCCCCACTGCATATGAAGACGACCCTGCTTCTTCAAAACATATTAACATAGACAAAGTAATACAGAATGGTTTCATGTGTATGTTTTGGCATTAGCTAAGGGATTATAGGACCCCAGTTTAAGCAAAATTTCGGGCCCTCTTGTACAATATGAGTTGTATTTATGGATAGAGTATAGGACCTGGACCTTTTGAGCACAACATGAAACAGAGGTGATCAGACATAAAACACAGTTATTTGAACGGGGTCATGTAAAATCAGATTCTGAGATCTTTATGAAAACAACTGAAGTTGGATAGTGAGTAAGGGATAGATTGACCGTAATCCTCCCGGAATCTTCAGATTCCATATCATTGAGCAGGTTGCTCATTATTTCAGTAAATAAAACTGCTTACCAATCCATGGATTTTAACCAGGCTTGGAATGGTGACTACTTGGGGCATTTCTTTTTTGGGAGCTGGAAATGGCCAGAAAGAGAGCTCCAGGGGGGGTTCTTTTCTGTAGTTATTCCTTTGGAACCAGAAAATAATAATTCATAGTCCATAGGATCCCTATACTACTACTACCTTATTATTTTAATGAGCCTAAAGTAGTTAGTGCTCGAGGCATTCTTATTTAGAGAGTCTGAATTGCCCAAAGTAGACTCCACAGGTTTCCTTTCCATAATCATTTCCTTGAGCTTGGAAAAGAACAATTTTGTACTCAAGGAATCCCTAAACTACTGCTTGTCCATTTCATTTACGAGCCTGGATCAGCCATTGCCCGGGAGCTTCATATTTAGAGAGTCTGAAGGCTTCCAAAGAAGAATACACAACTTCCTTTTCCATATGTAATCTACCAGGCTTGGGTAAAGGGATAAACTTCCTCCTCGTGAATTCCTCCTTTATTCTACATGGGTTGTGGGGAGGACCACTTGTAGATAACAAAAGTGATAGCCCATTGTCTTATATATATCTATATATCTATATATATATATATATCTATATATATATATATCTATATCTATATATATATATATATATATATATATATATATATATAGATATATATATACACACACACACAAATTAATTAACTGAACCAACAAGGGACTGCTCCTTTACATGAATCAGCTCCAATCCTGGATCCTTTTGAATTTCTTGCAAAAACGGATCACATGAGAGTGGCTTATGATAAAATTTAAGCTGATGACAATTTACCACAAAAGAAGTCCTGTCATTATCAATAGTACAGATGCGAACTGAGCCATTATCAAAAACTTCAATTACCTCATATGGTCCTAACCATCTAGTAGAAAATTTACCTTTGAAATGCTTAAACTTATTATCATATAATAAGGCCCAGTCACCTGGATGGAAGACTTTCTTCTTAATGAATTTATCGTGCCATCGGGCTCTTTGGTTCTATACTAATGCAGTTCGGTGGTAGGCATCTTGTCGGATTTCATCTAGCTCATTCAGTTGCATCAATATTTGCTCTTGAGCCTCATTTAAATTCATGCCCAATTGAGTAGTTGTTCTAAATGTTTTTACCTGAAATTCAATGGGCAGAAGTACTTGTTTACCATAGACTAGCTCATAGGGAGTATGCTTGGTCACATTCCTCCAAGTGATTCGGTAAGCCCAAAGTGCCTCTAGTAACTTTTCCGCCCAATCTCTGTGATGCAGTTGAATTGTCTTTGTAAGGATGGATTCCAACACCTTGTTCGTGGACTCTACTTGCCCATTAGCTTGGGGGTGGTAAGGAGTCGATTTGTGGTGCTTCACTTGATATTGCTCTGTAAGTGCCTTGACTAGCTTTGATGTAAATTGGGTGCCCTGGTCAGTGACAATTTCACGAGGGACCCCAAATCTTGTAAAAATGTCCTCGAACAAAAACTCCACTACCACCTTTTCTGTGGCAGTGTACAATGCTTTAGCCTCCACCCACTTGGTGACGTAATCAATGCATACCAAAATATATTTTTTCTTATTTGACATTGGGGAGATGGGCCCTACGAAGTCCAATGCCCACTTCTCAAAGGGTTCAATATAAATTTGTGGTTGAAGGGGCATTTCATCGGAGGCCACTAGTCTCCCCATTCTTTGGCAAGCATCACAACTTAAAACAAACTTCTTGGTGTCCTTGAAGAGCATAGGCCAATAGTATCTGGTGTAGAGAACTTTATATGCCGTCCTCTTATCGGCAAAATGGCCGCCACAAGGCTCATTATGACTGGTGCTTAGTATGTCATGCATTTCGTCTTCCCGCACACATCGCCTCATAATCAAGTCTAGCCCTGTATAGAATAGATCTCCCTCAATCCACGAGTAATTAGCATTGCATTGTACTATATTATGCCTTTCCCGAGCCAACATGTTTTGAGGTAGCTTTCCTGATACCAAATAATTGGAAACATCAGTGAACCAAGGGGTAATGGTAGAAATGGAAAATAAAGCTTCGTCTGGGAATTTGTCGGGCACTGGCGTTGGCATGCTTCCCTGCATAAGATTCAACCGAGATAAGAAATCAGCTGCCAAATTATCCCTTCCAGGCCTGTCAATTACAGTTATATTAAGTTCTTGTAGAAGCAACAACCATCTAATTATCTTACCATTAGTAATTGGTTTATTCATTAAAAATATAACAGCAGAATGATCCGTATGGACAAATGTCTCGTAACCAGTAATATAATGTCTAAACTACACTATAGCATGTACAACTGCTAACAGTTCTTTTTTCAGTGATCGTATAATTTAATTCAACATGAGAGAGATTTTTGCTAATAGAATAAATGGCATAAGGAAAGTTATCCTCTCTTTGTCCGAAAATCACTCCTAGTGCGGTGTCCAAAGCGTCTGTACAAATGTGAAAAGGTAAGGACCAGTTTGGTCCTCTTAGCACCAGAGTTGTGGACAATCTTTCCTTCAGTACCTGAAAAGCCTGTTGACAGTCAACATTCCATACAAAGTCAACATCTTTAGTTAACAATTTAAATAATGGTGCTGCTATTCTAGTGAAATTTTCAATGAATTGTCGATAATATCCTGTGTGCCCTAGAAAACTTCTTACCTCTTTTTGTGAGCTCGGAATAGGGATACATGAAATTACCTCGATTTTTGCTGGGTTGACTTGAATTCCTTCAAATGATACATGGTGGCCTAAAACAATCCCCTTAGTTTGCATCATCCTACATTTATCACTACTAAGGGCCAGATCGGCTTCTTGACAATGGATCAATACCTTCTCTAGATTTTCCAAGGCTTGCGGAAAGTCATCCCCATAGACTGTGAAGTCATCCATATAGACTTCCACACAGTCATGGATTAGGTCAGAAAAGATAGCAAGCACAGCTCTTTGGAAGGTGGCAGGAGCATTACAAAGACCAAAGGGAAGGACTTTATATGCATAAGTACCCCATGGGCATGTGAAGGTGGTCTTTTCCTGGTCTTCCTCAGCTATTTGTATTTGATTGTACCCGCTATAGCCATCTAGAAAAGAAAAATATTTCTTACCTGCAAGCGTGTCGAGAACTTGGTCAATAAAAGGCAATGTAAAATAATTGTGCAGCAAACTAAGGTGGACAAGGTGTGGAAGCGTTGTAAGGACAACGACAGGAGCGTGGTGGTGGCTCTGATACCAAATGTTGCAGAGAAACCCAACATTTAACAAAAAATGATTTGTATATATTATTAATGAATAAGATGATGATACAATTATGGGAGGCCCCTCGCTTAAATACTGCCTCGGGTGCCTCTTGGTGAATGGGCATGATCTTTGATCATGCCCTTTGCCTTAATTTAACTAATAATTACAGGGATAATTAATTTTTATATGACAATTAGGATGCAGCAATTCTCTGTAATCGACACAGATCCATCATTTTCTGTTCTTCTTTGGGACTACTACTAGAGGTGATATCCACTTGCTATCAGAAATGGGGTAAATGAAATCTACGACCAAAAGTTTCTGAAGCTCTTCTTTAACGATATCCTTCAATGTTGGGTTCATCCGCCTTTGCGGCTGCCGAACAGGTCTCATTTCTTCGTTTGTGTAAATATGATGGATGCAAGTGTCTAGATGTATACCTCTCATATCCAAGTAATCCCATGCGAATGCTCCAGTTTGTTCTCGAACCATACTCATCAACTGCTGCTTTTGTTCTGCAGTCAATCCTGTGCCAATATGTAGAATTTTCCCTTCAAATATTTCCACAGGTTCTGTGGTGAGCTCCTGGCTTCCTTCCATGGCTGCAAATGAGGCGAAGACGGCTGGATGGTAGGTTTCCTGAAACTCATCACTAAACACATGCTGATAACCATTAAACAAGATGGGATAATTGATGCAAGAACTATCAGCTAGAAACTGCTGCAAAACATGCTCATCAGAGTGTTCCTGGAGACCTCTAGACTGATCTAATGTTAATAATGGAAACATGCAGTCTTCATCTCCATAAGGATTTTCGAGCCATACTGGTACTTCAGCAACTGTTTGAGCAGGTGGAAAGATGGACAATGTTTGATTGTGAGAACCATTTGAAATAATCATTTCCCCATTTCTGCATCTGATGATGGCATCAGCAGTTGCCAACCATGGCCTTCCTAGGACCACAATGTGTCTAGGTCTAGAGGTTTTTGGAGAAATTACTACAAAGTCTATAGGATATTTCCAGGAGGAAATAGTGACCACTATATCTTCCAAGGATCCTATTGGTTTGACAATTGATTTATCTGCCATCTCTAAAAGGATAGGGGTGGTTTTTAGCCCAGGTAGCTGTAGTGATGTCATTGTTTCATAAGTCATTGCATTTATTGTAGCCCCTAAATCTACAAGAGTATTTGGCAGAAGCACTCCATTTATTTCGATAGTGACGATGGGGTTCCTAGGGTCACTGTATTTGGCAGGCATATCTGAAATCATCGTGGACATTTGACTCATAATTTTGACATTCTGGTTTTTATGCCCTTTTCTCCCTGGTTTCTTGATGCAGAGATCCTTGACAATTTTAGTGTATATAGGGATGTCTCAGATTGCTTGTAAAAGTGGAATTTTAATACAGACATTTCTAAGCTCGTTTTCCAGGTCATATTCAAGCGGGACCTCTTCTTTCCTTACTATTAGTCTCTCTGGGTATGGTGGTTCAATCAACTCTTTTTCCGTTGTTTGCTGGTTTTCATTTTGTGAATGTTTTTCAGATGACGGGGAGGGCACCTCTTCTTGAATAACTAGGTCGATTTCCCTTTATTCACTATTTTTCCTGACCGCAACTGGATTTCGTTCATAGGAATGGCCATGATCATGTATGTAGGAAAGGGCTGGATGTCTATGTTTTGCACCAGTTGAGGTGTACTATTGTGATTTGGGTTAGGTATGGGTTGTGCAGGCAGCAGTGTAGGTCATGGTGGGTTTATATTAGCTGGTGCCTATGGGGGGGTGTGTTAGTAGGTGCAGGTAATAATTGATGTATAGGAGGTGTTGTGTTGGCAGGCGCTGGTAATAATTGATGCAGAGGAGGTGGTAGCTGTGTAGGTTGTTGATACATGTTAGGGTTATATGCCTGCTGATAAGTTTGCATGGATGGATTATATGAAGTGCTCGACATATTTGGATAAGGCGTGTAGAATTGGGGTTGATAGTTGGTAACATAAGGACTCGTTCTCCAATTTTGGTTCCAAGCAGTACCTTGTGGTTGTTGAGCAACCCAAGGGGGGTAGGATGTAGGAAAGGTCCAAGGCTGGGTTTGGCTATATCCTTGAAAATTCGAGTCTAGGAACGAACTCTGACTCTGACCTTTCCAGGTGGGTCTTTTGGCTATTTGAGCTTGGTCAAGGGTTTCGGTATTGCCTTTGTAAATGGCCTATAGACCGGGAAGTGATGGGAACTTCTCGGTTGGGTGCTCTAGAGTGCAGATCCCACAGACTTCTATGGAATTCAGAGGACATTCCCTCTCTGCATGTTTACGCCTACACTTGGGACAAAAGATCGCCATGGCTGCCTTTTCAACCTCATGCTTTTGGTTGATTTTCATGGTGTCAAGTTGGTCGCTGATTGTATTCAAGATGTCAGTTTTGAAATTCTCTAATAGGTTCCCCAGCTCAACTCTAGTGACAACATTAGTTGCAGTCTTCTTTTGCACATAGTCTCGAGAATTGTCTCGAAGTTCACAAAGCTTTTTACCTACTTTAGCTTGGCTTCTAGAGTAGGTACGACAAAGGTCAATTATTTCAGCAAAGGATTTCTTGTAAATGTCCCCACCACTAAGCAAGTTCAATGTTTCTATGCAATCGTCTCTTATCCCTTTTAGGAACACAGTTCTAATGATTTTTTGGTCTAGGGTGCTTCCATGGGATTTATGAAAGTTGTACAGGAATCTCTCAAGATACTCTTCTAGGTTTTCGTCTTCAGTTTGCTGCATCCTAAGGATATCACTGATGTCCCTACTCTTACAAAAATCTTGATATTTTTTAAGAAAAGTTGACCTCATGTCATCCCATGTGTATATGGTATGTTTCCCTAGACTCATGAACCACCTAAGGGCTGCGTCTTTTAATGTGGTGGGAAACAATTTGAGTTTATGTGCATCTTCATAGTAATTATAACTACGACATAAAATATCGAATTCAAAGAGAAAAGCATCAGGATCTTCGGATGATTTACCATAGAATAGTGGTAGAGATGCCATCGGAATGTTCTTCATGTTGATGTCGCGAGTCACATCCAAGATAGGGAACCCGAAAGTGACTTCTTCTTCTTCTTTGGTTTCCTCCAAATAGGTTAACATTCCATCTAGGACCTTCCCCTTCTTCGTGGCATTTGTCATGGTTTCTATCCTCACCATCTGCATGTTCCATATTTGTGATAGGTACCTGCTGGGGTTTGCTAATTATGGTGTGGAACGGGGGTATTGGAACGCGGTAGATGTTGGTGGACTTCTCATCCAAGGGGTCTAGCTATTCTACTGGTTCTTCTATAGGGTTATCAAAGACAACCTGTTGAACAATCCTTCCTTCTCAATTAAAGAATTCTTGATCTCAAACCACGTTGGCATCAACACTTCCTCCTTCTTGTCTTAAACCTGCATATCGATTAGTAGCAGTTAAAATAGGTATATTGACTGATCCAAAAGTTGTAGGAAATTTAGAATTTGAAATAAATCTACCTTTACTGTCCCTAGGTCTACCTTTACTTCTATGCATAAAGATAAAGGAAATAGAAATCAAGAACAAGCAGTGATCGGTCAGACTTTGGAGCAACCCCAACAAAAGTGGATGTGTGGCTCTTCACTCACATCTTACCGTACTCTTTCCGCCCTTTGAAAGTCCTGCAAGATCTTGAAACTCTGATAATAATGGTTAGCTAAATAAGAAATGACAACTTCCCCGGCAACGGTGCCAAAATGTTGAGAGATTTAAATGATCAGATTGAATCCCTTAATATTAATTGTCAACCCGGGGTTCGTAAACATGAATTTCCATACGCTGTCTTTTCCTTTTTACAATTTATGGAATGATAACTATTTGTAAATCAAATCATCTAATTGTCAAGAGCAAACCCAACAATCAAATTTAATCTAAAACCTTTACAAATTCCAGTATTCAAATTTGTACTCAACTATGTATCTCTAGAAAACAGACTTTTATCCACACCAAACAGTATCAATCAAATCTCTGAATGTTGGTACCAGACTTCCTATGTGAAAAACCACTCAATCATTCCTCAACAAGCATCCTATGATAATAGCAGTTCTTACTCGAAATAATCAAACAACATGTACTAATAACTACCCAACTGATTAAACTCTTGATTGTAAATAACAATTCATTCCTGAAGCAATTTATAACCATCCAACTTGTAAGAAAATGAGTAGTCTATCCTAGCAGTGCTTTGATCAAACAATCGTTCTGTACTTAATGTTCCCTTATCAAGACTTAGGAGTTAAGTACTAATTTGGAGGATTTACTCTGTCTTACTCTATCACTTACTTACTTATTGTCCCATCTTCAAATCAACTACTTACAGGATTTGATTAATGAAAGCAATCTTAACGTTGATTCTGCTTAACACCCAGCTATGTAATCACACAAATTCAAGGAACTGTACTTAAATATTTTCTGGGATCACACCAATCCTGACTTATGAATATCCTTACTCACAACCAATATGCTGTTGCAAATTTAAGCAATGATTTAACTACACAGTGGATAACCGGAACCTTATGAACCAAGAAAAGATCAATCATTCAAATGAGACTAATTATTGCACAAAAACAAGGTAGAGAAATTGTTTTAGTCGGCTAATGAAATTGGCAATTGCATGAACAGGGGAGGTAAACTAAAGAATTGGTCTTCAATAGCTAATCACACACAATTCGTTCTTGCAATGTTTTGTTACCAACCCACAACACATTGACCCGATAGTTTGTTGAATGAAATGAAACGAAATGAATTCCAATCAATCATCTATGAAAATAATGTGACTTCCTACCTTGGTCATTAATTCAATTCATAACATCTTGAACAGTCCATGCAACATTCGCCTATTTTGGGTTGCCTACTCTGTGCTACAGTGCAATCAAGGGATTGAATTGAGTCGGTCTTCCCAGTGAAATAGAGGTAGGATTGGCGAATAAACTGAGCCTGTCTTTAATCAATTAATATTGTGTTAAATAGTTTAAAGACTTATTCCAGCGTTGTAAAAGGGTACTAATTCCCTCTACTCAGCAAGTAATCATACGATATGTCTAAGATGAGAGTAAGTCAGAGTAACGATACAGCTCTGGTTTGGAAGGCACACAAAGTTCACACCAAAATCTAATTGCCACTATGTCAATAACAAGAATCTCGAAATCATTCACACACCTGTATGCACTAACCAGTCAAACAAAACAACGCAATTAAACTAACTGATAATGGAGAATGAAACTAACTACACTAGTTTCACAGTGACATTGTCAATGAAAATAATACAGAGCTAACCCAGATGGGTGGGCCTAGCCACACCTGGGGGCTTTTAAACTTGTAGTAACAAAACGGCTACATTCACAGTTAAAACATGAGCATCAGCTTCCCATTCAACACATTCAATTGGAATTCAGAGCAAGAGCATCATAACAGACTTCTATTAGAACTTAAGTCATGGTTACACAACAAAATATTTCAAAGGTTTAGCATGCTGCCTAACATATTACATCCCCGCCTTTTATAGGCATTTGATTACAGTTAGACTTTAAACTTAAAAATAGAAATTTATAATAGTTGAACAATATTATTCCTTCAAAACAAGTTGGTTTGAACTGCTGGCTCGAATTGATGAACAACCTCATAACCAAACCCCAACTTAGTGTATGATGTATCTAAAGGAAGGAGAGTAAATATTTTGAGATCAGATGTGTTCTTCTCATGGTTGGCTCGATCTCCCCATCTAGAAGCGCGTGATTCCTTGCCCATTGCGTTGTTTGAGTGCCAATCTGCATGTGAACTTTGAGTACTGAAATAGAGAGTCATGGTTCCTCAACCGCTTCTTCTGGTATCATCCTGCACATTTTGCTAAGAAGTCTACACTCGATTACAAGAATGAGTTAGTTTAAGAATATGCTACTTATATTCACTTAAATCTACCAACAAACAGCCAAATGCAATCAAAAGAAGATTTACCTCGAATGGGGATTGGGACTAGATTAGGATAGTAAACTTAGTAAAGAAGTAGGTTTCATAGTGCCAAAAAGAGGTCAAAATGGGGATTGAACTGATAGTAATAGGGACAAAATAGGGGATCAACACAAGGCCTTGCTATGTGACGATTCTGGATGATATGATGCTAAATATATGGGTTACCAATCCGACTCTTCTTATGAGAATTCTTTACATATAGAATTTCCAACTACCTTGTAAGGATTATGAATACCTCCCTAGTCAAGAGGGAGTGTTGAAATATGTGAATAGGTTCAGTATTCATAATGACACATGTAATCATGATTTTATGTATTTGATGTAATGAGAAAAATAAATTTAATATTGTTGATCTTGAGGCATGGGTTTCATGCTCAAGGAAATTTATTTTTAGGTCAAGCTCCCATTGTGAACTCCTAGGGTTGGTCATTGAGTCTACAAGTCATTAAAATTCATTGTCATGTATGAAAGACCCATTTGGTGTTAGGGTCAAACCCTAACCCCTTTATTTATGAAATAAGCTCAAGGGGCCTAGTCAAAGTCATAGTTATCTAGTTAAGTCAATGAAGCTTGTAAGCGGTTATCTGCATTATAATAATTGTAAGTGGTTGACTCGTATTATAGAAAAGGGACCACAATTAGTTATAAATAGGCCATAGTTAATAAATAAAGTGGTTAACCCGTGTTATATGAGGGATCACTAGGAGTTAGGTTTTTGGATGTCACTAAGCTATAAATAGTCTTAGATAGTAAAGATAGAATCATTGTCTTATTGTAATTGAGCTCCACTATGTTGGAAGTTGCCCCATCAAAGAGGCAAGTGAACATTGTATTCTACTTTTAAATAATAAAAAACCTTTGCAACTTGTCTCATTTAATGTGATTTTTCTATGTTTCGGGCCATATTATTTCATATTTCTAGTTTTCTAGTTTTCTCGCAAGTCAAGGGCATAAGAAGTGGTATTATAACACTTTACAGGGCTAGTTGTACCTCCAATTTACATAGATTATTATTATTATTATTATTATTATTATTATTATTATTATTTCAGGCTATAGACTTGTTTTGGCATATTTAAACCATGATATTTGTTGATGAGCACATAAACCTACAGATTTAGGGAGGCATGCACACAGGAACTACAAGAGGTGGTCATGCTTGTCAAAATACTGTTGTGGGTACCCCTTCTAGTAGTAGTACATTAGAAATAATCACGCATGGACTACACTTCCACGTACCCTTGGCTATATAAAAAACCTTTGCAACTTGTCTCATTTAATGTGATTTTTCTATGTTTTGGGCCATATTATTTCATATTTCTAGTTTTCTAGTTTTCTCGCAGGTCAAGTGCATAAGAAGTGGTATTATAACACTTTACAGGGCTAGTTGTACCTCCAATTTACATAGATTTTTTTATTTTATTTTTTTAATTTTTTTAATTTTTAATTTATTTATTTATTTATTTATTTTATTTATTTATTTTTTATTTATTTATTTTTTTCCCAGGCTAGAGACTTCTTTTGGCATATTTAAACCATGATATTTGTTGATGAGCACATAAACCTATGGATTTAGGGAGGCATACACACAGGAACTACAAGAGGTGGTCATGCTTGTCAAAATCCCTTGTAAATGTTGTGGGTACCCCTTCTAGTAGTAGTACATTAGAAATAATCACGCATGGACTACACTTCCATGTACCCTTGGGTATATCGGAAGCCCCCTATAGTAACCTAAAACCTAATCTTAGCTAAACCATCGACCGTCTTGCTGCTACAGTACACTGAGAATAGCACTCATTGAGATTACTCGCACGTGTAATAGGGTAGTCGAGTAGTATGGCTAAGGGTATAGTCAATCCTCTTTAGTTAGTTCCTTGAAAGATTGGGCTAAGTACTATTGGTCGACCCTTGCATATATTATGATTTGTATCCTCTGACACTCCTTTGAGACCATATTTCCCTTATCTATCTTAAGATCACCCCTACCATTTTTTCCAAATCAGATCCAGTTGTTGGGGTTCAACTGTCGTTTTCCATATTAGCTCCAGTAGTTGGGGTTCTTTCACCATCGTACATATCAGATTCACTAGTTGGGGTTTTCACAGTGCAGAATTGACTCTTTATTTAGTGAGGGTTTTGGCCTCCATAGTCCAGATGATATTTTCATAGCACGTTTTGCAGTACCAAGACCTTGGGGTTTTTGTTACTACAGTCCCAGCCCGATTTTCGTAGGCTAATTGGAAATATCAAGCTTTCTGAAATTCGGCCACTGCAGTATTGATCAGCTGGGAGTAAAACTCCATTCAGAGTAAAAAAAAAATTGGGACCTAGCCTATAATATCCAGGATGACGATTTGGTCGTAGTGGTACCATTCACTTATAAGCCCCCAATTTTCAGGTGGTCCCAAATTTTTCCTGACACAACTTCAAGTGACCCACATCACTAGACTCTTGAGCTTGATGTCTTTCCAAGCATACTACTCTTAAGTAAGCTCAAAATTTGTTTGGGTCTAGTGTATGCTCAGTACCAGGTCTCAAGTTATGGCTGAGGAAAGGATTTTTGAGAACGTCGACAACCTCGAGAAAAAATGGAATAATTTCTAGGAGCGCATTACCTCCCAACTCGTACAAGTATTCACTGCTATAATGATGCCTCAGAAACCCATGAGGGAAGATAATAGTGTTTATTCACACATAGAAGGAGAATCCAACCATCACATTCATTTCAATGGAGATCACCAATCTTCAAGCCACATTATGGGTGGCACAAATGGAACAATATTTCTACCTTAATAATATCTGGGAGGATGGACTAAACTACATGTGGGATCCCTTTACCTAGACCAAGAGAGATGTTAGTGGTGGTAGTGGCATCAGAAATGTTATCAGGGGAGGATAACTTGGAACATGTTCTCAAGAGCCATTTGTGACCACTTTGATCGGGAATCTCATTTTTGGGTCGTGTCACTAAGCTCAGGAAAACAGGTAAAGTAAGGGACTACATTGCATCTTTTGAAGAATATCCATCAGAACTGAAGGACTAGGAGATGACTTTTACTTGGAATGTTTCATCAGTGGCCTAAAGGAATCCATCTAAGCCTATGTCTGAATGCATCACCCAACTACTTGGTTGAACGAATGCCGCAAGGCCTTAGATTTGGAAGTCACCTTAAATTCCCAGTCCAATCGTCTAAATTTCATTGCAAAGGCACATCCCACCCAGGCTACGGGCCCCACACAAACACTTAAGGTTCAAAAGGTGTCGCCAATAGAAATGGCCAAAAGAAGGAAACAAGGAATTTGCTACTACTTTGATGGAAAGTACTCCCTAGGTCATAAATGCAAGGAACTAAAATTCTTTCAAATTGATGCTATTGAAAACAGCTCAGCCGATGAAGCTCCATCCACTGAAGTGCCTAAGGAAGAAGTGGGTGAAACCCAAATCGACCCAGATAATGATCTCACAGCTATGCTAGATGAGCCATTTATATCACTACATGCCTTGGCTAGAATTTCTTTGCCCTAGACTCTCAAAATCTGATGTTTTATTAGACGTCAGCTAGTAGTGGTGTTGCTTAATACTGGAAAACTCATAACTTTGTCCATAAGATAGTAACATAAGTTATTCATTGCTTTGTATGGGTGGTATTGTTATGAGGACTAATCATAAGTGCGGACACAAGCAATCTCCCTAGGTTTCCAAAAAAACCTAGTAACAAGAAAACAATCAGGCTATTTCCTTCCCTAAATCTATATTTTCTTGAATCATAAGCTAACAAGGTGATAAAAATAAATTCATACCTTATTACAACATGCTTGATGAATATCCCCCTTTGTGCTTTAGTGCAACTCCTCCATGCTTGAATCCAGACCTGCACACATGGAAAAACAAAGGATCAAAGGCATATGCAGCGTAAACTATCAAATAATTCAAAGTGGTGATCAAGGACACTAGTAACAAACATCATTCCAATGGAAAAATAGAAATAACATAAACCATCCAAGAAATTCATCAATTAATCCATTAACAATGTGGTGAGAAGAAACGATTGTTTGTATTAATTTCATAAACATAAAAACCTATGCCTTGATGTTGTGAAGCTCCTCCCAATGATATTAAACCTCTCTAAGAATGATAAGCTCTCCAACCTAATTTCTCCAGCATAAACTTACTCTCATTAGCCTCCCTCAACTCCCCCACCTATGGCTTTATTAATACGCCAAAAGGAAGTAGTTTCAGATCCTTAGTCCAAGGATGAGATCCACTAAAAGAGGGATGGGTCTTCTTTGAACAATGGGGATTAGCTCCATCAAAAATGATGTTAGGGCTGAAAAAACATGAGTTTGAGACTTTCTGTTGGGAATGATTCACCCAAAAATGCTTCTAGATCTCACTTTTTATTTTTACTTTTTATTGAGTCACGTGTGCACTTTTTAGTGGCAGACAGAGCGCACATCCTCACAGGGATCAATGTCAATAATTGCGTATGCGCAGAAACTAACTAGGAAACTATGCAGGAGACTAAAATTGGGTTTATGGACCATGTTTCCCAGAATTCATACTTTATTCAAGGTATATAAGTTTTTGACTTGCAAGGGAGTGCTTCATGACACTTGGATGGATGGTGAGAGATCCAATTTGATGATCATTTATCATGGTGAAAAAATGAAGTGTAATAGGTATCTAATTTCCAAGCCCTTATCGTTGATGAAGGGACCATGAAATGTGAAGGAAATTGTGAAAATATTAAGCTTCAGATGGTGGATTATCACCTCAAAATCCACATGTTTTCCATTGAAATGGGTGGCTGTGAAATTGTCCTTGGTGCTGAATGGCTCCGCACACTAGGCCCTATCACAATGGATTTCCAGTATTTATATATGAGGTTTAAGGAGAACGAACACACTCATACATTGAGGGGACTCTAGGTAGGTTCTCCTACTATCACCATCTCTCATCGAATGGAGAAATTTTAAAAAAAGGGCCATTATGGGGTAGTAGCCCAATTTAATGCCATCCAAGCCATTGAATCCACTACTCGTATTCATCCTAATATGCAACATCTATTAGATCTCCACCAGCAGGTTTTTGACAAGCCTAAGAGATCCCACCATCTAGGAGTGAACATGATCGTAGCATCCCTTTGGTCCCAGGTGCCCAACCATCAAATGTCTGACCATATCGATATCCTTTGCCACAAAAGAATGAGATTGAAAAAATCATCAAGGAACTCCTTGAAGTCGGTGTTATTCATCCCAACACTAGCACTTATTCATCTCCATTGGTCTTGGTTCTAATGAAAGATGGATAATGGCGCATGTGTCCCGAATTTAGATCCCTTAACAAGCTCACTATCAAGGATAATTTTCCTATTCCAGTACTTGATGATCTACTTGATGAACTGCATGGTGCTAAATTTTTTACCAAGCTAGACCTCCACTCGGGCTATCACCAAATACGCATGAAGGAAGTTGACATTCCCAAGATAACCTTCTGAACTCATGAAGGCCATTATGAATTCCTGGTTATTCCATTTCGTCTCTGTAATATTCCATACACTTTTCAGAGCCTCATGAACCATCTTTTGAAACCATATCTCAAGAAAATTTTCCTGGTCTTTTTCGATAAATTCTCATCTACATCATAACATGGGACAAAAATTGTCATCATGTTTACCAAATATTGCAATTGCTCCAAGATTACAAATTATTTGTAAAATTATCCAAGTGCTTCTTTGGCATGGAAGAAGTAGAGTATTTGGAACACATTGTGGGTTGTGACAGAGTGAAGGTTGATCCAAAAAAGTTCAGGAAATGCAAGATTGACCGCAACCAAAAACATTAAAGAGTTTACGATGATTCTTGGGTCTCATGACCTACTATCACAAATTTGTCTACAATTATGGATGCATTTCCAAAACCCTCACTAATCTTCTCAAGAAAAAATTATTTCTCTAGACTGAAGCAACTCAACAGATTTTCTTGGCTCTCAAACAGGCCATGTGCTCCACTCTAGTATTGGCCTTACCAGACTTCACCAAATATTTTGTGATTGAATGTGATGCTTCAGTATGGCCATTAGCGCAATGTTAATGCAGGAAGGTGGACCATTGACTTTCACTAGTCAACAACTCAGTGGCAAATAGCTCGGTCAATATACATATGAGAAATAAATGATTGTCATCTTACATACAATAGACACTTGGTGACCATACTTATTGGGGTGACATTTCCAAATCCACATTGACCATCATAGCCTAAAATATTTTCTAGAGCAGTGTCTATCATCGCCACAACAAAATAAATGGCTTGCAAAAATGTTGGGATATGATTATGAGATAATTTACAAGAAGGGATGTGACAACGTTGTGGTTTATTCCTTATCACACCAATTTGAGGATGAGGGCACCCTTCTATCACTCTCTCTACCCATACCAAATTGGACTGAAGAGAATCTCCTTGAATGGTTCTCCCACCCCTCTATGTCCCAACTCATTAATAACTTAATAGAAGATCGTAATTCCTCAAAAGACTACTCTTGGAAGGATGCAGTTCTTTGCTACAAGGATCAGGTAGTGTTATCCCTAACTGCCACCCTCAAAACCCGCATCTTGGAAAATTTTCACTCATTTCCGGTTGTAGGACATTTAGGCTTTCTGGAAGACTTATACACAAGCACGTCGCTCTTTCCTTTGGACCGGCATGAAGAACAACATTCTTACTTTTGTAGCTAAATGTGATGTATGCCAACACAACAAAGGGGAAACAATCAAGCTACCGAGAACCTTACAACCATTTCCACTCCCTGCTTCCGTCTGGACAAATGTTTCCATGCATTTCATTACATGTATCCCAAATTTAGGCAAAAAATTAGTCATCATGGTAGTTGTTGATAAAATTTCCAAATTTGTTCATTTTTGCACTCTACCACACCCATTTACCCTAACATTGGTGGCTCATGTTTTCATGGACCAATTATTCAAACTGCATGGCATCCCGACTTCCATTATGTCTGATCAAGACACAAATTTCACCAACAAATTTTGGTAGGAATGTTTCAAGCTCTAGGGCAAGTAAATCAAACTAAGTACAACTTATCATCCCAAAACAAATGGTTAAACAGAAGAAGTCAACAATTTTTTGGAGAACTATTGGTGTTGGTTCACTTCATGCAAGAAACATCATTGGGGACAGTGGTTTCCTTTAGTTGAATGTTGGTATAATACTTACTATCATGAAGCCACCAAGATGATGCCATATGAGGCAATGTATGGCCAACTCTCACCTTCACCAACTTCTTATATCCTTGGATGTTCCAAAGTAGAGGAAATTAATCAGCTCCTACAGAACCATGCCACCATGATTGATCATCTCAAAGATAATCTACATCAAGCTCATAACAGAATGAAGCAATCGACCAACCAACATCATTTTGAGTGGTCATTTCAAGTAGGTGACCATATGTTCCTATGACTCCAACCATATAAGAAAACCTCTCCCAAAGAAAAGGGTTGCCATAAACTAGCACCAAAATTCTATGGGCCTTATCAAGTACTTCAGCGTATAGGAGCAGTCACTTACAAACTAGCCTTGCCAACTACTTCAAAAATCCACCCGGTCTTCCATGTATAGTGCCTCAAGAAAGTGGTGGGGAACAATTGCAGGGTTCAAATAATTCTTCCATAACTGGATGATAAAGGCTCACTTTGGCTCTAACCAAAATAGGTCCTTGATACTCATGAAAGACATCTTCATAGTCGAATGATCAAGGAAGTCCTCATCAAGTGGAAAGACACTTCTCCCGGCGATGCAACATCAGAACCAACCACTAATCTTCAGCGGTTTCCACAACTTCAGCCTTGAGGAAAATGTTGCTTTTGATAGGGGAGGGCATGTTAGGGTCCAACCCTAACCCCTTTATTTATGTAATAATCTTAAGGGGCCTAGTCAGAGTCATAGTTAGTTAGTTGAGTCAATAAAGCTCGTAAGCGGTTTTCTGCATTAATAATAATTGTAAGTGGTTGACCTGCGTTATAGAAAACGGACCACAATTAGTTATAAACAAGCCATAGTTAATTAAAAAAGTGGTTAACCTATGTTATGCAAGGGACCACTAGTAGTTAGGGGTTTGGTGAAATTAAGCTATAAATAATATTAGATAGTAAGGGAAGAATCATTGAGTCTTATTGTAATTCATCTTCTCTTTGTTGGAGGTTTCCCCCTCAAAGAGGCAAGTGAACATTGTATCCTGCTTCTGAATAATAAAATATATTTGTAGCTTGTCTCATTTCATGTGATTTGTCCGTGTTTTGAGCCATATTGTTTCATATTTCTGGTATTCTGGTTTTCTCGCAGGTCAAGTGCATAATATTTGGGGCATCTTACATATTGTGAATAAATCTTATGTGAGTCAAAGTATAGTAAAAATTCCATCCAATACCTCATCAATTGCTAACAAGCAAGTCGACCTTCAAGAGGAAGCAAGTCAACCTATGAGGAAGGTGAAGTCAGCCTATTTAAGGGCTCAAGAAAGTCTATATAAAGAGAGATTTGGCCTCATTCATGATGCAATATTGTACTTTTGTGAACATGTCTATGTGTTAAGGTCAATTATTCTTCAAAAGGAACTCTTGAACAGGTGTTATGACTGGCCTTAGGTTGGCCACCTAAGTCAGTTGGATAAAGGTTACTACTAGAACCAAATGGAGCAAGACATAGATGATTATATTTTGACTTGTATTGTTTACCAAGAATACAAGGTTGACAACATATTGTAGTCAAGTCTATTGTAGCCTTTATCGATTCTAAAGAAACAATGGCCAAGCATTTTGATGGACTTCATCACACAACCTACGACGGGATCATGGTCATGATGGATGGTTTTTCCAAATATGTTATGATCGTGCCAATGAATATGCCTTGCAAATAAAAATAGGTGGTGCAGATGTTTTTTCAGAGCATGGTGATATTGGGGTCTTCCATTCATCGATAAGTTACATTTGTCATTATTCTATCTTTTTGGTATGAAGTTGTTGCATAGTTCTAACTATCTTTCGTGGATAGATGGAAAGATATAACACATCAATGAACTACTAGAGGACTACTAACAACATTATGTGAGGGTAAACCAGATGAAATAGTTGAACTTGTTGGACATGACATAGTTCAATTATAACTTTTAGAATAGTTCAATGATGGGTTATAGTCCATTCAACTTGGAAAATACACAATAACCCTTGACACCACTCTTTATCATACAAGTTTACTATGAGAGGAGTCCCTCAACCTTGGGATTCATGATGGATTGGAAGGATAGGTTGGAGATGGCTCATGTTCATTTGACCAATGTGGATGAGAGGATGAAGCATTGGTGTTATACGGAATTTATACCTATGGATAAGTACACCTTCCCTAAGTGGGTAGTTACACTTAGAAAAACAAAATTAAAAACGTTTAACCTTTTCCTACAATAGATAGATAAAATGAAGGAACCTACTTGTGATCTTTCACTTACTTTGATCCCCTTTGAATTTCTCCAGTCGCTCCCACTCAAACTGAATTTGCTCAATTGGTACCTGCCAACATAAACAGAGGATGACAACGATCAAAGCATATGATCTATCTACTATAAAAAAATGGAATCGACAACATTTGAACATATATTCATCATAGATATAGAAAAGAATATGGTAAAAGGAACAAACAACTTTATTGATTGATAGAAGGAGAAGTTACACCTAATTGTAGGTTTTAACCCCGTAACGAAATTACCTGCATATGAATTCTAAAACACAAAAAATAAACAATGCGAGAGCATAACACATAAAACACATATACACAGAGATTTTCCCCTAGATCCCAAAACTGGGATTACCAGCTTGATTTTTCATTATATTCTTTTCAATGTTATAATACATATTTATACATGCCAAAGCATCCAATACCATGGACCGAAAACCATCGCATCCAAAACCACGGACCGAAAACCATCGCGTCCAAAACCATGTGCGAAAATCATGCACAAAACCATAGGTGGGTCCGCACAACCTAACATAGGTTCCAAAACCAAAATTTTCCGGGGCGCTTCCCTATAGAGTGGGGTTACCTACACTGCTCAAACCCCCTGTGACTCCCCCTGCTACACAACCCAACATTCTCCCACTTGTTGTTTTCTTTCCGCAGGGGGCCACAAGAGAGCCTAGTCATTTATCTAGCCCTGCAACACCCATTGTTTCTCTACACCAAGAGAACTTCTCAGAGCTCACAGATTTTGACAACGCATCTGCAGTATTCTTCAAAGTTTCCACCTTTACCAGCAACACCTTTTTGTCTTCTATCATATCCCTCACAAAGTGATACTGAACATCAATATGCTTTGTCTTTGAATGATATGCAGGGTTCTTTGATAAGAAGATTGCACATTGGCTGTCACAGTCTATCCTTATAGCTCCCTATACTAACCCCATACTTGAACACAATCTCTACAACCAAACTGCTTCCTTGCTTGCATGAGTGGCTGCCATGTATTCTGCCTCTGTAGTTGATAGTGCCACTACATATTGTTTCTTACTCATCCAATTAACTGCACCTCCAAATAGGTTAAACACATACCCACTTGTAGATATTCTCTGGTCCAGATCTCCAGCCCATTCTGCATCAACAAAGCCATATATATCCAAAACTTTTTCCAATCCTGGTCTTCCTTGGTAGCACAAACCATAATTACTAGTGCCACGCAAATACCTGAAAACCCGCTTCACTGTTGTCCAATGCTCCTTCCCTGGTTTTGACATAAACCTGCTCAATACTCCCACTACATGTGCAATGTCTAGTCTAGTACAGACTATTGCATACGTCAGGCTACCGACTACACTTGCATATGGAACACGGGACATATCCTTTTCCTCTTGTTGTGTCTTGGAGACTGTTCAGCAGATAACTTTACACCTACAGGAATAGGAACCTTCACCGGTTTTCTATCCTGCATATTAAACCTCTGCAATATTGTCTCGACATACTTCCTCTGGTTTAACCAGAGCTTCCTCTTTGCCCAATCTCTTTTAATTTCCATGCCCAAAATATAGTTTGCAACACCAAGATATTTCATGTCGAATTTGGAGGACAATTGGGTCTTCAAATCTTGGATAATTTATTTGTCATTTCCAACCAGCAACATATCATCCACATACAAGACCAGATAAATAACATGGTCACCAATTAATTTAAAATACACACAGTGATCTCCTTTGTTTCTGGTAAAGCCAAGTCCCCGTATAAATGTATTAAATTTCTAATACCACATATTGGTGATTGTTTTAACCCATACAGAGACTTCTTTAACTTGCATACCAGTTCTTCTAACCCTTCACCGCAAAGCCTTCAGGTTGCTTCATGTAGATCTCCTCTTCCAGATCCCCATGAATAAATGTTGTCTTCACATCCATCTGTTCTACCTCAAAATCAAAAGCAACAACAACAGATAAAAGTAATCTAATAGAAGCTACCTTGGCAACAGGAGAAAAAATATCACCAAAATCAATTCTTGGCACCTGGGAATAACCTTTTGCTACCAACCGAGCTTTGTATTTCTCCACCTTTCCTTCTGCATTTGTCTTCTTCTTGAACACCCATTTTCTGCCAATGGGTTTCCTTCCAGCTGGCAACTCCACCAGATCCCAAGCCTCATTTTTGTGCAAAGATGCCATTTCATCAACCATGGCCTCTTTCCAGAGTTTTCCATCCTCTGAATCTATTGCTTCCTTCACAATTCTGGGATCATCATCAGTAATAGATAAAGAAAAATTTGAACAGAAAGCAGATGGACTATACCTTTCTGGCTACCTTCTTTCTCGAACTGATCTTCTCACACTCAGAGTTTGTGGCTCTTCATCTTCTGATTCCTCCTCTGTTGTAGAGTCTGATTCTTCCTCCTTAAGATCAAACTCTATCTTCTTAGGTTCCTTTGGTTGGAATTCATGTTTAATAACATATTTAACCTCTCTGAACACCACATCTCAACTGTACACAACCTTCCTTGTTACTGGATTCCAAAGCTTATAACCCTTTAAACCATCCTTATACCCAATAAAGATGCACTTTTCAGATTTACTATCTAACTTGGTTCATTTCTCCTTTGAAACATGTACATATGCATCACATCCAAATACCGTCAGATGTGAAAGAGAGGGTTTCTTACTAGTCCATACCTCTTGTGGAGTTTTATCCTCCAACGCTAATGAAGGTGATCTGTTGACCAGGTAACATGCTGTCTCCACTGCCTCTGCCTAGAATTCCTGTCCTAACCCGACACCACTGAGCATGCTTCTTGCCCTTTCCATCAACATCTTGTTCATTCTTTCTGCAACTCCATTTTGCTAAGGTGTATATGGAGTAGTCTTATGTCGTGCTATACCACACTTCTTACAGAATTCTTCAAATTCCTTACTACAAAACTCTCCACCTTTATCTGTCCTCAACACCTTTCTCTTCCTCTCTATCTAGTTTTCCACCAGAGCCTTGAATTCTTTAAACCTGTCAAAGACTTTAGATTTCTTCTTAAGGAAATATATCCATGTATTCCTTGAGAATTCATCTATAAATGATACATAGTACACAGACTTACCCAGTGATGGAACCTTCACAGGTCCAAACACATCACTATGCAGAATCTCTAATATATATTCCACCCTCTTACCACCAGAGGGGAAACTCACATGATTCTGCTTCCCATATACACAATTTTCATAGAAATTAAAATCCAAAGAGTTATTACTCATACCTTCTACCATACCTTTACCATGAAGTATTTGAAGGCCCTTCTCTCCAATATGTCCAAGTCTTTGATGCCACAACATGTTCTTCTCTCCAGAGACCACTAAATTTTCTGCTCCACTTTCAGGAACCACAGATTTGTTGCACCTATCAACAACAGTGCTACCTTGCAACTTGTACAAAGTTCCAATCCGAACTCCATGCATCAATACCAGTGCTCCTCGAACCATCTTGCAGGTATCCTTCTCAAACACTGTTTTTATACCTGCATCATCCAACTTGTTTATAGAAATCAGATTTCTGGCTAATGCAGGAATATGCAGAACACCCAAAAGTGTTCTAACCCTTCCACCTTACAACTTCAACTTTACTTTTCCACGGCCAATGATTCTAGCCTTCCTATCATCCCCTAAGAAGACATTACCACCATCACATTTCTCATACTCGCAGAACCACTCTCTATGGGGAGTGAAGTGAAAGGATGCACCTGAGTCAATCAACCATGCCTCATGATCTACATGTGTACTTGAAGAAGCCAGGTACACATCCCCACCTTCATCTGAGGTGGTTTTCGCCTCTGCAGAAGGAGCATCATCAGATCCCTTTCCTTTATCAAGAGCTTTAGATTTACAATCCTTTTTGTAGTGCCATTCCTTTCCGCATTTCCAACACACCACCTTTACAAGTTTTCCTGGATATTTAGATCTCCCTCTAGATTTAGATCTCCCACTCGATGACTTATTTTTGTTTATGTTCTGGGACCATCCTCATACAGACAAGGCATCACCATTCTAGCTCTCCATATTTTTTCGTCTCATCTCCTCCGTCAGCAAGGATGAGACTATTTCATCAAACTGCAAGGCAGTTGCATTGCTACCTATTGCAATAACTAGACTATCCCACGAATCTGGTAGAGAACACAACAAACTGATGCACTTATCTTCATCTGAAATTTTAATATCAACAGATGCTAACTAACTTACCACAATATTAAATGTGTTCAGATGCTCTGTCACCAAGTCTCCATCTTTCATCCTCAGGTTATACAGCTTTTTCTGTAGTAACAGTTTATTCACCGGAGACTTATATTGGTACAAAGTCCCTAACTTGTCCCACAAAGCCTTTGCCGTAGCTTCCCCTGATACATTCAGCAATACTAAATCTGAGACACACAACCATATTGTGCTCTTTGCCTTCCGATCCAACTTCTTCCATTCTTCATCAGACACTCTCGTTAGTTTAGTACCCAGACCTACCGCGATCCATTGGTCTTTATCCACCAACAGATCCTCCATCTTGAGTTTCCACAACTCAAAACTTTGACCATTAAATTTCTCGATCTCTATCTTTCCATTGCTCGCCATCTTCTTTCACCACCAGAATCGATCTCGCAGATCTCCCACTGAACAGGGTCTACCACAGGCCCAAGCGAAACCTCTCAGCAACAAAGGCATCCCCTTAAAGCCAAAACAAATCTGATAGAAAATGTGGGTTTTAACCCCGTACAGAAATTACCTGCATACGAATTCTAAAACATAGAAAATAAACAATGTAAGAGCATAACACATAAAACACATATACACAAAGATTTTCCCCTGGATCCCAAAACCAGGATTACCAGCTTGATCTTTCATTACATTCCTTTCAATGTTACAATACATATTTATACATGCCGAAGCATCCAATACCATGGACCGAAAACCATCACATCCAAAACCATGGACCAAAAACCATCGCGTTCAAAAACATGTGCAAAAATCATGCACAAAACCATAGGTGGGTCTTGCCAACCTAACATAGGTTCCAAAACCAAAATTTTCTGGGGCGCTGCCCTAGACCCCCTAGAGTGGGGTTACCTACAGCCCTCAAACCCCTTGTGACTCCCCCCGCTACGCAATTGGCGCAATGAAGGGGGGGCTCTAGCCCCCTCCTAACCCCCCGATTAACTACATGGGCTAGTCGTGGAAAGAATATAACACAACCCAACATAATGTGGTTTGATCCCGTGTCACTCATCCAACTTAGTCCAAACCCTCATCACACCAATAGCACATCAATCCAGCAGCATAACATTACTTGACAATGATTTCAAGTCTCAAACAAACAGTATTTCACTACAATATCCAAATTACTGCCCCTAATCACTATGGCGAGTGGTCAATTTATAGGGAAATGCAAGTGATTTTGTCATAAATAGGGTATTGAATGGTTTTCCATAATTGGAGTTAGTTTCCATGGAGAAAGGGATGAGAGGATAGAGGTTGAATGATCCATAGCCTATCCAAAAACAATCTCATAGGATGAGATAAGAGATGGGCATCCTTCTAGAATGCTCTAGAATCAAGGAATATTCCTAGAATCCTATGTCAATTTTGCTCATTCTCATGCAGCACAGGTTAAAGTGGGCCTAAGTGCACTGCAGTGCAGGTCTGAATGGGACTACCTGCTCTGCAGCGCAGTTGCCCCTGACCAAGTCTGCATTGGTGTCCCAAGGAGGCATTTCAGCAGGGTTTCAAGCTATGAAACTTTCATGGATGAAAGCATTCAATTTGATGACTTGTTTAGGGCATGTAGCAACTGAATTAGGGTTTGATGAGCCCTAATTGTACTGATCTGATTGTCAGGAGTGATGTGCCCAAATAGACCTATAACAGCTGCCCCCTAAAGCATGAAGTCGAAAATGATAATGTTGAGTGATATGCTTTATGATGTGATGAGGAGGATCTGAAGCAGACAGTGACCTGCATCAATTACAATACATAATATCATGATATCTTTGAATTTTTCATGAATTTCTGAGGGAAGGCATACCCATGCTCAACATATAAACTTTTCATTACATGTACATAAATCAGATAGTCATCTACAGATATAGACCCATGATAGGATGACCATCTGTGTAAAGCCATCGTACAGATGATTTAGTACTCTCCTGAAATCATAGCCTGGATGGATGAAACTAGATCCGGGGTCTTCTATCTTGTCCAATCGTTCACTCAAGTATGAGTCTAACCATGTGAAAATGTGATCTGAAGTCAAACATGGGAAGACACCGTCTAATTACCAGCCAATGATGTAAGTTGTTAACAGACGTGAGAGAAATCACCAATGTAACTACAGTACATTCTGCATGGTATGAATAGATGTTTTGATGTCGAACACCATACAAAGTCTTTCGGTCGAAGGCCTATGATGTCAACCTGTCGCCAGAAGCGAGAAACTTGCCATTGATGTATGCAAGCCTCAAGGTACTGGAAGGGTGTTTCTAAGTCAACTTCTTGGATAATGTGCTGATGTCAACAAGAAGCGACTCATCACAGGAGGGCCTTGATGTATCCCCCATCAACGACATGAAACGAGTGTAATGATTTTGAAGACAGAATGTGACTGACGACACAATGTTCAGGAATGGCAGTCATGAAAATGAAGGTTTATGAGTATTGCAAAGGATGAAATTTACTGAGTGACTTCTCTTGAACATGTCGGCGATGCTGAATGAATTAGAAGCATTGACCCAAAACCAAATTGATGGATGGTGTGATAGACCATAGGTATGATAATCATCAAGCAGATAACCCAACCCAAATAGTCACAAAAATGAAGTGGAAGTGTCATGTTCAAGAGTGACTTGCTACCATAAAGTGATTTATCCCTTTTCCCATTTTCCCCAGTCATTACTGACTCTTACCTCTTTATTTTTTTAAACAAGCTTGAGGAGGATAACATATGCTTGTACTATAATTCCACCCTTTGGGTGAATCCATCGCTATGTGATGTTTTAACGAGTCTAGTGAAGGTGAAACTCGGTCTTGTTATGATGGACAAGTTTGTTGCTATTTGATGCTTTAACGAGTTTAACGACAATGAGAACTCGGTCCTTTTCATGTTTAGAGAGTTTGAAAAGGGACAAAAAGAAAACTCCACAAGTTCTTTTTCATAAATTTGTCTCTCAAGTCCAAAAAAGCGTAAAATAATACAATAGAGAACCTATTGACCATGTTCAATCAACGTATTCCTTTTTCGTAAGTAATCTATCTCAGTCCAGAAAAGGGTTAAACTTATATTGAGTAGATGTCGTTTCCAATCTGTTTACAAGCTAAAAAGGACAAGCACTCGATAATATTTTCATATTTCAAGAGTCTAAAAAGAGCTTAAAGAGGACTCCACTTAAAGGAACAAGTCGTGTCTAGGATAGCAACTAGTTTCGATGATGTTGGAACTTCTCAAAACATGTTGATTTATGTGAAGAGGCTGGCTAATAAGACCACTCATTGCAATTGTTCCTCAAAAAGGGTAAAACAACCAAGTGAAAGCGTATGATCGGCCAAGCAGATAGTAATGATGGAAGGAGAAAAACCAAGGCTCATCTGACGGAAGAGGCTGACAGAATGGAAATCACGAGAGTTAAAATGGAGATGGGTTCATTTTTACACAAGCTAGAACCATAGGGAACTATGTTTGGATTCAGTTTCATGTTTACACAATCTTGAAACGAAAAACTATGCTTGGATTCAGTTTCATTTTTACACAAGATGGGTTCATTTTTACACAAGATTGAACCATGAAAAAACTACGCTTGAGATTGGTTTACATGCCCTCAGTGTGATGACTCGATTCTAGGTGCATGCCCCCCAAGCTTCATTGCATTCACCTAAGTAGACTACTAGTGGCTATCAGGTGGATGGAATGAAGGTTCATTTATGAGATCAAGTGAAAGACTCGACTAGGATTTTATGAGATATAATCAAAGACTCGAATTGGAACTTTGCTCTAGGGGACCTTGTTTCATTTTTTAATGAGCTTGACACAAGACAAGGAAATCTGCTCAGATTCCTTGTTTCATTTTTTAACAAGCTTGACACAAGACAAGGAACTATGCTCTGGGACCTATTTCATTTTTTAATGAGGTTAACACAGTAAAAGGACTATCCCCATATTCCTTGTTTCATTTTTTAATGAGATTGACACAAGACAAGGAACTATGCTCTGATTCCTTGATCACGACCCATAATAGGTCATGACTTCCAAGAGGTTCTCATCAGATGGGATAACAATGCTCTGGAAGGGATATGTAGCAAGGAATCCATTAGAGAGATCTGGTTCCAATGCCCCCAGTACATAATGCACAACATCACGGAATTGATCGTCAGTTGATGTAGGCATGGAATGGGTTGCCACATAATTGACCTGTGGCGGGGAAGATACCATTGGGACAAAAGGACCATTTAGGGAAGATGGTTGACTAGAAGCCATATTTGGACTGGGAAATGAAAGCTGGTCAACAATAACAATTCTGCCTTCATGGGAGAAACACATCACTCGAAAGAGTGTTGAAACAATAGCTCCCATGTCATAAACATAGTTGCGCCCAAGAACAAAATTGTAATCTAAAGGGCTTGGGACTACCATCACATTGAGATATGCAATTTTTCCTCCCAAAGTAATAGGAAACTGAGGAAGGATCCCTAATGGTTGACTAGTTCCTCTGTTAAAAGCCAACATATTCTGGGTATAGGCATAAGTGGCGATGAACCGAGCACCTGCCAAGCAGTGGAGGAAAGGATACTCACAGATGCAAATTCATCTATAATCGTGCCAGATAAAATCATATTATAAACCTGTACTATGATCTGGAAAGGCACATAATAAGGAACATGACATCCTGCCAGTCGATTCCAATCAAAGGAAGTGACTAGACTACTTGGATGCGGTACCTTGAGAATAGGAGAAACACCCCCTTGAGTTATGAGAATGGGAGGATTTTCCTTCTGTCTTGATGGAACAGGAGGGTTGCCTCCAAGTTCATTGGAATCTGAAGAAACAAAAAGAACCTGAGTGGTATCATACTCACTCTATGCAGGAAAGGTACAATTAACTAAAGGTGAAATCGGGTCAATTGTTTCCTCGACCCATGATTGGTCAGGTATAGATTCATGGGATTCACATTCAAAGAGAGTGGGTTTGACGGACGATTGATTTGGGTCAGTCATTTCATCCTCTAGTGAAGGATTAAGGGAGAATCTCCTGTAACCAGATGGAAGTCGCGGCAGAGAAGTAGGATGTTTATCCAACACTTTTTGGGCTTCATCCAGATAGAGATAAAGGTGAATGGGGTGATTCCCTTCATATAATCTATAGGGAAACATAACTTTACCCTTCTTTCCATGAACTTCACTACCACTAGTTGATGGTGTGTCACTAGCATGATCTCCAGAAGTTGATGACACAAGATGATGTGAACGAGAAGACCATTCTTCTAATATCTGAGGAATACCATAACAATTTTGAAGAATATGGTTTCCCATACAAAGTTTGCAAGGATATCGAAGTTTGTGAGGCTTATCAGATGGTTTCTCATCAGAAGTTGCATTCAAAGCAATGGTTGCTTGGTTCCCCCCTGTTGAATTTTCTTCTTCTTCTTCTTCCCTTTCTTCTTCTTCTTATCCACCTAGTTACTAGTGTCAATACTTTCATTAGGCGAAGAGGAAGAAGGGGAGGAAGAAATAACCGATGAAGAAGGTAAAGGGTCAACTTTAGGATCAACTAGAGGTTGATTTTGTCCAGTTGTAGGAATATTTAGTTGCGGGGCCAAGGGGGTTGAGAACAACCATACTGGTAAGCCGATGGTAAGTCCCGGAAGGGACAATGTAGCCATATAAGGAGCACTAATATTTCTGAAAGGAGGAAAAGGACTAGGATTACCATCAAAAGGAATTCCTTGATCGGTGGACTCCGGAGTTGTTGCCATATGCCTCAACCTGAGAACAACTAAGGAGTGACGTGGAGGATGTTATCCGCATTCAATTAATTTTATTTTAATCAAAATAACATAACAAAACAAAAGATGGATAATCTAGGCAAAAGGATTACCAAGTAACTATGAACTGCAATATACTGCCTCAGTAAACCAAGGAATTAACATATGTGCAGGTAATCTCCCCGAATGTTGTTTTCGGTGTATCATAGTATACATGGCGGCTGACTAGGTTACCTATGGATGGATAGCAACCTAATGTAGTCCTCCCAAATATAACCGAAAGTACATGGAGGCCCAATCCGTGTTAGCGCTGTCTAATGCGAAACCCCATAGTGAGAGCATTCCCTTATAATTTTTGTACTACAACACCGCCTGATATACCCACAAGTACATGGACAAGCTATGATATACTTACGTACGTGGAATGAGGTATCACACTTGGAATTTATCGCAAATAATTAACAACAACTGCTATGTTTAACGACGTCGTAACACGTCTCTAGCCTAGACCTCTAAATGTTATGCGTTAAGTTACAATGCTCCATTAGGTTAATTGAGATAAATTTTAGTTGATCTTGTTTAAAAGTTTTCCTTTCAGGTTCATCGTGTGATGTTTATGAAACTCCTAGAATGCAACTAAGATGAGAAACATTCTTTTCATTTGATTTAAAAAATGAAAACCATAACTAAAAGGGATAGAGTAATCAGAATCTTTAAACAAAGAGCATAGAGCACATCTAATGCAACTTTCCATATACCATTCTTACAAGCACACACAAACTTCTAAATGCATTATGTATGTTTTTATTTTCATTCCTTTAATGTTTTTATGAACATAAGGAAACTAAATGCCAAATGATCAATCAATTCTTTTCACAAGAAACGAAGACTTTACGACAGTTTCTTTTTCAGAAAAGTCTAATTGACGTAAGCTAACTTTGACAATGAATTGATAATGATAAAGAAATCCCTTAAGAAACACTAAACAATCAAGGTCAAAGTAGGGCTAGGAGAAGAAATGCAAATTGATTTCAGAGCCATAGAAAACATTGATCTTTCAGCAAACAACATCATAAGCAAATTTGGAAAAAACAAAGCAAAAGATGGGGTTTTTAGCTTGACAGGTATCAGCACAGCCCTGAGTGGGAGACAGTGCATTGTAGAGCATTGTCTCTAAGCTAAGGCTGCTTTGCAACGCACTGTGTCAAGACAAACAATGTGCTGGTGCTAGAGAGCCCAATCAGGAGACATTTAAGCACACTTTTTGACCAAAAAACACTTCAAGATGGTTGAAAAGAGATCAATGAAGTTAAGTAAAGTCTACTAGAATGTAATATGATAAGGTTAAACTACCAGGAACAATGATCATTCCCTAGTATGGTCGCCAATTTTTTATACGAAATTTATACCTACGAATAAGTACATCTTCCCTAAGTGGGTAGTTACACTTAGAACAACAGAAGTAAAGAGGTTTAACCTTTTCCTACAATAGATAGATAAGATGAAGGAACCTACTTGTGATCTTTCGCTTCCTTTGATCTCCTTTGAATTTCTCTCGTCGCTCCCGCTCAAACTGAATTCGCTCAATTGGTACCTGCCAACATAAACAGAAGATGACAATGATCAAAGCATATGATATATCTACTATAAACAAATGGAATCGACAACATTTGAACATATATTCATCATAGATATAGACAATAATATGGGAAAAGGAACAAACAATTTTGTTGATTGATAGAAGGAGAAGTTACACCCAATGTGGTTCGATCTCGTGTCACTCATCCATCTTAGATCAAACCCTCATCACACCAATAACACATCAATCCAGTAGCATAACGTTACTTGACAATGATCTCAAGTCTCAAACCAAAAGTATTTCACTACAATATCCAAATTCCATCCCCTGATCACTATGATGAGTGGTCAATTTATAGGGAAATGCAAGTAGTTTTGTCATAAATAGGGTATTGAATGGGTTTCCATAATTGGAGTTAGTTTCCATGGAGAAAGGGATGAGAGGATAGAGGGTTGAATGATCCATAGCCTATCCAAAAACGAGCTCATAGGATGAGATAAGAGTTGGGCATCCTTCTAGAATGCTCTAGAATCAAGGAATATTCTCAGAATCCTATGTCAACTTCACTCATTCTCGCCCAACGCAGGTCAAAGTGGGCCTAAGTGCACTACAGTGCAAGTCTGAATGGGCTTACCTGCTCTGCAGCGCAGTTTCCCCTGACCAAGGTTGTGCTAGTGTCCCAAGGAGGAATTTCAACAGGGTTTCAAGCTAGGAAACTTTCATGGATGAAAGCATTCAATTTGATGACTTGTCTAGGGCATGTAGCAATTGAATTAGGGTTTGACGAGCCCTAATTGTACTGATCTGACAGTTGGGAGTGATGTGCCCTAATAGACCTGTAACAATTGGGAAGATCGAGTGAGGCATGAAGCATTATCAATATATGAGATCAAATCTTCGTCGGGTTACATATATATCACTTTGCACCACTGTTCGAGATGGCTCCATCCTTGAAACAAAGGTTTGAGGATTTGTTCATAGAACTTAATAGGATCAATATTGTTATATATTGGTTGAAGATATCATTTCAATTGAAGGCTCGCCCTCTTGTCTTCCACATTAGCCAATTGAGACCATGTCGTATGGATAAGGATGACCTTAATAAAGTTGATCCTACTCATGCCCTGCAATGGTTGTCGATTAACCCAAGTTAGAGGTTGAGAATATTTTGGCACATAAGATCTTTAGAGCTAGTAGGAGTCATCGACATGAGTAATTTATCCATTGGATAGACATATCAAATGAGGAAGACTATTGGAATACCAAAGAAGTGTTATTTTAATGGGGGAACAAGATCTATGAGTACAAGGGTAGGTACCATGGATAAATAGCACCAATATTACTAAGGATAGTAAATAATGTAGGTGGGGGAGGATATAATACCTCCTATTCAATGCCCACTCCAAGGATATGTGCCCATCCACAAGAAACACAAAGGGAGGTCACATAGAAACTAGGGTGAGTGAACCACATGAACAATGTGCTCTTCGCTCATCTTGGGCATAATTTTAGAGATGTTGGGTGCACCATTGGGTCACTATGTTAGATACATTATAAAAATGGGAGTTAATGAGGAGATGGAATTAGATGCTAACATGACACTATTAAGGGATATGTCATGTTAGCTGGTAGGTACATGGGTGTATGAAAGTGAAAAAAAATGTTGACTGGAAAGAAGAATGAAAATGGGCATGTTGTTAGGAGTGGCATATCATTCCAACCAAGTTGCACATTCCCATATAAATAAAAAGAACAACTTAGCTAAGAATCACACTATGGAAACTCACCTTTTCTGTGTGCTCCACCTAAGGAGATTACAAGTTGGATGCTTCAAGTCATATAAATAATATTGTATGAGTATTGCATGTCAAAAGTGGCATAATCTTGTATTTGGAAATCACATGAATTTAGGGTTGTATTATTTCTATGAGTTTTTGCTCCTTGCTATATTATTTTTTAAAATGTGGGTGTTAGGCCATGTTTAGGCTAACCAGTTGTAAAACTTTGTATTCTTGTATATTATGTTGCATGGTGTATGTTTTATTATTTCCATAGAAAGATTGGGTTAACAAAGTAAATGTAAAAGATAACTCTTGTAACAAGCTTAAGTGGGAGGGTGAGGCATAGTCTGGGTATGCTTGGTTTAACAAACCGATCCATTGAGTTGCACAATCACAGTGCTCCTTGATTAGGGAAGATGATGACTCAAGTCAAACTTCCATCAAGGTGATAGATGGTATCATAGTAGGATCCCAACAAGAAGCACATGGGTCATAGGTCGCATCCCATGACACAAATGAACATGGCTAGGATGAACACATACAAGGTTTGTTTAGTTTAGCTTGGTGGTAACAATCCAAGCCAAGCAATAGAGAGCACCTGAATGGAGCTTGAATAAGAGAAGAAAGGTGTCACACATAGAAAAATTAAAGGAAAGCACATGTGTTCCAATGGATGATACGATCATAGAGGTATGTTGGATTTTGGATTATGTTGTTGTTCATTTGATGTGATGCAAGTATCATGGAAGAATCAACTATGTATGAGAATTGGTGTCTCGGGTAGTCTTCGAACTTGTGGATACATGTGCATCACATAACTTCATGAGAAGGAATGTGGCTAAGGAACTTGGGCTCAAAGTAACCACAATTAAAGTTGTGGTGAAAGTAGTGAACTCCTAGGTGAAGGTAACAGTAGGAGTTGCCTCATTGGCATGTATACAGGTGGATGAGTGGGATGGATATGTGAAATTCATAATGTTATTAATGGATGACTTTGAGGTTATCTGGAGGAAAGATTTTCTCAAGAGGAAAAAAAATGTTTTGGTACCAAGGTTGGATCAGTTGGTTATACTTGGTGATCCAAATACATGGGTTATGCACACAATCACTTGGAAACCTAGTGGAGGAGTGCATCTTGTGTCTATATTGAGCATGAAGAGGGAAGAACAACACCTAAAATCAAAAATCTATGTGGCATTGATTGGAGAGATTATAGAGGTTGGAGTGGGGACACCTATTCTGTTAAATATTTCTGACCTAATGGATGAATTTATGAGCAAATTGTTGGATGACTTGTCAGAAATTCTCCCACCAAGCCACATTATTGGGCATTGAAAAAGAAGACAATGAACTAGTATCCACTACCACTTACAACATCTTTTTTGACAAATTGGATAAGGCGAAGGTGTTCTTGAAGTTGGGTTTAAGGCATGGGTATTATCAAGTTTGGATACAGAGGGAGACAATTCGAAGATGACCATGGTGACAATGTATGGGAGCTTTAAGTTCTTAGTGATGCCTTTTGGCCTCTGTAATTCCCTATCCACTTTTTCCACTTTGATGAAAGATGTTTGTAGACCCTTCTTGGACAAGTTCATTATGGTTTATTTGGATCACGATGTATAGAAATAATATGGAGCACAAGAAAATTTTAGTAGTTGTCTTTGAGGCACTAAGGGAGCATTAATTTTACTTAAAAGAAGTACAAATGTGTTTTTGGGAAAATTGAGACAACATTTCTAAGTCACTGGATTGGATAGGGATGAATTATTATGGACCCTATGAAGGTCAAGTTGATCGAGGACTGGGAGGAGTTTCACAATGTGCATGATATGAGGGGCTTCCCAGGGTTGGCTAACTATTACAAGAATTTTGTGGAGGGATACTCCAAGATTACTACACCACTCACAAACCTGTTGAAAAATGAGAAGCCATGAAGTGTTATAAAATGGAGAAAATTTTAATTTATGGAGCTTAAATGTGGAATTGCTTTTATCCCTATTTTGAATCTCCTAAACTTCAAGAAGCCCTTTGAGGTACAAACAAACGCTTTAGACTTTGCCATAGGACGAGTTTTTATGCAAGATGGACACTGAGTGGATTTCTATAGAAGAAAGTTATAATATTGTTCAAAGAGATATTTGACCAAGAAAGTAGATGTTTGTGGTAGTGCATTGTTTACAGATTTGGAGGCATTACTTATTAGGAAGTCCATTTTTAGTCAAGATAAACAACATCATAGCAAGTTTTTTTCTACACAACCCAAGTTGTCCCCCAAGTAGGGATAATGACAAGACTTCTTGATAGAGTTTGATATGTCAATTAAGTATAGACCAAGCCAAATTAATGCAACAATTGATGCCTTGAGTAAGAAGGCACAACTTAATGCATTACTAGAGGATGAAGAACATACATATGTGAGGAGCCAAAACATGCGTTGGAGGAGTTGCAAGAGAGGATTATTGGTGGTTTGCAGGTTGATCTAGTTGTGAAGAACATTATGAAGTAGGTGGAGGAAGGCAAGATGATAAATTTTTGGCTTCACGATGAACTCTTGTACTTTGGTGAATGTGTCTATGTGCCAATGTCAAGTAGTCTTCAAAAGGATATCTTAAAGAAGTGCCATGAATTGCCTTGAGATGTCCACCTAGGACAACATAGAATATTGACATTTTTGGAGACAGGTCAATACTTAGAGCATATGAAGCAAGATAGAGGATTGTGTATGAACTTGTATTATTACCAATAAGACAAGGATGACACCAAATAGCAAGTAGGACTATTGCAGCCTTTACATATTAAAAGATATCGTGGGAAAATTTCTTAATGGACCTCAACACACAACTTCATGCGTTGTAAAGTACAATGGTACCATGGTTGTGGTGGATCATTTTACCAAGTACGCTATGTTTATACCGATGAAGATGACTTGAAAAGTGGAAGAGGTGGTGCCAATGTTTTTCCATAGCATGCTGAAGTATTGGGGTTTTCGTAACACCCTCAGCCCCCTAATCCATTTAAAGGAGGTAGGGTTATAAATTTTTACTTTTCTTCTCACTTCAAATCCCACTTATAACCCCTACATTTTCTTCTGCTTGTCGATATCTTTCCAAAGATGTAATATTTGTCCCATTTTGAGTCTAGGACAACAAGATATGCCCTTCATAAGTTTTTTACGTCATGTTCATGTCAACATGTTCATAAATCTAACACATGGAAGATGATAGGGCAACCAATTCCAGATGTCACCTCAAGGGTGTGCCTTTCTAGCACTAGGGACACCTAGCCATGCCATCTCATTTCCCAGTACCAACACAAATTATTTTTATGTTTATTAACATGGGTTATAACTTAAACCAACATATATCCCTCTTAACTCTGTATCTATCAAGATCCCAAAAGGATCAAATCTCTCAAAGTGAAAACCTCTTTTTTCACTCTGAAACTTGAGGAAAGGTTTGCACCTTAAGGTATTTTATCCCTCTCAGTGCTTGATCAATTAGAAGTTAAGATGGATCTATGCTAGTTTAATATTTCTATATTAAAAATAAATTATTTAATTAAAAATTTATATTTATATGTTTATTTTTATATTAAAGTGTAATAATATAAATATATTTAATATAGTTTGAGTTAGTTTAATAATTAAAAACAAAAATTTGTTGGAATTTTAAGCCTATAAATAGGCTACATTAGAGAATAATACCATGGGAAATACCACAGCCTGTCAAAAAATGGAGTCCAAAAGCCATTAGTAATTTTGTGAAAATTTCATCTATCACAGTAACTGAAAATTATTTTTCTGACTGTTAATGTATTTAACAATTTATCTGTTGTCTTCTACAACAAATATCAAATAAATCGCACTGTGATTTCCATAAATAAAAATGCGAAATAAAATAGGGCTGGAAACTAAGAAAATCTAGCACACACACACATAAAATTTACAAAGTTATTTTTGGACAATTGTCCCCGGAAAAAACACAACCTAGGAAAATCAGTGCAGCAGCTGAGGGTATTATTATTATGCAATAGTGAAATTATGAGTACAATCTATGGATTCCCAACTGGAAATCTAAACAACAAGTATCTGACAGAAAATAATCAAAGAGATCTCACCCCACAAGAAATCCCAGCACTAGCTCCTCCAGAAAAATTGTTCATCCAAACCCCTATGTAGACCCTCTGTGCAGTCTCAGCATTGCCTCTCACACGTGTGGCTCAGTTAAATTTGTCTTGTCTGTCTCTACTACTATAAGTGACTCTCCATCCCTCTAGAAGACTTCTCGACCTCTGGAAGCTTAATCGACTTCCTCCCCAGCTAAATCGAACTGCTCTACTTCAACTATTACGTAGTCCTTGCATTGCTTCTGGGTGGATCACTTTTGTCACTTGCTGTTGCCTACTCGAAACTGGAAAAATTCCTCCAAATCAGTTTCCCTACCCCTCACTATCTTTGCTTCAATCTTTGGCTTTTCAACAACTATTGTTGCTCTCTGGAAATTGATCTGCCAAGGAAATTGAATTGCTCAAGTGTCTTCTCCAAGTGCCCATAGAATTCTTCTTATAATCCTATGTTGGAGCACCAATGACCAATATTAGAGCTTAATCAAGGGCCCAAATTAATTTCTTGTTGATCTGTTTGAGTTTCTAGAGAATTCTCACCTTGAATTAATTAATCATGATTAATTAACCAGTTTTCCTAAGTTTAGACTTAGGAAACATTAAAAAAATAGGTTAATAATCTAATTAATCTGTATCTAGGTGGAATTTCCAGAAATGATTTCTAGGTTATGGATACCTCATGTATTATATCATCTCCACAATGCTTTGATACTACAACACATCTTTTTCTACAAAAACTAACACTCCCTCTTAACAAAGACCGTGTTCTAGTGCTACAAACCCTACTACAACATTGTGTCTCCATACCACCTCTTGTCACACTATCGATGTCTATCCATACTACCCACTAACCATTGTGTAACTTTGATGTTACATATGTGCTGCTGCTAACATTGCCATACTACTACCAACTCTTCATTTTCACTACATCTCCATCTCATATGTTGTTGTTGCAACTACAACTACTGCAACTGAGAAGCATCCAAAATATTGAATCAATTGTGTTCATCATTATGCATCTGTCTCTCGAGTCCTAATTACTACTAGCTACTACACAATCCACTGAAGTATCTATGTTGTTGTTGAATCTACTATGTGCCACTCTGCACTACTTCTAACACTACACTATGCTCCTTAACATCTTATTGCTACTCGTTTGCAACTGTCACTTTGGAATATGATTACATCTCTGACATTGATCCATCCTTCTACTAAATAGTGTGGACCCCCATAGCAAGGTGTTGATCCATGAGGAGTACACATCGATGTACCCTTCCTAACCATCTGTAGTTTTGGACTACAACTCCAAGTCACCCCACATCACTCCTAGAGGTAGTGGTTGCCATCATCGTGAAATATTCCTCCAACCTCGAGGACAACTTGACGATCTCAATTGACGCTGCATGTTGGTCTGGCTTGGCCTTCTTCCTGAGAGGACACTGCATGTTTTAGTGACCAAATTCACCACATATGAAGCACTTTACCATTGACAAGTCCTTCTTCTTCTTCTTCTACTCCCCCTACCCCTAACTAGGACCCTTAGATGCTAGGGCCACACTCTCCTCCTCCTTCACACCCTTCAATCTGCTACTACTACTGCCACTGATGGAGCTCTTTAGTAGAGCTCATATCAATGTCTCATACTGCAAGTCAGGCCACATCCTTTCCCTTTCTGGTAGCTTATCTCTACCCAATATACTTTGGAATAAGACTTGTCAATCCTCCGAGACACTATTCAGTGCCAACCGTACTAGCTCTAATGGTTGAGGCACTACCCCAACAACTGCAAGATAATATCATGTCTCTTGAATCCTGGTGAGCAAGGGATCTATGCCTTCCCCTTTTTGCATCTTGATGCATCTCATATTTTCTTCCAAGAACATATTTCGTTGCTCAGAAGTTCCCTGATATAGCTACGAGAGAACATCCCACATCTTTTTAGTAGTATTCTTGCTAGATATATGTGAGACTATATGGTCTTAGGATCCATCCAAGATCAACTACTTCACCTTTTCCATTTCCTTTGTGTATTCCTTTATCTGATTTTTATCTGGGGGAACTTCCACAATGTTATCTATGTAGAGCTTCAGGCCATATTCATCTAATAGGAAGGACACCCTGGCCTTCCAGATGACATAGTTTGAGGAACCCTCCAACCTATCTAGATCTCTAAGCCCAACTGTGGCCATCTATGATATGATCTGGAAACTTCCTCTTCCTCTGCTCGATTGTTGCTCTACTACTTGCACTCCCTCCTGGAATGCAATTTTGTTAGCTGCTTCTGCCTCCTCTAAGAGAAACCTCCTTTTGTGTGTGCGATTTCTCTTCCACCTGACGTTGATTCTGTAACTACTGTTGCAAAACCCTCTGCATCCCACCAAGGAGTATACTCAACAAAAAGATCTAAGTTGTGGTTCATCCCTCCACCTACTAGAATCACTATTATGGGCAGCTCAAATTTTATGCAACTCTGCAACTGAAAATCGAACTTCCCCAAGCAATTCGATCTTCTTGCCCTAGGCTTTGTGTATTCTTTAATAATTTTAGCCTGTTACTCTTTTTGAACAGCGAAATTCTCTTATTTTTCTTCTAAACTTCCAGGATGATGACTCATGCTCTGATACCATGTGAAAATTGTGTATATCACATCAACTAGAAATTATTTTTCTAACTGTTAATTTATTTAACAATTTATGTATTGTCTTCTAAGGAAAATATTAAATAATTTGCGTTGTTATTTTCAAAAAATAAAAGTGCGGAATAAAATAACATTGGAAACTGAGAAAATATAGCACACACACATAAATTTACACAATTATTTTTGGACAATTATCCCAGGAAAATCCAACTTGGGAAAACCGATGCAATAGCTAAGGGTTTTATTACTATGCATAAGTGAAATTATGATTACAATTTATGGATGCCCAACTGGAAATCTAAACGACAAGTATCTAACAAAAAATAATTAGAGATAAAATTATCTCACCCCACAAGCAATCTCAGTACTGGCTCCTCCAGAAAAATTGGTCGTTGAAACCCCTGCTTAGGCCCTCTGTGTAGTCCCAATGCTAGCTCTAAAACATGTGGTTTAGTTTTAGCCCCTGAGCAAGTTGTCTTTCCTGTATCTACTGTTGGAAGTGACTCTCTAACCCTCTATAATACTTCCTGACTTCTCAAAGATGAATCAATTTCCTCCCCAACTAAATTGAACTACTCTGCTTCAACTATTGCACAGTTCTTGTGTTGCTTCTGAATCACTTTTGTCACTTGTTGTTGCCTCTCTGGAACTAGAAAAATACCTCCAGATCACGATCTTTGCTTCGATCTCTGGCTTTCTGACAATTGTTACTGCTCTCTGGAAATCAAACTACTCAAGTGTCTTCTCCAAGTGCCCATTGATTTCTTCATATAATCCTCTATTGGACCACCAACAACCAATATTAGAACTTAATCAAGCGCCTGGATTAATTCCCTATTGATCCGTGTGAGTTTCAATAGAATTCTCACCTTGAATTAATTAATTTTGATGAATTACCCTATTTTCCTAAGTTTAGACTTAGGAAACATTAAAAAAATAGGTTAATAATCTAATTAAGCCATCTCTAGGTGGAACTTCCATAAATTATTTATGGTTTATGGATATCTCATGTATTCCAGCCTCTTTGCAAATTTTCGAGACTATAACACATTCGATGCTACAAAAACTATTAAATTTTACCAAGTCAAAATTTTTACATAGCATTACAACATCTCTTCCATATTGAGATAAAGGGTTCCTTGGCACAATTATTTATGTTTTCATTGAGGAAATTCTTACCATTTTACCAATTATGGCCACTAAAAAATATCTAGACCACTTCCCAAAACAAATAATATTTTAATATATATTTTCTCGCTTCACCAAGCAAAATATTCTAATGTCTCTTTACTTTGGTTTTACTTTCCCAGTTTTTCCATGCATAGAACTCTCCCACAACACTTTTCACCCACATTACTGCCTCGCATCGCTTAATGTTGAAATTGTAACTGGTGTCGGTCTTCATAATGTAATATAATTTCATCATCAAAATATTTATTATATTCATTATTATAATTATTTCACTTTTGGTCAAAGCATGTTCTTCGTGCTTATAGAGTCAAAAGAGTCAAAAATAATTTATTATGATTCAAAAATAAAATGTTTGAGTCAAGTCCCATTTGGACTTCTATAAGAAAAGAAAATTTTATTTTGAATCAAAAAGTCAAACAAAGACCAAGTTGGCCCTCCTTGGACAATTCGACCTATGTGCAAGTTATCTGACCCTCCTAGATGGCTATATAAGATTCAACTTGACCTCTTGCATTCATTCATTCACTGATCACCTCAACATTGATTTTCATGTTAAAATAATAAGATAAGAAAACCAAAATCAAAGAAGAGAGAGAAGACGATTTTTATGCCCTATATCATTTTAATCTGATTATATAAGAGAAGGATTATTGGGTTTTCCCCTTATGGGGTTTTTCCCTGGCTTGGAGCCTAATTTCTGGTGTTCTTTGTCTCTTTGTGATCTTTATACTATAAATATTTGTATAATTTCTTGATGAAGAGAACATAAAAGTAATAAGAATATAGCTAACGTTCACAATTAACTATCTAGAAAGAGGAATCAAGCATTAAACTATTTAGCACTTGGTTTCTTAGCAAGGTTTGTGGCTAGAGGATTCTCTCCACAAAAAGGAATTTATTATGATGAAACTTTTGCTCCTATAGCTAGGTAAACAATAATTAGATCTCTCATCTCTATTTTAGCTTTTATGGGATAGAATACACATCAAATGGATGTAAAGACAACTTTTCTAAATGGCACAATTGATGAAAAAGTCTACATTGAGAAAACTCAAGGATTTGAAATGCATGGAAAGGAAAGTCATATTTGTGGGTTAAAGAAGGCTCTATATGGATTTAAACAAGCCCCTAAAGCATGTTATGCTAGAATGGATGCTTATATAATGAGACCTGGTTTCATCAAAATTACTATAGATTTAAACCTCTACATCAAGGTAGTAAACAATGAGCCCTCATCATATTCGTCAATGTAAGAAGGAAATAGCAATTTAATTTGACATGAAAGATCTTAGACTAATGCACTATTACCTAGGACTCAATGTTTAGCAGAAACATGATGAAATTTATCTTGGTCAAGTAAAATATGTGATCCATATTCTACAGAAATTTGGAATGATGGATAGTAAACCCATGACAACACCTATGGTCACCAATTTGAAGAAACTAAGGAGTTCATATTCAAGTTTTGTTGATCCATTATCTTACCGACAACTAATTGGTTCTCTGATGTATCTCGTGAACACCCAGGTAGATATATGTTTTGTGTTAAATACTCTTAGCCAGTTTCAAATGGAGCTTATACATGATCATTGGATACCAGCAAAACATATATTGAGATGTCTCCGTGGGACCATACATCATCTTTTGAGATACGTTGCAGGAAATGAGATTCGTTTATTAGGCTACAAAGATTCGGATTGGGAAGGTAGTGATGTAGATGGAAAAAGTACTGCAGATGGTTGTTTTTGTTTGGGATCTACTATGGTTTCATGGATGAGTAGAAAACAAGACTCAATTGAATTAAGTACTACTGAAGTTGAATAAATGGCAGCCGATGAAGTTAGTCATGAAGTAGTTTGGCTTCATAAGTTTCTTTTTGATTTGTTTGAAGGACCTTTTGATTCGACTATCATATGTTGTGACAATCAAAGCTGCATAAAGCTGATAGAGAACCTAATTTTTCATGTGAGGATAAATAATATTAATATCAAGTATCACTACATTCGAAGCATGGTGTAGGATGGAGCCGTGAAGCTATAATATATCTCCATTGATGAACATGTAGCAGATGTATTGATGAAATGCCTTCCTAATAGGAAGAATCAGTATTTGTGAGACAAGCTTGGGCTTGTGGATATCTCCTCCTTGGTTGAGAGGGACTGAGGATATCCTCCCTAATTGAAAGGGAGTGAGTGTGGTTACTATGTTCTCCATGTGTTACATATATCCAAGACTAACAACCGTAACCCTAGCGCATGAACACTGGTAGGGAGAATGTTGGATTGGATAAGCATCAGGGACATACATTCTTGAGTCATGTATTGTGATAGACTAGGATTAACATCCTAAGTTGGATACATATACTTGGTAAATAATGGTCCAGGGGACGTAATTTTCCTTGCATTAGAAAATGGTCTTGTGAGGTCATACCTTGGGAACACCTAGGTGGAGTATGTGCCTTGAGAGGTAGTGGTGTCCAAATTTATAACTCCCAGCATTGTGCTCTGATCTAGTGGATAGATAAAGTGTACTTGTCAAGGCCTTGATATTTTGACAATGTTGGCTATGATGATGTAAATAATCATTGATGCTTATCAATCTGGATCCTTTCTTATATGAATATCTCAACTTGATAATATCATGTTGTGTCATTATGAATACCTCCCTAGTTAAGAGGGAGTGTTGAAACTGTAACTAGTGTCGATCTTCATAATGTAATGTCACTTCATCATCAAAATATTTATTATACTCATTATTATTTTTAATATATTTATGTTCAAAGCATGTTCTTCATGCTTATAGAGTCAAAATAGTCAAAAATAATTTATTATCAATCAAAAAGAAAATGTATATGAGTCAAGTCCCATTTGTACTTTTGTAAGAAAAGAAAAAGAAATTTTATCTTGAATCAAAAATTCAAACAAATATGGCCTTTGTTTGACCCTCCTAGATGGCTATATATAAGAGTCAACTCAACCTCTTGGATTCATTCGTTCACCCATCACATCAACATCAATTTTTGTGCTAAAATAAGAAGATAAAATTGTTGAAGTCAAAGGAGAGATAAATAAGTCAAAGGGGAGAGAGAAGATGAATTTTCTGCCCTAGTTATGCTCACACGTACAAATTTTTGTGGTTTTCTAAGGTCATTACAGGGCCAAAATTCGGCCTCTATTGTAAGACCAAAATTTTCTATGATTTGACCAAATTTTCAGAGAGTTTGACCAACACTGACTTTTGTTGACTTTGACTTGATTGGAGGAGACTTGGAGGAGGGTATACTTGGATATTTGTGGAAGTCTTGGGTCTTAGATCTCTTATTTCAATATGATTCTATCAAAGAAGGATTGTTGGATTTTCCCCCTTGTGGGATTTTTCCCTGACTTGGAACCTAATTTCTGGTGTTCTTTGTCTCTTCGTGATCTTTATGCTTGACATTTGTATAATTTCTTTATGAAGAGAACATAAAAGTAATAATAATATAGCTAACATTAACAAGTAATTATCAAAAAAGATGAATCGAGCATTAAATTTTCTAGCATTTTTACTTAGTCAATTTTCCACACCACTTTCCTATATGAAATTTGTACTTAGTCAATTTTCCACACCACTTTCCTATATGAAATTTGTACTTAGTCAATTTTCCAATGATATAAGCTCTTCCCAAAATAAATAATATTTTTTCATTTCTTTTCCTTTGGTTTTAATACCAACTCTTTTGTGTTGGAGTGGAAACATCAAAGGGTGGTCACATGTTCAACCTCCACAAATTTGCATTCACATTTCCACGTTGCACAAATTACACCGCCCATATTTAGTTTGTTTTCTAACTATGTGGCTTGTTGGTTGGGGTGTGGAAATAAAACTCTCCTCCAAAGATTTCCTACAAATAGGTTACATCTCAAGTTTTAGACTTAATATAATTTCCAAAGCAAGAAATATTATCACAAAGTTTTCAAACATTAATATGGATAGAATAAACCATAATGAATTTAGTAAACCATATTTTTATGGAAGAATAAAATAAAAGTTTATTTCACCAGCATAAATTCCACATAAGTTTTTTACCGAGTAAAAATAAGAAAATTACATTTGGAAATACTCTCTTCATGCACACAATGAATAACTCTTGCCCACTAATAATGTATCGTAAAAAAGTCAAGATTTCCACCAAATGAGGTAGAATGTTTTAAGATGTCTTTATGCTTAAATTGGATTAATTGCCACTTAAAATGTTTATATACGAAATTCAACAAATTTGATACACTTTTTAACATGTCTTTATGCTTAAATTGGATTAATTGTCACTTAAAATATTTATATACGAAATTCAACGAATTTGATACTCTTCTAAAAAGATAATTGATGTGAATTTAATCTTAATTATCTACTTTAGACTTCAAATATGCTTTACATTCATTGCACCAATAGGTATGCCTATTTTAGATTGGATTTCCAAAATTTTAATTTAATTATTCATAGGTGGATGGATTAATTGCCACTTAAAATATTTATATAGGAAATTCAACAAATTTGATACTCTTCCAAATAGATAATTGATGTGAATTTAATCTTAATTATCTACTTTAGACTTCAGATATGCCTTACATTCATTGCCCCAATAGGTATGCCTATTTTGGATTGGACTTCCAAAATTTTAATTTAATTATCCATACCTATTAGGTGGATGGTATGAGATTTTTTTTCAAACGTAGTTATTTGTCATTTTGATTAAATTGATTAATTAAAAAAATGTCATATGCATGTATCATTGAACATCTTTTATGGTTTTTTAGGGTATATAGTAACTAATGGCATTGCCCCATAGTATTGTAATAAAACATATTTATAGACTAAGAATCTCCATGATCAAGTGGGGATGAATCTTTATGGTTAAAAATATTGTTACATATCTTTTTAAATGTATTTATGTTTAGCTCATATATTAAATTTTTATAATTAATAATCATAATAATAAAGTTATAATTTAGTCACTTTAAATATGGTTTTTTTGTTTTTGTTTTTGTTTTTGTTTGCAATGAGGTGTGTAAGTGTTATTATGTGTATCCATTTTTGCCAATCATTTAATTGATAAAGTTGCCCTAGTACATGTGTAAGTTTATTTTTAGGCAATAGTCTATTTCTAATTAAGCTTACAAAATTTTAATTTAATTATCTATAATTATAAGGTGGACGGTAGGATTTAACTTCCACATAATATTCTTAATAGTATTCACAAATCAAAGGTTGAGATTTATTTCAAAGGTAATTAAATTGGTTAATTAAGAAAAATGTATTATGCACATGTGTCATATAAACATTAGTTAAGGTCTTTTGGGCATATGGTATTAATGAGTCATGGTATTGACCTATGGTATCATAGCAAAGCCTATTTATAGATTAAGAATCTCAATGGTAAAGTGGGGAATGAATCTCTCTCTCTCTCTCTCTCTCTCTCTCTCTCTCTCTCTATATATATATATATATATAGATATATATATAACTCATATATTAATTATTTTTTTAATTAATGATAATAATAATCTAAACTAAACTTATAATTTAGTTTTTTCTTTCGTACAAAGAAAAGTGAAATTACATTTGGCATATGCGAAAACACATTCACATTCCAAAGATAAATACTGAAAAAATAGATATCACCATCATAAAAATCCCAAACGGGCTAGCAAGTTATAATTTAGTTACTTTAAATATGGTTTTTTTTTTTGGCAATGTGAGATGTATGGAAGTGTGTTGTTGCCTATCTCTCTTTACCAACCATTTAATTGATATGGTTGTGCTGGTACATGTGTAATTTTATTTCTTGATTCTTGACCACATAGTGGGAAATGAAAATAAAACTAAAGAAATCATATGGCCATGAGAATCATTAATCCTTCATATAGGTCATAATAGGAATTAACGTCTCCCAATATTTTTTGCAGGCCTTAAGACATTTCAACCTAACCTCGTAGTATCTAGAATTCTATGTTGGTAAAAGATAATACAAGATAAACCATCAAAAATGTCTAGAGACATCTAAACACCATTTTACATTCTTGTGATTTGCATAAATGATAATGTTTAGATTTGGGATAGAACAAAAGGGGCTCTTAAACTTTGTGACACCTCAAGGCATTTATACTTCCCAATATTATCGTAAGTTATGCTTCATGGTTATCCCAACAGAGATACTTACAATACATTAATTTAGAAGGCTTTAAAGAATCCAATTCAGTTTTACCACATATTTATAAACTTCATGAGTTCAATGGTGATTTCTTTAATTAGTTAATTCGGATGTTCTATGAAGAATTTACCAACTAAGTCTTCACTATAAAACATTGACAATCTAAGAATTATTCACGTTAACAATAAATTTCATTTAGAGATTTATATTCAATCCCCCTTGAGAGGCAACATTCAATCGTTCACACCTAAGATCAAAGTCCAACTTGGCAGTAGTTATAAAACACTAAATAACATTATAATTTCATTAATACAAAGAATTGTATACACGTATTTCATTTGTAGTAGCTTACTAGAAACTGAAGAAGGTAGAGTCACTCTCCACCCGATCATAAGCATAGTGACACTGCAAATTTCTTCCAATCGGCCACCCCAAGCTAGATTTGACACCTTAAGAGGAAGCCTTTTTAGGGTTTGTTATGTATCAAGATCAAAATAATACAAAAACATAAGAAAAGATAAATCAATGACTAGATAATAAGCCACTTCGAGGGGGGAACCTCCCTTTACATCACATAAATGAACATTTCTTGGATGATTCACATGAAAAGACCTCCTTGGTATATATAGGAGTCTAAAGGGTCACAATATAATTAGGGACTACATAACGATAATAATTTAATATCACAACAATAACAATAGTGTAGGTTTTAACCTCGTATAGAAATTACCTGCATACGAATTCTAAAAAATAGAAAATAAACAATGGTGAGAGCATAAAACATAAAACAGATATACACAGAGATTTTCCCCTGGATCCCAAAACCAGGACTACCAGATTGATTTTATATTATGTTCCTTTAAATGTCACAATACATATATATACATGCCTAAGCATCCATAAACCCCAATCCATTGACCCTAGATTAGAACATAATCATAGTTCCTTTGACCGGATTTACAAAATACCATGGACCGAAAACCATCGTGCCCAAAACCATGTGCGGAATCCGTGCACAACACTATAGGTAGGTCTGCCCACCTAATATAGGGTCCAAAAACAATTTCCAAGGGCGTTGCCTTGGACCCCATGCAAGGGGGTGTAGCCACCCCCTGGCAGCACCCGACACAATGTACAAGGGGGGATATCATCCCCCTGTAACCCCCCCGCGCATCAGCTAGTCATGGAAAGAATATAACACAACCCAACATTCTCCAACTTGTTGTTTTCTTTCCACAGGGGGCCACAGGAGAGCTTAGTCATTGACCCATCCCCGCAACACCCATTGTTTCTCTACACCAAGAGAAATTCTCAGTGCTCACAGACTTTGTCAATGCATCTGTAGTATTCTTCAAAGTGTCCACCTTTACCAGTAACAACATTTTGTCCTCAACCATTTCCCTCACAAAGTCATACTGAACATCAATGTGATTTGTCTTTGAATGATAAGCAGGGTACTTTCCCAAGAAAATTGCACTTTGGTTGTCACAGTATATCCTTATAGCTCATTGTACTAACCTCGTACTTGAACACAATCTTTGCAACCAAACTGCTTCCTTGCTTGCATGACTGGCTGTCATGTATTTTGCCTCTGTAGTTGAAAGTGCCACTACAGATTGTATCTTACTCATCCAACTAACTGCACCTCCAAATGGGTTAAACACATACCTACTTATAGATCTTCTCTGATCCAGATCACTAGCCCAATCTACATCAACAAAGACACAGATTTCGAAAACTCTGTCCAATCCTGGTCTTCCTTGGTAGCACAAACCATAATCACTAGTGCCACACAAATACCTGAAAACCCGCTTCGTTGTTGTCCAATGCTCCTTCCCTAGTTTTGACATAAACCTACCCAATAATCCCACTGCATGTTCAATGTCTGGTCTAGTACAGACCATTGAATACATCAAGCTACCAATTGCACTTGCATATGGAACATGAGACATGTCCTCTTCCTCTTCTTGTGTCTTCGGACATTGTTCAACAGATAATTTTACACCTACAGGAATAGGAACCTTCACTAGTTTACTATCCCGCATATTAAACCTCTGCAATATTGTCTCGACATACTTCCTTTGGTTTAACTAGAGCTTCCTCTTTACCCAATCTCGTTTAATTTCCATGCCCAAAATATAGTTTGCAACACTAATATCTTTCATGTTGAATTTGGAGGACAATTGGGTCTTCAAATCCTAGATAATTTCTTTGTCATTTCCAACCAGCAACATATCATCCACATACAAGACCAGATAAATAACATGGTCGCCAATTAACTTAAAATACACACATTGATCTACTTTGCTTTTGGTTAAGCCAGGTCCCCGTATAAATGTATCAAATTTATGATACCTCATCCTTGGTGACTGTTTTAACCCATACAGAGACTTTTTTAACTTGCATACCAGTTCTTTCTTACCCTTTACCACAAAGCCTTCAGGTTGCTTCATATATATCTCTTCTTCTAGATCCCCGTGAAGAAATGTTGTCTTCACATCCATCTATTCTACCTCAAAATCAAAAGCAACAACAATAGATAAAAGTAATCTAATAGAAGCTACTTTGGAAACATGAGAAAAAATATCACCAAAACTAATTCCCAGCACTTGGGAATAAACTTTTGCTACCAACCGAGCTTTGTATTTCTCCACCTTTCCTTCTGCATTCATCTTCTTCTTGAACACCCATTTGCTGCCAATGGGTTTCCTTCCAGCCAGCAACTCCAACAGATCCTAGACCTCATTTTTGTGAAAATATGCCATTTCATAAACCATGGCCTCTTTCCAGAGTTTTCCATCCTCTAAATCTACTGCATCCTTCACAGTTCTAGGATCATCATCAATAATAGATAAAGAAAAATTTGAACAAAAAGTAGATGGACTATACCTTTCTGGTTGCCTTCTTTCTCAAATTAATCTTCTCACAACCACAGTTTGTGGCTCTTCATCTTTTGATTCCTCTTCTGTTGTAGAGTTTGATTCTTCCTCCTTTAGCTCAAACCCTATTTTCTCAGGTTCCTTTGGTAGGAATTCATGTTTAATAACATCTTTCACCTCTCTAAACACCACATCTCGGTTGCACACCACCTTCCTTGTTACTGGGTTCCAAAACTTATAACCTTTTTAAACCATCCTTATACCCAATAAAGATGCACTTTTCAGACTTGCTATCCAACTTGGTTCTTTTCTCCTTTGGAACATGTACATATGCATCACATCCAAATACCCTCAGATGTGAAAGAGAAGGTTTCTTACCAGTCCATACCTCTTATGGAGTCTTATCCTCCAACGTTGATGAAGGTGATATGTTGACCAGGTAAAATGCAGTCTCCACCGCCTCTGCCTAGAATTTTTGTCCTAACCCGGCACCACTGAGTATGCTTCTTGCCCTTTCCATCAACGTCACGTTCATTCTTTCTGCAACTCCATTTTTCTTGGGTGTGTATGGAGTAGTCTTCTGCCATGATATACCACACTTCTTACAGAACTCTTCAAGTTCCTTCTTCCAAAACTCTCTATCGTTATATGTCCTCAACACCTTTATCTTCTTCTCTGTCTAGTTTTCTACCAGAGCCTTAAATTCTTTAAACCCCTCAAAGACTTCAAATTTCTTCTTGAGGAAATATATCCATGTATTCCTTGAGAAGGCATCTATAAATGATACATAGTACACAAACTTACCCAGTGATGGAACCGATATAGGTCCAAATACATCACTGTGCACAAGCTCTAATATTTGTTTCACCCTCTTACCACCAAAGGGGAAACTCACCCGATTCTGCTTCCCATATACACTATTTTCATAGAAATCAAAATCCAGAGAGAAATTAGACATACCTTCTACCATACCTTTACCATGAAGTATTCGAAGGCCCTTCTCTCCAATATTTCCAAGCCTTTGATGCCATAGCATGGTCTTTTCTCCACAGACCACTAGATTTTCTTCTCCACTTTCACAAACCATACAACTATTGAACCCATCAATAAAAGTGCTACCTTGCAGCTTGTATAGAGTTCCAATCCAAACTGCCTGCATTAATACTAGTGCTCCCTAAACCATTTTACAGGTATTTTTGTTGAACATTGTTTTTACACCTGCATCATCCAGCTTGCTTACAGAAATCAGATTTCTTTCCAATGCAAGAATATGTAGAACACCCGGAAGTGTTCTAATCCTTCCACCTTGCAACTTCAACTTGATTTTTCCATGACCAATGATTCTAGGCTTCTTGTCATCCCCTAAGAAGACATTACCACCATCATATTTCTCATACTCACAGAACCACTCTCTATGGGGAGTGAAGTGAAAGGATGCATCTGAGTCAATCAACCATGCCTCATGATCTACATGTGTACTTGAAGAAGAAGCCAAGTACACATCCCCACCTTCATCTGAGGTGGTTTTCTCCTCTACAGAAGGAGCATCATTAGATCCCTTTCCTTTCTCAAGAGCTTTAGATTTACAGTACCTTTTATAGTGCCATTCCTTTCCGCATTTCTAGCACACCTTTATAGGTTTTCCTGGAGATTTAGATCTCCCTCTAGATTTAGATCTCCCACTCGAGGACTTATCTTTGTTTATGTTTTGGGCCCGTCCTCATACAGACAAGGGATCACCATTTTGGCCCTCCATATTTTTCTGTCTCATCTCCTCTGACAACAAGAATGACAATATTTCATCAAACTGCAATGTAGTTGCATTGTTGCTTATTGCAACAACCAGACTATCCACGAATCTGGTAGAGAACACAACAAACCGATGCACTTATATTCATCTGAAATTTTAATATCAACAAATAATAACTAACTTACCACAATTTTAATGTACAATTTTCGCTACAAATCAACTAGCTCACTGATATCATGTAGAAATTTCACCTATAGATCAAACTAATATATGCAATGTACTAAAGCATAATACTAGATCTACATCTACCATAAACTTTGCAGAAGCTATTCAACCATTAGCAACATCAAGCATGAACACATATAACTGATAAGAAGGAATCAATCACACATAACATAGAATATATCACTAGGGAAAGCACCAGCATAAAACCCCAACTCTGTATTATCAATCAAGTGGAAATCCTCAACAACATACAAAAAGAATCAGCTCAAAAGCTATCCTGCTCTCTCTGTACTCTGATGATGAATATCATAGACTACCTAGGCCTCAATATATAGGCCACAAGTCCTCCAATCTCCTATAATACGCATTTCTCTTGGAAATAAATCCTTCTCCATGCAAGGAATACTTACTAGAAATATCCAAGCATCTGATAGTACACTGTCCCTCATCTGATCTCAATTGGGTCTCTGTCTGAACTCACATGCATCAGTTATCCATGAGGGAATGCTTAGTTATCTGAAATAATAGTTTTCACATGCATGCAAGCATTAACAAACTATATTTCATTATTTTAACAACTTGTTAAAATAATCTAATTGGAATTGACTAAGTTAAACTAAGTCAACTGATCCTCTCAATATAGAACTAAACCTTATCTCCTTTAATCAAGGGATAAATTCCTAAATCAAGAGAGAAAATAATTGCATGATCTCATAAAGACTTCAAGTTTAATTTTCCATAATTAATTAACTCATGGAGATTAATTAATTAATATTTTAAACTGTTGTTAAGACCAAATTCGTTTTTACTTCCTATAGTTAGACCAGGGACTGCTAAAAATAGGAAGGGACCCAGAAATGCTATTTTTAGAAGATTCTATTTTTAGCAGTTTCACCTCTCACCCAAGGTGGCCAAACTGCTATTTTTAGCAATTTCTATTTTTACATTTCTTGTTGCACACTTTTCAACACTCCCTCTCAACAAGAAAGTCTTCCTCTCGAACCTGATCTTGTAACTCTGGAATGTTCTGCATGCAACACATCCACCAAGTCCACTTGCTCCAACAACTCTTGGAACAAAAATCACTCCCAACTGACCACTCTGTTGGGCTAGAAACATACTCTGATGCTGAAGCTCTACCTGCTGCTAACAAGTGCTCCCTCTCTGACATCTGCGCTATTGCAACATCTCCATGCATCTTGCACCATTGCACACCTCTCTATGCCACCTAGCATTGTGCAACACACTTGTGCCTCTCGCATTGTTGTAGCCTGCATGCTATGCATTGTCCTAGGATTCCCTGCACTGTAGCTCTCTCTGCCACTCCATCCGCATTTGTCTCTACCCAATCAGTCAGTTCCTACTACTCCACATCGGGGCTCCCGTAGCAAGGTCTCATCCAAGAGGTTAGGTACCTCAAGGATCCTGTCCTTCCTCCTTGGGACGATCAATCCACATCACCCCACCTCCTACCTGGAGGTATGGCTACATGCGATCCCTCTGCCCACTTGACTCGAAGTTTCCCCCTACTAGAGGTCTTTGCATGAGTAGATGTCTCTACTCGATCTCCTCTCAACTTTCCCTATTGTGGCTACTCCACAACCTCCTAAAGCTGCTGCACCAATCGTGGCTCCTCCACAATCATCTAAGACTTTTTCTGTTGAGAGGTAACATACCCTCCCTCTCAACCACCAAGTCTCCATCAGTTTCCTTGCTGCTCAAGGCTTTGCATGCATCTTGAACCTCAAGAGCATACAAGTTCTTGACCCGTGAACCAATATGCTTCACCTGTCTAGTGATGATGTGTCTAAGGAAAACCTTTCCCTTACTGAAGACTACATCATAGCCTCTGTCTTCTAGCATCTTGATCAACACCAAGTTTCTCTTCAGTCCTGGTACATACTTGACATTGGTCAAGGTAAGGCAAGCTCCATGCTCCCTTTGAAAAATAACTGTGCCTACACCTGAGACATTATACTTTTCATCATTACCCATCGCTATAAGTATCTGGAGATATTTCTCCTCCAAAGTATTGAACAAAACTCTTATTGCCGGTCATGTGGAAAGAAGCTCCATTGTCAAGAAACCAACCACTTCCCACCATGGATGAAACCATGCATGTGAAGAGTGTGAAATCCATCTTAAACTGTGAAGCAAGTGCCTCACCTTCAGATCCTTCCCCGGATCCCTTCTTGGATTTCCTCTATGGAAAATTTGCAGCATAATGGCCCACCTCATGACAACGAAAGTATCACACTTACGATTTTTCAACCTTCTTCCCACCATTGGAAGAACTGGATTCGGAAAGAGAAACATTCTCCTTCCCCTTCTTTGCCTTACTCGCTAAGGCACGGTTCTCCTCATCCTCCATGGATGAAGAACCGTCTCTGGTGCTCTGTCTAATCTCCTCCTGCATCAAATCCAACCATAGTCGTTCCCAATCTAGTAGTTTCTTCCTTCCATTAACCGAGTCCTGGTAGCTATGCCAGCTTTTAGGAAGGCCAAGGAGTGCTAGACTCACCATATCATCATCAGTTGTCATGACCCCTACACTTGCAAGCTCATCCCTGCATGTGATGAGCTTGGTCAGATACTTAGAGATCATTTCATCCTTTTCACACTTGATCTTTCGAAGTTTGTCCATTAGTGCCAACTTCCTCTGATCACTACTATTATGATATAAATCTTTCAATGTTTTCCACATTGAAAACAGAGTCTCCTTCCCATGGAGGCTCGAGACAATGTGATCTCGCACTCCCTCCAAGAGAATTCTCCTAGCTCTAGCCACACACTTCTTCCATTCCGCCAGTTGAGTAGCATCAGTAGGCTTAGGGACTTCTTGATCAATGAAGTCCTTAAGGCCATTATCTTCCAATACTGCCTCCATACAATCCTTCCAAGCTATATAGTTTGAGCTGCCATCAAGGGCATACTCAAGCCTCAAACAATAGAATGCCATTGATGAAATAGATGTGATAAGAACTTGAGATCTATATCCCGAATAATAAACTTCGAATTCCTTCTTGTATATTGTTCTTCCTTGATCACCTGTGCTCTGATACCATGTAGAATTTTCTCTACAAATCAGCTAGCTCACTGATATCATGTAGAAATTTCACCTACAAATCAAACTGATATATGTAATGTACTAAAGCATAATATTAGATCTACATCTACCATAAACTTTGCGAAAGTTATTCAACCATGAGCAACATCAAGCATGAACACATATAACTGATAAGAAGGAATCAATCACACATAACACAGAATATATCACTGGGGAAAGCACTAGCATAAAACCCCAACTCTATATTATCAATCAAGTGGAAATCCTCAACAACATACAAAAAGAATCAGCTCAAAAGCTATCCTGCTCTCTCTGTACTCTGATGATGAAGATCATAGACTACCTAGGCCTCAATATATAGGCCACAAGTCCTCCAATCTCCTATAATACATATTTCTCTTAGAAATAGATCCTTCTCCATGCAAGGAATACTTACTAGAAATATCCAAGCATCTGATAGTACACTATCCCTCATCTGATCTCAACTGGGTCTCTGTTTGAACTGACATGCATCAGTTATCCATGAGGGAATGCTCAGTTATCTGAAATAATAGTTGTCACATGCATGCAAGCATTAACAAACTATATTTCATTATTTTAACAACTTGTTAAAATAATCTAACTGGACTTGACTAAGTTAAACTAAGTCAACTGATCCTCTCAATATAGAACCGAACCTTATCTCCTTTAATCAAGGGATAAATTCCTAAATCAAGAGAGAAAATAATTGCATGATCTCACAAAGACTTGAAGTTTAATTTTCCATAATTAATTAACTCATGGAGATTAATTAATTAATATTTTAAACTGTTGTTAAGACCAAATTCATTTTTACTTCCTATAGTTAGACCAGGGACTGCTAAAAATAGGAAGGGACCCAGAAATGCTATTTTTAGAATATTCTATTTTTAGCAGTTTCACCTCTCACCCAAGGTGGCCAAAATGCTCATTGGCCAAACTGCTATTTTTAGCAATTTCTATTTTTACATTTCTTGTTGCACACTTTTCAACATTTAAATGTGTTCATATTCTCTGTCACCGAGTCTCCATCTTTCATCCTCAGGTTATACAGATTTTTCCGTATGAACGGTTTATTCACCAGAGACTTAGATTGGTACAAAGTCCCTAACTTGTCCCACAAAGACTTTTTCGTAGCTTCCCCTGATACATTCAACAATACTAAATCTAAGACACACAATCGTATTGTGCTCTTTTCCTTTCGATCCAACTTCTTCCAATCTTCATCAGATATTGTCATTGGTTTAGTACCCATATCTACTATGATCCATTGATCTTTATCCACCAACAGATTCTCCATCTTGAGTTTCCACAACTCAAAACTCTAACCATTAAATTTCTCGATCTCTTACTTTCCACTACTCACCATATTCTTTCACCATAAGGATTGATCCCGTAGATCTTGCACTGAAAAGGGTCTACCACAAGCCCGAGCAAAAAACCCCTCAGCAGCAAAGGCATCCCCTTGAAGCAAAAACAACTCTAATACCAAATGTAGGTTTTAACCCCGTATAGAAATTACCAATATATGAATTCTAAAAAACAGAAAATAAACAATGGCGAGAGCATAAAACATAAAACAAAGATACACAGAGATTTTCCCCTGGATCCCAAAATCGGGACTACTAGATTGATTTTACATTATGTTCCTTTCAATGTTACAATACATATATATACATGCCGAAGCATCCATAAACCCTAATCCATTAACCCTAGATTAGAACATAACCGTAGTTCCTTTGACCGGATCTACAAAATACCATGGACTGAAAACCATCGTTCCCAAAACCATGTGTGAAATCCATGCACAACACCATAGGTAGGTCTACCCACCTAATATAGGGTCCAAAAATAATTTCCTGGGGCACTACCCTGGACCCTGTGCAGGGGGGCTAGTCATGGAATTGATATAACACAACCCAACAAAGAAGTTTCATTATAATTATTCATGTTAACAATAAATTTCATTTAGAGATTTATATTCGAACCCCCTTGAGAGGAAACATTCAATCATTCACACCTAAGATCAAAGTTCAACTTGGCACTATTTATAAAATACTAAATAACATTATAATTTGATTAATACAAAGAAGTTTATACACTTATTTCATTTGCAGTAGCTTACTAGAAACTGAAGAAGGGAGAGCCACTCTCCACCCAATCATAAGCATAGTTACACTGCAAATTTCTTGTAGTCGGACACCCCCAAGCTAGATTTGACACCTTAAGAGGAAGCCTTTTTAGGGTTTTTTTATGTATCAAGATCAAAATAACACAAAAACATAAGAAAAGATAGATCAATGACTAGATAATAAGCCACTTTGAGGGGGGAACCCCCCTTTACATCACATAAATGAACATTTCTTAGATGATTCACATGAAAATACCTCCTTGGTATATATAGGAGTCTAAAGGGTCACAATATAATTAGGGCCTACATAACAATAATTGTTGGGAACGGGATCCCCCAAGGACAGTTTTGGGGCTAAAAGCCCATGTTTTGGGTCAAGTTTTGTAATAACGTTGTAAAGCCTCCGCATTTTGTGGTCGCGGAGCGCGAAGTTGTCAATGAGTCATAAAGGGTTGTCTGTGCTTATTTTGTAAAGTAAATTCGGCTGTAGAGATCTACCCATGGTCCGCGGACCATGGGATTGTATAAAAAGAGTTAAGTAAGTAAGCTTTAAGAAGTCATGGGTAATAAGTTTTGAAGTAAGAAGTCTTGAGCAATAAGGAGAGAAGTCTAAGTTTTGAGTCTTAGTGTAGCTAGAGGCTCTGCAGATGAGTGTGCAAAGGCCTAGGGTGGAAGTCTGCAGCTGAGTGCACGGACCCCTGCAGCTGTGTGCGTAGGGTGGCTAGAATCTGTAATCATCTGAAGGTATCAATAAAGAGAATCATTTTACGAATTTTGTGTCTTTGTTTTCGGTTAATGCATCTTGTCATATTGTGTATGAATTTCATTTATAATGCCTATGTGATGCGCAAATGTATGTAATTACATTAGATAATTGAACACAAGTAAGGATATATGTTTACGCGGTGTTAATTGTGATTGCTTAATAAGATAAGGAAGACACTTAACTTAGTTTGGGAATCTGCACGATACACTACCCTAGCAGTGCAAAAGTACCTAAACCACAGGTTAGGGCTGCGCGAAGGTCAATCCTACCCCTTTGCAGAGGTACTGAAGGGCGGAAGAAAGGGATAGTCTGACAGAGCCCTAGAACTTAGCGACCTGTGTGAAAGAAGGAATATAAGGAATAAATCAACATCACGACCATCTCAGGGTGCGGAAACTTGGTTCCAGCATCCCCCCATACTGCTTTGGGTGAGACTTTGGTCCACACTCCATGGGCTGATGCCAAAAGGGCCAGTATTTTAGGGATTTGTTTAGCTAACTAATGTTGAACCTAGGTCAGACCCCACCAAGCCAACAAATGGTTTCGGTGCTAGGACTGAAATTTGCATAAGAGATGTGTGATGTCGTATCATTGGAATCCAACTAAGAAAGAGATCGGAGACTGGTTGGATAGGAATATCCACGAATTCGCAGCGCAGGAGAATAGAAATCTGCCACTGACAAAGGAACAATGGCTAGACAGGTACCTATATACATAAATACATGAGATCTTTTTCTGTTCCTTTCTGGTTGAGCTATACGAGTGGATCGCGAAGCTAGCAGATAGCCAAGGAAGGTGGAGACTTGACAGTCCTATTGTTTGGACCTCAGAGTTAGTACAGAGACTGGAAGCCTCTGAGGATAAGATTTCCCGCGTTGTCGATCATTGGCTTGATTGCATCATTGGAGGATTTGTGATTGAATTCGCGGTCAATACCTTAGTCAGCTATAGCGAGGCAGAGCAATGCTTTTTCAAAGGTCCACGAGGTAAGTACTTGAAGTATTTGAATACTTGGATTAAGATGTTATTATGTGAAAAATGGGTTATGTAGCTACCTTGAAGTTTGGAGCTACGTGAAGCGGAAAAAATTACAGGAACGAAGGAAGAAAGGGTGCTGAATATAGTCCATTGATTTCACCTCCATTGGGTGACAAAGAGGGAGTAGCACAGGCTTCTCCACGAAGTGTTATTCAATTAATAACACAGGGATTCCCACGACTTCCACCTCCACCCACACCACCTCCAACTTCACCACCATCACTTGTGGCTTCACCTGTACCACCTCCGCCTCCACCGCAGTTCAGTATCGCAAATTCAGTGAAGCTGCCTTTGTTCAAAGGCTTGGGAAAAGAGGACCCAAACTAGTTCTGGTTCGTTGTGAAAGTTGTATGGGAAGCTCAGGGCATTACAGATGATCACATGAAGAAGGCAACATTAGTTAGTGCCCTGCAGGATCGCGCACTAACCTGGTACATCAAGTACTCTAATGATAACCTAAATGCTGGAGTGGCAGACATCCAGACCGTGATGAATAAAGAATTCAGTAGGCCTAAATCTGAGGCGCAGTCGATTGTAGGATTCAAAGAAATCGTGATGAAACTAGGTGAGACACCTTGGGAATTAGATCAGAGGTTAAAGTGTAAAATCCACGAAGCTAATATGAACTTAACAGATGGACAGCACCGCGAATGGTTCATGGCTTCACTCCTTCCACACCTAAGGGTTGCATTGTCACAATAGAAGATAACGACTCAGGCAGAGGCCTTAGAGATTGCAATGAGACTACATGAGACACTGATGTAGGATCTGAATTTGGGGGTTCAGTAGATCCATGCGTATTTGCAAAATCTTTGCCTCGAAATGAAAAGTTTGAAGCAAGACAGAATAGTTCGACCGAAGGTGCACAAGGAGGTATGGTGCTTGAAATGCAAGGGTCAAGGGCATGACAAAGACCATTGCCCGGCCTTTGCAAGCTATATTGCAAGAGGAGGATTGATGCCTTTAAGGCCGGAAACTCAAGCAGGTTTGAGTGTGGGGCTTGCATTTTGGTGCATTATATTTTTAGCAGCAGGAAAACATACGACGAATAACTTTAATTCACTGCAAAAGTTTGTACAAATGACAGAGCAACTGTTTTGCAACTTCTGCAGGTCGGTAGGCATGATGAGCGCAACTGCAGAAGATATGAATTGATGATGTATAGAACACCTGCCTATAGGGTTCAGGCATAAATTCATCCCCCTAACCAGAGCGTGGGGATGGCATGAACAGGCTTTCAGGGGCGCGGACTAGGCCGAGGTGGAGGAGGACCTAACAGAGGCCCGGGATAGCTAATTTGTTAAAATTGCGAAGGACAAGGACACTATGCCCGCAATTTCACTAATGCTACGCTTCCGTTGTGCAAATATTACACTCTGTTTGATCATGAAACAGAGGACTGTCCTACTCTGATAGCGAGGATACATGACAAAGTGGCGCTACCACCTCATTCGACTCAGAACCTATAGATGATGAGGTTTGAACCTCGCAAAGAGGATCTGAATGTGAATATAGTGCTCCAAAGTGGAATTGCAATAGGGGATGATAAGGGGAACAACCCGAAGACAACACATGGGTTTGCAAAGCTCTGGTGAAGGAGGTTGAATTTGATCTAGAGCGCGCATGGAAAACGTTCATGGAAGCAAAGAAGAGCTTCGCTGAGGCCTCCACTTCAGAGAGCAAGGATAAGCCTGATCAGGAAATGGACCCTTCTATGCTTACAACCTTCCTAGAGACCTACATGAAGTTGTTGCATGATAGCAAGGATGTGAAGGGATTATAGGAGCTTATAAATAGATGTGCCGGAAACACTCTGGGTGAACCGCATGTAGTATGAAAGACTGGTAAGTATAAAACAAGGACGGGATGAGAGATGAGACTGGGCGCGCAGATAGGAGAGTATGAAATGGATCATGTTATTTGGATCTGGGGCTAGACGTGAACGTTCTACCAAAGCAGACTTGGGAGCGGATGGGAAGACTTGCACTGTAGTGGTCTTTGATTCAGTTGAGAATGGAAAATCAGCAGAAGATCATCCCCATGGGGTGGCTACAAGGGGTGACCGTAGATATTGAAGGCACAAGCGTGTTGGATGACTTTGAAGTAATAGAAATTGTGGATGACATCAACCCCTACCCTGCGCTCCTTGGAATTGATTGGGCTATTGATATGAACGGGGTAATCAACCTAAAGAAGCGAAAGATGATATTTTAGAAGAAATTGTTCCCCATAATAGTACCCCTAGATCCTGCTGAAGGATCGCACTGTACTAAACCAGTCCACGATTATGAGAGTAATGACGATCTAGACTGAATCTATAAGATAACAACGCGAGACCAAGATTAGGTGAATCCAACATTGGATGGATGAATTACATGGGATCGTGAGAGTTCCTACACCTCAGAATCTGATGAATAATTAGAGCGATGGAAGAATCAATTACATGAGGTAACCACACTGAGCTATAACATGATGACCCGGTCACTACACCGTGTGTCATTAGAGGTAAGAAGTCTGCCCACTTATGATGGCCTAAATGATATAGATACATTTCTGGATGCATTTGAGAGGGAGGTACCAGAAAAGCAGTGCTTCCAGTCTTTGGATTGGGCACTACACGTTATGCCTGCACGATGGTGGGGTACGCACAAGGGAAGCTTTGATGATTGGCGCGAATGTAGGAGGATGATGGGAACATGCTTTGGGAAGCTGAAGGTACGAATGACAAACAAATATGCTGAGAAGGATGATCCGTGCATGCACTTGGCCAAATGGGCTAAGGCTTATGGAGAGAAGCCGCAACCTGAATGGGCACACTTGTTCTGTCACACCCTGGATGTCATCCCGATGAACTAGTACTTAGAAATAGAGCTCTGCCATGGTACAGGTGAATGGGATATTCTGCATAAGGGATTCATAATGACGTTCAGCTTTGAAGACGGATTTGACTGTATTGACGAAGCGCTACAAGAAGTGAAAACAACAATCTTTAGGATACCGCAGGATCCTTTGGACCTGATTCAACCCAATTAGGTTACTCAGTTGAGTCACATGCTAGAATGCTACAGCATAACCGTTGAAGAAGAAGATGAGGATCCACGAAAGATTAACATCCCTGAAACAGAAGGTCACTACAAGGTTGAAGGATCGCAGATTGAGAATCTTGATATAACCGTGCCACTGAAAACAAAATAGGTGAATATTGGTACAGAGGCAGAGCCCAAATTCGCGAAGATTGGAGATTACTGGGATGACGTGACGGTGGATAAGGTCACTGAATTGCTCTGTGAATACCAGGATTTGTTCCCTACCAAGTTTACGGATCTAAAAGGGATAATAGGAGACCTAGGTGTTATGAAGATCACATTGAAGCCCGACGCGAAGCCAGTTAAGCAAAGACCTTACCATCTCAATCCGAAGTATAAGGAGAAGGTCCGCTTAGAGCTAGACAAGATGCTCGCGGCAGGCATCATTGAGCCTGTAGAAGAATCTGATTGGGTAAGCCCAATGGTGGTACAGGAAAAGAAGCAAAAGGATGAAATAAGGATATGTGTGGATCTGAGGAAGTTGAATGACACTTGTGTACATGATCCTTTCCCAACTCCATTCATTGATGAAGTCTTGGATAATGTAGGTGGCCAGGAAGCATATTCCTTCAGTGATGGGTTCTTTGGGTACCACCAGATCAAAATTGCGCTGGAGGATAGGAGCAAGACAACCTTCGCGACTGAGTGGGGGTGTTTTTAGTACACAGTGATGCCTTTCAGATTCAAGAATGCGCCCGCAATTTTATCGCGTGTAGTCATTGCTGTGTTCAAGGAATTTATTCATAAGTTCCTAGAAGTGTACTTTGATGACTAGACTTTGTTTGGGCTAGTGAAACGCCATGTGGCTAGTTTGCACCTAATGCTAGATACCTGTCGAAGATACAAGATCACGCTCAATATGAAGAAATGTTTGTTTTATGTTCCTTTTGGGACCCTGCTAGGTCATGTGGTTTGTAGGCATGGACTGATGGTAGGTCCCGTGAAGATCGTGGTGATACTTAACTTAGAAGCACTCAAGAGTGTGAAATAGTTGCGCACTACCCTAGGGCATACTGGATATTACAGAAAGTTTAACAAGGGTTATGCCCAGATCACCATGCCTATGGAGAAGTTTTTGAAAAATGATGTCACATTCTGCTGGAACGAGGACTGTAAGAAAAGCTTGGATGTATTAAAAGAAAAGATGGTCACCACGCCAATTTTAGTCTTCCCAGATTGGAAGAAGGAGTTACATGTCGATGCGTCATGTATAGCGTTGGGAGTAGTACTGACACGGGCTGGCAGAGGAGACTTGGACCATCCTATAGCGTTCGCAAGAAGAAGGTTATCCAAGGCGGAGAAGAACTATTCCACCATCGAGCACGAAGGGTTAGCCATGGTATACGTGCTCTAAAAGTTTACACATTATTTGCTGGGGGGGGGGATTTTAAGATGTATATGAATCATTCCACGTTGAAATACCTGGTCAATAAGCCTGTGTTGGGGGGGGGGAATCTACAGGTGGCTATTGTTGTTCCAAGAGTATGATTTTGAAGTCATTATGAAACCTAGACAAATGAACGTAGGACTAGACCATCTACCACGCATCGAAACAAGGGAAGAGCGCACTAATTTTGAAGAAGGATTTCCTGACGCACAGATATTTACAGTGTACGTCACAGATGGTCATTTGCCCTGGAAGGATACACCGTCCAGCAGAAAAAGAAGTTAGTGGTGCATGCGGCAGACTTCTCTGTCATTGCCGGACATTCGTACAAAATGGGGTCTGATGAGATATTGTGACGATATGTACCAGAGTTTGAAAGGAGCAGTATCCTTATGGACGCTCATGGGGGCACTGCGAGAGAACATTATGCAGGGAGAGCGACTGTGCAGAAGATTCTACGCATAGGGTTGTGGTGGCCAACCCTCCATCAGGATTCAGAAGCTTACTGCAAAGTGTGTGATGTGTGTTAAAGCACTGGCAGGCGATCATGGAGGGATGAGCTACCTCTAAATCCACAGATGATGTTACAACCCTTTGAAAAATGGGCGATATACTTTGTGGGGCCCATTCAGCTCCAAGGAAAGAAGACGAGAGCGAGGTACATTATCACCACGATGGAGTATTTGACTCAATGGGCAGAGGCACAACCTGTAAAGGATTGCACAAGCGTGACTGCTGCAAAGTTCCTCTTTGAGTATGTACTAACGCGATTTGGGTGTCCAAAGATTTTGATGAGTGATCACGATACACACTTTCTGAACGAGACGATCAACGCACTGACGGAGGAATTTCAGGTATATCACCAGAAGAGCACGCCTTATCACCCGCAAGCTAACGTGATGGTGGAAGCATTCAATAAAGTGCTAGAGAATGCACTAACCATGGTTTTCAACGCTAAGCGAAGTGATTGGGACCTATGCATACACGCAGTACTATGGGCCTATCGAATGCAAGAAATTGACTGGAAAAACACCCTTTAGGCTTGTCTATGGTGTTGAAGCAGTGATGCCCATGGAATACATTGTGCCTAGTCTACGCATAGTGGCACTCACGGGTATGACGGATCGCAAAGCCCTGGAAGAGAGGCTCGCGCAACTGGCTGAGCTTGAGGAAGAAATATTTCTAGCTGGATTTCACCAACAGGTCCAAAAGCAGCGTGAAAAAGCATGGCATGATCGGCACATTAAGCTACGCACCTTTAAGGTAAATGACATGGTTTTGTTATATGACAGTAAGTTTGATAAATTTCCAGGGAAGTTCAGAATGCACTGGTTAGGGCCCTATGTCATTAAGGAGATTACCGACGGAGGAGCGGTTCAGCTGGTCAAATTGAATGGAGATCCCTTCCCATGAAAGGTGAATGGTAATCGATTGAAGCCATACACTGGTGGTCCAGCCATGTGACTATATGAAGAGAGCACAATCTTAGCGCTCTAGGTAGCTGAAAGGAGGCGCGGAACTATAAACTACACTTCCCGGGTTGGGGATTGCACGATTAGAGGATTGCGCAAATCAAGGAAGTGTCATAGGGTTCACGGTAGCGCAAAGGGAGATGCGCTACCTAGGGAGAAATTGCGCAAGTCGGGCGGAAAGTGACTGTTAAAGTCACTGTTCATGATTTGACGGTAGAAATGCGGCCAAATGGAGCGGGCAGACAGCATTTAAGACGAAATTTATGGGTCAAATCCTTGAAAATCTGCTGCCAAACTGGCATTAATGAATTGAAGTTGGGGGGAACAGTCGGATTTGAATTCAAAATGCCCTATAAATTATAGGTGGCAGCCCAGCGAAAAACACTTGGCATTTTGAGAATTGAGTTGTTGAGCTCTCAGGCGCACATGAACTAAGAATTATTCGAGCCTCTAATAGTGAGTTTAGTGTTTGCAAACTTACCAGAGATGTCATGAGAATTGTTGGAAAGCGTTACGTCAGAACCCACAGAAGCTATAGATACCAAAGAAGAGGAGTCAGTGCGGGAAATTGAGATGGAAGCTGAAGAAGCTACTCCAAAGGTTGCCGAAGTATTAGCGGAAGTCCCCGAATCACCAAGGATGCTGAGACCAAAGCCCACCCCAACCAAGGAGAGCGTGAACGATAAGAAGGGCAATAAGCCTACCATACCGGTGCGTGCATCATCGAGAAGAAACCCACTGAAGCCCACAGCACAGGACAAGGGAAAAGCCATCAATCTAGAGCCAGAGGAAGAAGAAATCGAAGACATCCCAATGGATGATGAGGATGTGGGAATAGACGTGGAGGAAGTTGAACCCTAAGGTGTTGACCCTATCACTCGGTTGCCTGAGTATGCCCCTCCACACAAGAGAAAGACCAAGGTGCCAAAAGATATCGATGACAGCAAGGTCCCCTTGCAAACCCCTCTACTACCGAATGAAATTGTTTTTGAAGGACCGCGCTTGGGGCAGGTTCCTCTGTTAAAACTTGAAGATTGGGACCTAGCTTACCATGAGAAGTTCCCACACCTGGTGACCGAGAAGCTGATGCATCGCATTATTGTTATAACCACTGGAATGAGCACATTGGAGCCGCAGAGGTGGCTCACAGGAGTAGACAAAGCAGGTTTTCTCAACCTGCTATGGGTGCTGCACTATAACCACACCCCCATTATAGTATTCATCATCAAGCAGATGTTATGCTTGGTGCATGATGGGTGTCTGTAGCTGGAGGAGCCAATACCCATCACTGACAGATTGATCAACAGGATCACGCGGTTTCCCTACACAAGAGAAAATACGGCCATAAAATTTGGCAGAAAAGGTGGTGAGCAGGCCCTCGTGGAGGCCATGAAAGATAAGTTTAAGCTGGTATAGAAGCCGTGCGGATATGCCATATCTAGCATCTGTGACTCTGCTGTAAAGGTGGCTATGCATATTTTAGCAGGGAAGGTGATGTGGAAGTGTTGCGTTGATGAGGCGTCGGTGCCTGTCGTCGCACTAACAGCCTAGTGCACCGAAGGAGTTCAGTGCAATTGGGCAGACTATCTCTGTGGTGAGTTCCTTGCGAACTGTCGCAAGGCACAGGAGCTCAGCAAGATTTTCCACTATGCGTGGCTCTTGATGTCTATTGTGCTGGTAGCATGGGAGCTGCCAGAGGACAGTCAATTCCCTTCGGTCATGCCAGACCTACTAGAAGCAGTGAAGTACGCTTTGTTTTGGGCGACCAAGGATGCGTAGCACATCAAGGACAACAATATCTTCTGGATCTTGATGGAGATGAACATCCGCATGGCCATCAATCGTAAACCACGGTTGTCACCTACGGTGTTTTCTAACCTACAGGGCTACGCAGAGTTTAAAGCAGACTTTCACCATGTGTCCATCAGGGCATGGAAGGACCCTGCATAAACATGGTATGACTTGCCTTACCTGGCAATGGATGATGCCATTGATGCAGTACTTGATCAATGGCTGGTCGAATGGTACACTACAACAGACTTGGCGGTGGGAGGTAGCAAGTCCGCCGTGCAGCGCAAGAAGGAGGAGGCCAAGCTCAAGATGATGCAACTGACCAAAAAGAGAAAGAAGGAGGCCACTGATAAGGCCCAAGCAGAGCGCGATGCCGCTCAGTAGATGGAGAAGCAAACAGGTGGAACAGAGTTGGGATCTGACAAAGGCGTGAGGTCGCCTTCATCTGAGACTAAGGAAGATACGGATGAGCAGACAGAACAACACGACGTGGACCCACAGGCGACATTCGCCCGCATTAAATGTCCAAGGGAGCAAGAGAAAGGAGGGTCCAGGAAGAAATTCAAGGACACTAAAACATCGATGGACCCAATCATCCTCATAGAGGGCGATTTGCAAGACATCGGTGACATAGTGCGAGATTTCACCGCAGAGGCCCTACAACAATTTAAGCAGCAACAACAACTAGTATTGGGTGCTATCAAAACAGGTTTGCAGGAGTTGCAGACCCGCATGTCATAGGCTGGCACAGTGTCCACCAGCCTTGCTATTGGCACTTTAGAAGCTGCCAAGATGTTGCACGCGAAGGCCTCCAGCATGATAGTGTTGCCTAATGGAGCACTAACCACAGAGAATGAAGCTGACAGGCCCACTGTCAATGCCCTCAAGGGAGTAGGGTTGAATCTGGTAGCGCTCCCTAGTGAAGCACTCCACCTCTTATAGGATGGAATGATTGCAGAGCTGAGGGCCCATGAGCACCGCGCCCTCTAGGTGATTAGTGAGCAGCGGATTAACAATGAGCAAATGGCACTACAGCGAGACTCTGCCATCGTCGTTGTGACCGAGGCAACCAACTAGAACAAGCATATGATGCAGGTCATCCAGGAGACATGCTGAATGGTCCCAAAGTTGGCCATTCTTGAGGAAGAACCGGTCGAGGTGCACATCCGCAAGCTGGCTACAGGGGTGCATGACGCACGTACAAAAATGGTGAGGGTTAAGTTGGAGTTCAACCAGAAGATCATCGAATTACAGTTGAAGGCCCAGCCTTCAACCCCGCCAGAAGCAAAGGAGAAACAGGCGACTGCTGTCATAGAGGAAATAATGGCAATTGATAATGCAGTAGCAGACTACACGCAACTTTTTGAGCAGTCGTTCGAGGTCCTAACAAGACTGCAGGAGGACCCCAATGTATAGTGACTAGAGACAAAAGCGCGTGAGGTACAGCAACACTATGATGAGGTTAAAGGCACAGCACGAACCATCGTGCTCACACAGAGATTGGCAAAGCTGCAGGAGGCCAAGCAGCTAAAAGAATAGGTGGATGCAGCACTGCACAAGGAAGTAGTGCTGAAGGCACGACTAAAGCCCTGGCTGGATGAGGCTTACATTGTCACAACCTCTATTGAAGGAAAGCTTGCGACTCTGCAAGCAACTCAGCAAAAGCTTCAGGCCAATAGTTCAGGAGTAGTGACCAAGCAGATGGTTGAAGATGCAAAGCAGGCAACCGCACAATGCACTGCTGAGGTTGCGGTCATCCAGGTCGAACTAGGGGGTCTTCGCGCTAAGATCTTCGTGCCTACTGAGTGACTCAAGGGCGAGTCATGATGTTTCTGTTGGGGGCCTGTTGGGAACAGGATCCCCCAAGGATAGTTTTGGGGCTAAAAGCCCATGTTTTGGGTCAAGTTTTGTAATAAAGTTGTAAAGTCTCTGCATTTTGTGGTCGCAGAACGCGAAGGTGTCATGAGTCATAAAGGGTTGTCTACCCTTATTTTGTAAAGTAAAGTCGGCTATAGAGATCTACCCATGGTCTACGGACCATGGGATTGTATAAAAGGAGATAAGTAAGTAAGCTCTAAGGAATCATGGGTAATAAGTTTTGAAGTAAGAAGTATTGAGCAATAAGGAGAGAAGTATAAGTTTCGGGTCTTAGTGTAGGTAGAGGCTCTACAGCTGAGTGCACAGAGGCCTAGGGTGGAAGTCCGCAGTTGAGTGCTCGGACCCCTACAGCTGTGTGCGCAGGGCGGATAGAGTCTGTAATCATCTGAAGATATCAATAAAGAGAGGAATTTTACAAATTTTGTGTCTTTGTTTCCGATTAATGCATCTTGTCATATTGCATATGAATTTCATTTATAATTCCTATGTGATGCGTGAACGTATGTAATTACGTTAGAAAATTGAACGAAAGTAAGGACATCTATTTACGCAGTGTGAACTGTGATTGCTTAATAATATAAGTAAGACACTTAAGTTAGTTCGAAAATCTGCATGATATGCTGCCCTAGCATCTCGAAAGTACTTGAACCGCAGGTTAGGCCTGCGCGTAGGTCAATCGTACCCCTTCACGGAGGTACTGAAGGGTGGAAGAAAGGGCTAGTCTAATAGAGCCCTAGAACTTAACGACCTGCGCGAAAGCAGGAATAGAAGGAATAAACCGACATCACAACCATCTCAGGGTGCGGAAACATTGTTCCAGCATCCCCCCATACTGCTTCGGGTGAGACTTCGATCCGCACTCCACGGGTTGATGTCGAAAGGGCCAGTAGTTTTGGGATTTGTTTGGCTAACTAACGTTAAACCTGGGTCAAGCACCACCAAGCCAACAATAATAATGTAATATCACAACAATAATAATAGTGGGCTTCTATGGGATACAAAAATAGAAATATGGGGGTTACAATAGTATTATAGGGACCTAACATGCCCCTCTCTTTCAAAAAAGTGTTGCCCTCAACGCTTGAGTAGTTTTGGATGCTTATGTATAAAATAATCAGCCTGCCACGTGGAATCTTCAGCAGGTAATTTCTTCCACTTAATGAGTCTTAAATTGATCAATTTTGTAGTTGTTGGATTCTTGTTTTTGTGATTGCGTGAGGCTCCAATATGATTTTTCCTTCCTTGTCAATTTCTGCCAATATAGTTCGAACTGGTATCTTGTCACCTATAACCTTATTTAAGCACGAAACATGGGAAATAGGGTGTACTTGCAAAAATGCAGGAAGCTCCAAGTTGTTAATGCCATAGTGAAAATCCTTTGCAACACCTTGTAAGGGCCATAGTACTTGGGTTTTAATTTATTATCCTTCTTAGCTTGCTTGAGAGACATTTTTTTTTGTATGGTTGTAGCCATAAAATTACCCAATCAACCACATCAAAACTTCTTTTACTGTGAAGGTTATTTGCTTGTTGTTTCATTTGATTTTGTGCTGAAGTCAGGTTATCCTTTAAGAGTTAGAGAAATTATTGTTGATGATCGATGTGATATTCCATTGCTTGAACCTTAGCATTGTCTCTTAAAGATGATGTGATGAATGGTGGATGATATCCATAAAGCGTCATAAATGGGGTCATTTTTGTTGTGATATGGAAGGAAGTGTTATTTTACCATTCTTCCAGAGGTAACGACTTGACCCATTATGTTTGTTTATCGTATATAAAGCAACAAATATATCCTTCCAAACCTTTGTTCACTATCTCAGTTTTCCCATCAGATTAAGGATGATAATATGAGCTATGAGCTAATTGAGCAAAGATAAGAAAATAATTTCGCCCAAAAATTTCCATTGAAATTTGGATCTGTGTCACTTCCAATAATCTTTGGAATTCCATGTAGCTTTTGAATTGTTTTCACAAATTCAATAGCAACTGTATTGGATTCGAAAGGATGAGATAGTGCACAAAAGTCTGCATACTTGGTAAGTATATCAACTACCACCATGATGACACTCTTTCCTTCAGACTTGGGTAAACTTGAGATAAAATCGATTGAGACCTCATCCTAATGCTGACTTGGAATGGATAATGTTTGTAAAAGACCTGAGGACTTAATTGTCTTATTTTTATTTTGTTGGAAAACCAAACATTCTTCCACAAACTTTTGAATATCAAATTTAAGGCCATCCCAAAAATAACCTTCTTGACCCTATAGTAAGTTTTTAAAAATCTATAGTGCCCTCCTATAGGAGAGGTGTGAAATTCCAAAAGAACCTTTTGTTTGAGTTGGGATTTCTTACATAGATATAAGTTATCTTTGTACCACAGTGAATCATTTTTTGGAATAAATGTATCAGATGCAATATGTTCTTGCTACAAATTTTGAGTGAGTGTCCACACCTCTTTGGCATTCTTCCATTTACCCCTTGCTTCATTTATCTAATTAGGTTGGATAATAGAAATGGAACAAAGCAATTCCTCCACATCCTCATCCCTTCTTGAGAGTGCATCTGCAATAAAAAATTTCTTCCCTTTTCTGTAGATGCTTTCAAAGTCATAACCCAACATCTTTGTGACCCATTTTTGCTACTCTTCTGAAAATAATCTTAGTTCCAAGAAGTATTTAAGACTATTATGATATGTTTTTACCTTGAAGTGTCTTCCTATTAGGTAAGGGTGTCTTTACTTCAAGGCATGTAGTGTTTTCAACATTTCCTTCTCATAAATAGGTTTGTGTAAATACTTTCCCTTGATTGGATGACTTTCAAAAGCAATGGGTCTTCCTTCTGGCATTAAAACAACACCAGTGTCATTTGCGGAGGCATCACATTACATAATAAAGGTTTTTTTGAAGTATGGTGTAGCTAAGACTAGAGCTTGGCACATCCCCTTTAAGATGTTCAAAGGACTTAGTTGCTTCTGGAGTCCAAAAAAATGCATCTTTCTTCAGTAATATTATTAGAGGTGCTATTATTTTCCCATAATTCTTAACAAACTTGCGATAATACCCAGTCAACCCGAGAAATCCTCGAAGATGCCTTAAGATTGTGGGGATTTTCCATTCCTTGATGGATTTAATTTTGTTAGGGTCTACCTTAACACCCTCATGAGATACAATATGACCTAAATATTCCACTTCTTGTACCCCAAAGAAAAATTTGGAGGGTTCGCATACAATTATTTCTCCCAATAGTTTGAGGACCTTGTCAACATGGAAAACATGATCTTTCCAAGACTTGTTTTAGATTAGTATATCATCAAAAAATAATAACACACATTTTATAAATAAGGGTTTGAAAATGGAATTCATCAAACCTTGAAATTTGGAAGGTGCATTAGTAAGGCCAAAAGGCATGACCAAAAATTCATAATGACCTTCATGAGTTCTGAATGTTGTTTTCAAAATGCCTTTTGTCTTCATTCTAATTTGATGATATCCTAAACGAAGATCCAGATTGGTGAAGTAAATCACTTCACGTAATTCATCCAACAATTCATCAATGACAGGAATGGGAAATTTATCTTTAATAGTGAGCTTGTTAAGCTCTCTATAATATGAACGCATACACCATGATCCATCCTTCTTGTGCACGAATACTATTGGAGATGTGAAAGAACTTTAGCTAGGTTTAATTATACCTACCTCTAGTATTTCTGCAACCATACGTTCAATTTCACTCTTTTGGGAATAAGTATATCTGTAAGGCCTGACGTTTGGAGGAACACTTCCTAGAATCAATTGAATAGGGTGATCATGATTGTGAATAGGTGGGAGACTGTCAGGAGTCTCAAAAAACTTGGAATGATTTTCAAGGACTCTTTGAAGATCTGAAGAAATGGATGACTTAGACGTTTGAACATCTAGTGAGAATAATTGTGAAATTACCCCTTGTTGTTTCTTCTTCAAAAGATTTATCATGCCATTAGATTTGATTATCGTCTGAGGTTTCCCTCTGATACCCCTTAATTTAATTTTCTTTCCTTCCCAGAAGAATTTCAACAGAAATTCTTGAAAATTAAAAGCTATCGTCCCCAAAGATTGTAACCATTGGATTCCTAATGCAAGATCGGCAACCCCCATTGGAATGGAAAGCATTGGACTATTCAATACATATTCCCCGATGGTTAGATTGATGCAAGATCAACACCCCCCATTGGAATGGAAAGCATTGGACTATTCAATACATATTCCCCGATGGTTAGATTGATATTATGGCACTTCCCTAACCAATTTATAGTTCCTCCATTTGAAACCATCACTTTACACTCTAGTTCTGGAAATAGAAAGCAATTCAAATCCTTGGATATCTTACAATGAATAAAATTATGGGTACTACCTTAATCGATCAACACTACTACCTTTTTCTTCTTGATATATCTTTCTATCTTGATAGTTTAAGGAGTGGTAATTCCCACCAATGCATTACATGATATGGTCGGATTCATTTCTTCTTTTTCAACTCCTAGTGTTGGTTCTTGGTGTATATCTTCTTATTTTCATGTTTCTTGTTCATTTTCTTCCTCCTCTTCACAATATATGTAAAATAATTCCTTCTCAACACACTTATGACCTTTAGTGTATTTTTTATCACAATTGTAACAAAGTCATTTTGCTCTTTTTTCCTCCAGTTTTTGTGGTGTCAACATTGTAGGTTGTGGGAGGCTAATAGCATAAACACTTCCATATTTATAGTTGTGAGTTGTAGACCTCCTTGTTGTCATATGTTTTCTCTCAATTTTTCTTGACACCCTAAATGCATTCTCCAATGACTTAGGTTCCCAAAGGTGAAACTCATGTTGGATGTTATCCTTTAAAGTCCCTATGAAGACATCAACCTAATGCTCCTTTGGAATATCAGTTACCTTGATATTTAATATTTGGAAGTCCTCAATGTTATCCACAAATGAACCATTTTGTTTGAGATTTACTAAATTGGCTAAAGAAGGTATTTCTCTTTGTATCTTCATGATGTGCTATCAATTCCTCTGTAAAATTTTCCAGGTGACAAGTGATTTATGAAAACAAAGTCATTTATACCACACAAAATGATTGGGTTTTAAATATAAAGATGTAATGCATACATTTTGTCTGTGTTTCACATCATGTATATCAAGGCATTGATCCATCTATAGTGTCCATGTTATCGGATCCTTGCTATAAAAATTCCTCATATCGATATTTAGAATATGGTTGGTCTTCAACCCAAAGTTATTGTCTTTAAAATCATGATCCATGTTCTTTCTACTCTCATAATAAGTTTCATGGAATACCTTGTCACGACTATGAAGCCTTTATTGTAGCAACTTTGTAAAACCCTCCTTCAAACCTTCTATATCACCTTTTATTTTTGTGTTTATGCCATCCAGCTTAACATAGATCATTTCTTCCATTTCATTTTTGGTTTCTCTTTGTAAGAGCGAAATTTATTGCACTTGGTCCCGTCATTTTGATATATTATGTTGTATTTCTTCTCCTTGTTCATGCATCATAGTATAGATTTATAAGGGCTTAATGGGTGTACCATTTTTTTGTTTGGAAGGCATTTTGGAACCAATTAATGATATCTATGCTTCATTACTCCCTTTGAATCACTTCAAACTAGTTTTTCAAACAAAATTTATGCAAATTTAAAAACACACACCTTTTACGAGCTTGATTTTCAGTTTATCGATAAGGTTGACCTTGCAACTATTGTATCTATATGATTTATGCCTCACAAGGACTGAAATTTCATCCTAAGGTATCTCTATTTGTATTCTTTCTGGTACCACAAGTCAAACCGAGATTGGATTCTTCAAGTTAAATTTGTGCCAAATATCCCATAATGACCTTATTATGGACTGGTTCAAAAGAGAAAACTTGTACAGGATGCCATGTGTCACTATTTCAACCTTTGGCCCTAAAAATTGTACCCAAGAAACTACAGTTTGTGCATTTTCAGTACCTTTTATTGAATTCAAATATTATTTTTGAAGTGAAATTTATGACGATTTTCCTCGAGATGCTTGTTTGAGACTAAATTCTGTGGCATACAAAAACCCTTACCTCCTTGGACCATATCTCTGAAAATATAGAAAAACAATGTCTGAAATTTTAACTAGATGTTCATCAATTTTTTTCCTCCACATGGTAACAATCTCATGGTATGAAGCTTTACAGAAAAAAAAAAAAAAAAATAAATAAATTATACCAAAAATTCCACAATAACCTGTTTGAAGCAACAAAACCCTAGGATCAAGAACTCTAATACCAAATGTTATGTATCTAGATCAAAATAACATAGAAACATAAGAAAAAATAGATCAATGACTAGATAATAATCCACTTCAAGGGTGAAACCTCCCTTTACATCACATAAATGAACAATCTTTGGATGATTCAAATGAAAATACCTCTTTAGTATATGTAGGAGTTTAAAGCGTCACTATATAATTAGGGCCTACATAAAATAACAATGTAAGGGCACAAAATTAACAATAATGGGCTTTTATGGGGTACAACAATAACAATATGGGGGATACACTAGGATTATAGGGACCTAATGGGGTTCTACATATTCAAATCAGGGTAGAGGACATGAAGACCACTCTCCTTCACAAATACGAAATTGGTGCTCAACCTTTTGTTGGGCATGGAATCCCCCCCAAGGCATGTTTTGGGGCTTAAAGCCCAAGTTTTCACCCAATCTTGTTGTAAAGCTCCGCAAATTGCGGGCGCGGAGCGCGAAAAGTATGATAGAGTCACAAGGTTGTCCACCCTAGTTTTGTAATGTAATGTCGGCTGGATAGACCTACCCATGGTCCGCGGACCTTGGGATTGTATAAATAGATCGAGGCTCTAAGTAGATAGCATATGATAGGAGAGGAAGAATGACAAGTCTAAGTGACTGAGTCGCAAGTGTAAAGTGTGTCTTTGGGTCGTAGAGTAGGAGAAGGCTCTGCAGTTGATTGCATAGAGTCCTGGTAGTCTGTAGCTGAGTGCGCGAACCCCTGCAGCTGAGTGCATAGGGCGGAGTCGAGTCTATAACTAAGGAAGGAATTAATAAAGAGAAGTTTTATCATAATTTTTTGTATTTGTTCTTGGGTTAATGCATGTTTGATATAATTTTCAAATATATTGTTTATTTACCGCGCGCACCTGTATGAATGGTTTATGTTGTTAAGTATAACTTAAAGCATGCAAGTAGGCTAAGATAATAAACTAACATTGGAATACCAGTAAAGTCTTGGGTAATAACGTAGAAGCGCAGTGTTCAGCCCCTGAGTAGGGTTGCACGTAGGTAGTATATCGGGCCACGAGGTACGGGAAAGTGCACGAAGCAACCTGCGCACAGGGTCAAACCGCAGACCACTTGAACTCATCAGACATCTCCAGGGTGCGGAAACCTGGTTCTAGCACCCTCTCAGTCAGGTGAGACCTCAGTCCACACTCCGTGGACTATTGCCGAAAGGGCCAGTAGTACCAGGATTTGTTTAGCTAAATCAACTCTGAACCTGGGTCAGGCTCGAATAAGCCAACACCTATCAACTACCGAGCTTGGGCCTATTAACATTTACATCATGGCCACTATAGGACTATGCAGCATGAAAGGACCCATTCACTAATCTTGCAATCCCTTAATCCTTCGCTTTTCTCAATGCCTTATGTGCTAAATTAAGACCAATTCTCTAGGCAATTATTTTGGCCTCTGTCTCATCCTGAACACGTTCATAATTTTTTCCAATTTTTTCACAAACTTCACACGAATCTAATATGGCTTAGAGGGTTCTCTATCACCCCTAATCAAAGTCAAACTTTTAGCCCTACATGTGGTTTTTTTTCTACTCAAATATTCCGCCAATTCATTGGCATGCACTTCTTTATTTCTCACACACATTCCACTGTTCATTGTTATCCTCTACTTTACTAGACACACACTCCCAACAAGAGAATTTTGGGGTCCCTGCTCAGCCTATGTGGTTCATTAGAAGTCTCCAAAATGGGTATGTGGCCCATAATCAATGAGCATCTTAATTACACTTCCAATCCTTCCCATAACTACTTGAAGTTGGGTGGTTCAAATATCAAATAAAAAATCCACACATTTAATGCAGGTTGATAGGAAGCTTCCCAAATCCCCTTTGCAACATCCCCCTCATGCATTGAGATATATGTTGGATTCTCTCCTCTTCAACATTATCAATATTATCAAATAAAACATAATATTTACATCAAATGAAGTTTGTCAAAATACTCTTATTGGTCAGTCCAGTATTATTGTTCTTAATTACATATTACAAAACTTGGCGTTAAAAAAGGGATCTTATAATAATCTATTTAGCAATCTATTATATAGGGAAAAAATGTTCACTAAGAATTTTTGGACATCATTGTTCAATATTATTGGCATTAAGTTGTTGCAAAGTATTAGCTATCATCCACAAATAGATTAACAGATGGAATGCATCACACGACTAATGGAGATCCACTTACAATGCTATGTGAGGGTAGATCAGATGAATTGGCCAAATTTGTTGGACGTGGAACATTTTAGCTATAACTTGCAAATATTTCAGTGGTAGGCTACATTACATTTAACTTGGAAAAAAGACAACAACCCTTGATGCCAAACTTGATCATGCATGGTTACTAAAGGAGGATTCCCAACCTTGGGATTCATGATGAGTTTGTTGGATAAAGTTGTCATCGATGTCAGTAAGATGGCAACTTGGGTGCATTATTGAAGCATGCCCTAGATGAAATTGTATCCCTAAGTGGGAAAAAACCTTAACCCTATCATGGTTCATTCATATGATGAAAAGGCCTAATATATGAAACCCTAAAGATGCTCATGTTGAGCTAAAAGCCCTAGCATAAATAAATGAAGCCCTAAATTCCCATGTGAATATGCCTTAATCTAGTAACCCTAGATGTATGAATATGTTTAACAAACCCTAGTCCTTGTATGCAATATTAATGCATGAAGATAACATGTTGCATCTCTTATCTTGGATGACAAAATAGTGAAAAACTCCTAAGCCACTTGATGCCCTAATTCCATAAAATAAATTCTTAAATAGGGATATTATGAAAAACATGTATATGATGAAAGAAAAAATAAAATTGTCAACATTAGAGATCATTTCCTAGGAAAAATATTACATTATCTTGTAGAGGAGGTCAAGAGCTTTCCAACGAGTATCCACATTGCTCCTAATTCCTTACCATTGAAGAGAAATCAATTTTTGAAATCAAAATGTGTCAAAAATTGTCAAACTGGCAAGCTGACTAATGTAGGCCTGACATGCCTCTCTAAAAGTTGTGTCCCTTCACTACATGCTAAAAAATATATATATAAATACAAGTCTAGGTTGTTCGATCAAGGGTGAATATTAGTTGAGACAAGAAGATATATAGCACAGAACAAGGAGAGAAGAAAAATAAAGCGTAGAACAAGGAGACAGAAAAAACATAGAACAACAAGACAAGAAGGACGGATTTATTAAAGAATTTTTTCTGCATTAATCCCTGAAATTTTGGCCCTCTAGCCACTGTGATTTCAACCTTTTTGACGCCTGTGGTAGCATATGAGACAAATTTCTATGGAATTTTTTTTGCAGAACTGTAATATGTTTTCCTTGCAAATTTGTGAAGACATTCAAGGCTATTCTCTACGTATTAGTACTGCATACCTACACTCAATCTTCCCTGCGAATATTTGGAGACATATTTTTTGAAAACTGACAGTTAAATTCCTTTGCGAACCTATGGATGAGTTTTGTGATATATCTGAATCTTGTAAATTTGTGGAGGCTCATTGGAAAAGTTATAACATACCTATGGAGATACCCTTCTTGCAGATTTTGAGAAGTCATCTACTGCAGGCCTGTAAGAGCATTCTTTATAGACTAGTCAAGATATCCAAGCACCTCTATAGTGACAAACTTATGAAGTCATCTATTGAAGACCTTACCACAATCTTGGATATTAGAGTATTGAAGAAGTACTTGTCAGAGTATACTAATTGGATCATTTTATGAAGTGGTTACATTTGTTGTGGAGTAGCTTCTTGTAACTCCATTTGAGTTTCTCTTGAAGGGAGGTTATTTTATTCCACGTATAAACTTTAATTGAAGAAGCCTTTTTCTTCCCTGAGGAAAAATCTTAATTTTCTATTAATTTGAGAAAATTACATGTTATAGATGCCAACCAGGCATATGCAGAGGGTTAGGCCAAAGACTTCAAAAAATATATATGTCTATACAAAATTACCCAAGAGGATATACTATAGCCGCTCGGAGATATATATATATATATCTATATATATATATATATATATATATATATATATATATATATATATATATATATATATATATATATATATATATATATATATATAGATACAGGGATATAAAGAGCATAATATAAGAGTCTGATAATATTAGCAAAAAAAAACTGCATTAGGGCCTATCAACCCCCTGAAATATCTGATCTATGTATGGTCGATGGTAATACTGGTGATGATGATCCTCCCATTGTTCTTGTATTAGCCATAGACCCCTGGGTTGGACTGTGACCTCCTTGGATAACTGGTCAGCAATCTGATTATGTTCCCTGTAAATATGATGACAAGAAATATAATCAAATTATGATTTTAAAAATATGGCTTCATCCAATATGTTCCTGAGTGAGTGCACATGACATGTATTTGTGTTATTGAACTAGTTTATAATGATTTTGGAGTCCCTGAAAATATGTAGGTGTTTGCAATCATGATCCAAAGAAAAATGAAGAAAATGTCCAAGAGTGATGAGTTCAGCATAGTTGTTTGTACCAGCCCTGGGCCCATCTAGATACGAAACATATGACTATTAGATAGATGCAATCAAACACACCCCCCCGCCACATCCTTGATCTTGTGCAGATCCATCAAAGTATGCCCAGGGGTGATTTTGGTCTATATCTTCAAGTGTAAAAGCACAGACATAAGGAGTGTGTTCCTAGTGAGGGATTTCATGGAATTAATTTATAATATGGGTGATTGAAAGAGGCCACTAGGCAGCTTTATCTCTAAATATGATTCCATTCCTATTCAACTAGAGTGACCAACAAATAATAAGGGGGAGGTTGTGTGCTTTCTGGTTCAAGGAGTCAATCCACTAATGATTCCAAGCATCCAAAATTCTATCTCCATGTCATCTCTGAGTAATAGCAATGGAGGAGATAGCTTGTTCCCATAAATTAACAGTAGTAGGGCAAATAAGAAAGAGGTCTTCATTTGATTCTTTGGCTTGACGACAGAGGATGCACCAGGAGGGACCATAAAAAGACCTTTTCTTCAGAATTTCCCCAGTAGGAGTCTTGTTCATTAGAACATTCCACATAAAAAGCCTGGTACGTGGGGGGGATTTAAGCTTCCAAAGGGTGCACCACCACCTGGCCAACTCAAGTGGCTTGTGTGCAGCATAAATAATAGGATATCCTTCTTTTGGGGAATAATTTCCATGCGCTGCAGGTGCCCAAATGAGTTCATCTTCATCCTTCGAGATAATAACACGCGATTTAGTAAAAGAGGAGATATATCCCACCTAATCCTGTTGCCATTAGACAGGGATTCCTAGAATATGAACTGATTTCCAAGCTTGTGAAAATATGGTAGAATTCTCCGAATCATAAATATGGGCAATCGAGTTGATGCCTCGATCATTTAGGAAATTAATAAGATCAAGGGGCAACATGTACATATTGTCGCATCCTATCCAAGGGTCCATGTCGATGAGCACTGGTATGCCAGATTTAATACACCATACAAGGCCATCTCTGATAGTGGGAAGGGTGCAGAGAACAACCCTTCAGATCATCAAAATACCAGCTCTGTGCTAGGACGGGAGTCGAATCCAATCCATAATATGAAGAGGCCATATGTATTTGTGATGGACCACATCAGTCTAAAGGTTGCGTGTCGTGATAACATGCCAACCCATCTTGGCAGCAAGAGCATGTGCAAAGGAGGATAGGTCCTTCAATCCTCAGCCACCCCATTTCTTTGGAAGGGTGATGTGACTCCAGCCCACCCAAGAAAAAGGCCTCCCCTCCTTGAAACCATTCCACGGGAATCTACAACAGATTTTTTGTATCTGAGATAGGATTCCTTTGGGAATCCAAGCCAAGGACATCTAGTATATGGGGGTCGCCTCTAGGACCGATTTGATAAGGACTAAACGCCCTGCTCTAGATAAGAACCTATGATTCCAGTTATGTAGTCTTTTTTCCACCTTGGCCACAAGCCAAATCCAATCCACAATCTTGTAACTATGTGGCTTGATGCGGAACCCAAGATATTTGAGTCCATCCTCCAAATAAAGTCTCTGAAAAGGGAACTTCTAAAGAGACGTTCGAATTTCCTGAGGGGAGAATTCTGAGAAGGAGATGGTAGATTTCAGCCGATTTGGTTCCATTCCAGTTGCAAGGTAAAAAATCTACATGATAGAAAAGAAAATAGAGCAGTCTCGAATACCCCCACTGAGCAATATGAGGACATCATCAACAAAAAGTAGGTGGGAGATGATACATTGGTCAGTAATCTTGATACCCTAACGTCGCCCTTCTCTTCTTTCCTACAATATTAATCTACTCAAACCTTCCATTACAAGGAGGAAGAGGAGTGGAGAAAGGGGACATCCTTGTCTGAGTCCTCGCTCTGCATGGAATAAATTGGAGTCTGAGCCATTTATGAGAATGTTGAAGGAAACAGAAGTGATACAACACATGATCCAATGAATGAAAGGAAGGGGGAAGCCCAGGTGTGTTAGAAGCATTCTTAAGTATAACCAACTGACACGATCAAAAGCCTTAGAGAGGTCGATCTTGAGGATAGAGCATTTTAAATGCCTTGTCTTGATGGAGTGGAGGACCTCCTGTGCAATGCCAATGGCCTTGTGAATTTGTCTCTTATGTAGAAAGGCAAATTGTTCAGATGAGATGTGGGCAGATAGGATGGGCTTTAGTCGATTAGCGATGATTTTGGCAATAATCTTGTAGAGGCAATTGCAAAGGGAGATAGGCCTAAAATCATTGAAAGAAAGTGGGGAGTCCACTTTGAGGATGAGGGCGATGAAAGTGGAATTGAAGGGCTCATACATTTGAAATCTGCATTCCTCCACAACCTTAAGTAGGTCTTGACCAATGGTCTTGAAGAAAGTCAAATAGAATTAAACATACCATCCATCTGGGCCAGGGATTTTATCCTTTTAAACTATTTGAGGGTGCTTTCTAGTTCCCCCATTGTAACAAGCTTGATGAGGTAAGCTTCCACATCCTGATTAACAAATTGAGGAAATCGTATAGTAACTCTAACGATTTCAACAAGAGTGGCCTCGGGAGGAGCCTTGAAAATCTGTTGGAAGTGGTTAGTGTTGGGTGCAAAAAGGTGTCTTTTAAAACTCCTAATTGTCTCACATTAATTATCAACCTGGGTAAGTCTTTTTATTCCAAGAGTGTACACAATATGTGCAAGCTATAAATCCAGAGAGTAATGATTTAAGATAATCTATTAAATTCAATACAAGAGTAAACGGATGCAATCATAAATCTCAAGCTGTAACTTTTAAAGGAAATAATACATCTAAGCATCAGGACTTAATCTCAAGCAAAACCATAATCCAATCTTAAGCAAGCAATTCAAATGGGAATAACATCAACCGAGAGCACTGTAGCAGTAACTGAGCTCTTTCAGCTGGATCTACATTAATCAAGCAATTCGAATGGGAATAACATCAACCGAGAGCACTGTAGCAGTAACTGAGCTCTTTCAGCTAGATCTATACTAATCACACTCTGTCTTAATTAACGAGAAATAATTCCTTAACTGATAACTAATTCAATCCACGGTATGCATAAATGAAATCAATTAACAGAGTTGTGAATTACTAAAATGAGTATACGAAATCAGAATTAAGGAAAGTAAACCAACTGCAAAGATATAAAACAGAATAAACTCGCAGGAACTGCAAAGATACAAAACAAAATAAACTCGCAGGAAATGGAAAAGTATAAAACATAATAAACTCGTAGGAAATGGAAAAGTATAAAACAGGGAACAGTAGTAAGATCCACCAGAGACCGGGCCCTAGCTGCCAGAGGATACTGCTTAACTACTTCAGAATATCTGAATGAACAACAACACGAGTTATATATTATTCATCAAATCCAAATGTCATTTATATCGCGATGTGTCCTTCAGAATAACATTCTATATATTACAATTGAGGTCCCAAGTGAAAAAGTTAAATCTCTCCATTATATCTCCTCCTCCTATCCTATCCTATTATCCCCCATTATCATCTCTCTTTGATCTTTGTTTTCATTTAAATACACATAGAGCAAAGAGAAGTTACAACAGAGATGATTACAAAATGATTCCCTTTACAAAATTGGATTGTTCCAAACAAATTGATCAACAAAATCATATCTGAAATATCTCTCCATCAACATTCAACAGGAACAGGTTGAATTTGATATTGCAACTGAATGTTGAAAAGTGTGCAACAAGAAATGTAAAAATAGAAATTGCTAAAAATCGCAGTTTTGCCAATGAGCATTTTGGCCACCTTGAGTGAGAGGTGAAACTGCTAAAAATAGCAGTTTGGCCAATGAGCATTTTGACCACCTTGGGTGAGAGGTGAAACTGCCAAAAATAGAATCTTCTAAAAATAGCATTTCTGGATCCCTTCCTATTTTTAGCAGCCCTTGCTCTAACTATAGGAAGTAAAAACAAATTTGGTCTTAACAAAAATTTAAAATATTAATTAATTAATTCTCCATGAGTTAATTAGTTATGGAAAATTAAACTAGAAGCCTTTACATGAAAGAATCAGTTGACTTAGTTTAACTTAGTCAAGTCTAGTTAAATTATTTTAACAAGTTGTTAAAATAATGAAATATAGTTTGTTAATGCTTGCATGCATTTGACAACTATTATTTCAGATAACTGAGCATTCCCTCATGGATAACTGATGCATGTCAGTTCAGACAGAGGCCCAGTTGAGTTCAGATGAGGGACGGTGTTCTATCAAATTCTTGGATATTTCTAGTAAGTATTCCTTGCATGGAGAAGGATCTATTTCCAAGAGAAATACATATTAGAGGAGATTGGAGGACTTGTGGCCTATATATTGAGGCCTAGGTAGTCTATGATCTTCTTCCTCTAATTACAGAGAGAGTAGGATAGCTATTGAGCTGATTCTTTTTTTATGTTGTTGAGGATCTCCACTTGATTGATAATACAGAGTTGGAGTTTTATGCTGGTGCTTTCCCCAGTGATATATTCTGTGTTATGTGAGATTGATTTCTTCTTATCAGTTATATGTGTTCATGCTTGATGTTGCTCATGGCTGATTAGCTTCCACTAAGTTTATGGTAGATGTAGATCTAGTATTATTCTTTAGTACATTGCATATATCAATTGGATTTGTAGGTGAAATTTCTACATGAATTAGTGAGCTAGCTAATATGTAGAGAAAATTCTACACTGAAATAATTTGGAAAACAGCCACAACAGCAAATTTGAGAAAATCGTCTTTAAAGAACCTTTCGTTTCTCTTAATACAGATCGAATTTGGGAAAACTGCTCATTATAAAACTAATTCAATCCATTCTAGACAAAACTCATGTTTCAAATTTTCCAGATTCTCCTTCATTTGCCCGAAACATTCAATGCAAAACTATTACTTCTTACTCCAACGAATTTTTGAGTTGGAATATTTAATAATGAGCTAGAAATCAAATTTGCAATCTGGAAAAGATTTTGGAGGCTAAAATGGTGAGTGATGTTTCAACAAATTCATTAAACCATCATTGGTAAAATCATGCATAATAATCATTAATTTATTAAAAATAAAGGAGAAGAAATAATATTTATCCATAAGAGCATAAATAATTATAAAATGGAATTATATGATAAAGTATGATAAATGACGTGATAAAAAATGGTAGAAATGGATGAAATAGGCGTTAAAGAGTGATAATAATAATGACAAACTAACGGCCCAACATACTCCCAAACTGAATATATTGCATGTCCTCATGCAACCCAAAGCCTCTATATTAACCAAGCAATAATACAAAAATTGTTCATCCCAACTCATGAAATGGATGGAACAAATGACTTCTTCCTCAAATAATGAATATTCAATTTTAGCAATGTTGATGAAGGCGTAACAATTTTTACATTAACGTTCAACTATATGTATATGAAGTTGTAGCAAAATATAATATAAGTAACAGCAAACTTCATTAACCATTTTCTCAAAAACTACAAACTAGATTTTGCTGAAATTTTGCAAGTAGATTTCTACTATATTAATACTTCTCTAATCCAAAAATCATATCATTTTGATGCATGGATCATGAGATATAAGAAAAATGGTTGTAGGTGACAGTGCATGATTTCTGAAATTTTACAAACTAATTTAACTTGAAATTTTTTGGGTTTGTGTATTTTAATGATACCTCTTTGTTATCCAAAAATCACAAGAATTCAGTTCATAGTTTTAAAGATATACGCCAATCAATTTCTGCACTGTATAAAAATGAAATTGTATGCTTTAAATGAGAAATAAAGTAGACAACATTCATCATGTATAGCAATTCCTCACCCAAATTGGAGAGTTAGCATGCCCTCATGCAATGCTAGAAAACAAATTGAAGTGGTTGCTACAATCTGTTGAAATCTATGCTTGGTGTAAAACAACATGGAATAAGGAAGGTGTTGAGAATGAATAAGAATATCAATAGATGATAAAGAATATTAATGGCATGGTCATAATAAATAAATAAATGAAAGGAACACCCCCCCAAACTAAAATATTCTGTCTCTGAAGAATGGGAAGTGGTAAAGATGTGGAATGAATGATGATAAATGATGCTCAATGGATGTTCATGAAATTCTCCTAAACTTTAAATAAATCGGAAACTTATGCTATTTTACCTCAAGTTTTAGTTCTAAAAAAAAAAATGTTTAATGACATGTATGGACCGGCATTTGTTGAAGTTGATGTAGGCTGAGTTGATGCTGAAAGTGATGCAAAAGGTGGGATCCAGGCAAGCACATCATGTCTGAATAATTGTTCGCATTCACGAGTTTCTCAAGCCTCTTCTGTTAGTTGCAATAGTGTGGCCTTGCTGCGAATAGAGTTTCCCCCCATATTTGTCGTTCTTCTGTAAACAAGTTACTATTTTGTATGCAAATTTTTTGAATCCACAATTTTAGTTTTGAATAGCAATAGATAAGCCGTATGCAAAAATTTCAATCAGAAAAAAAACTTTTGTATAAATGCAATACTAATATTTTGTCAAATCAACAAGTTATGGCAAAGTGCAATAATTATATCACATGCTATCCCATAATGCATACATTCCCCCTCCAATTGGAAAATGATGTTCATGACCATAAAGCACAGGAAAAGTGTTGTTCTGATGGCAAGGAAAGGGAATGAATAGTACGACAGTAAATGAAGCAGAGTACACATATCAATGATAGGACAGCAAGAGGTATGGTTATAATGAGAGTAGAGTGTGTAAAGATAGTTATGAATAAGAGATAGGACACTTTGGATTGATGATAAGTTATGCGAAAAAGAAAAAGGACAGTGATATGCCAACAAGATGCTTTGCTGACGATATTCTAGTTGAGAATGATGTGATTGATCGGAAAACAATTTCTCATGCGTAAAGGTTCAAAACAGGAAAAAATTAAGGAAATAACTTCTTCGATAAAAAGAAAGAATAAGAGAAAGTATTATAGTAATAATTGATGATAAGATATAACTTCAATACCATAAGTAGAGCCTCTACTGCCAGCAGGCGTCCATAGCCTCGATAGGGTTGCTTTTTAACCCATATGAGCCAGGATCCTCAATTTATAAATTGAGAGTTCCAGTGTTGTTCTACAAAAGAGATCAGTGTGCTGGCGTGGTAACCAGATAACCACATTGCCATTCACTGAGATGTAGCAAAAGTGATCAGGCCAGCTGGTGATGAGACCTCCTGTTCCAAGGATATTTTGGTTATCCAATGGATCATAACCCTAGTGTGGTGGCCATAGTGGGAATGTCACTTCGTTACATCCTTATGAACATGATAGACTGGCTCTTAATGAGACCCCCTATCCTCTATCTGTAAACAAAATTTTGTTGTTATTACACATTTTTATGATAAATAAAGGGAGGCTCAATACTCTTTAAGGATGGTGGAAGAAGTTGAACATGTCAATAGAAAAAAATATACACATAATCTTATTTATTACAGATAGAGAAGATTATAACCAGGAAAGGTGGAACCAACATGGTATTAAGATGATCAATCAGTATCGTGTATAGCAGAAAACGATGCAGTAAAGTAGTATATAAATAACAGTATCCCTTTTCTTAAAAAGAAATTCTCATCCAGAAGTTGTCCTATTAAAGATCATAATGTTAAGGGTATTCACTTGCCTCAATAGACTCCATAATTCTTGTCCTCATAAAAGTATTGTACTTCATGCCATGAAAGGGAATCAGAAAAATGGGGCTGAGATGAGCTAGGAATAATTCCACAAGTGGAAGGAAGTACTATTCACAAAACACAAAACTTCAAAAGAAGCAAAAATGTTGTTTCAAAGATGGAACAACAACTGTTCAAAAGTGGGAACAGTAAGACATGCTAAGAGAAAAAGGTGATGTTCAAAAGTTTGAACAGTAAACAACAAAAAGTGTTGTTCCAAAGTTGAAACAGTAAACACACAAAAAGTGTTGTTCCAAAGTTGGAACAGCAAAAATGCAGAAAAGTGTTGTTCCCAAAAGGGAACAACAAAAAACAAAAACGTAGAAAAGTGCTATTCCCAAAAGGGAACAGCTAAAACACTCAAAAGTGTTGTTCCTAAAAGGGAACAACAAAAACATAGAAAAGTTTTGTTCCCAAGAGGGAACAGCAAAAACGCAGAAAAGTGTTGTTCCCAAGAGGGAACAACAAAAACAAAAAGTGATGTTCCAAAGTGGGAACAGCAAAAACGAAAAGTGTTGTTTCGAAGTGGGAACAAAAAAAACAAAAAGTGTTGTTCCAAAGTGGGAACAACAAAAACGAAAAGTGATGTTCCGAAGTGGGAATAACAAAAATGAAAAGTGTTGTTCCGAAGTGGGAATATCAAAAACGAAAAGTGTTGTTCCGAAGTGGGAACAACAAAAACCAAAAGTGTTGTTCCAAAGTGGGAACAGCAAAAACCAAAAATGTTGTTCCGAAGTGGGAACAACAAAAACCAAAAGTGTTGTTCCGAAAAGGGAAAAACAAAAACTCAAAAAAATGTTGTTCCCAAGAGGGAACAACAAAAAACTCAAAAAGTGTTGTTCCAAAGAGGGAACAACAAAAACTCAAAAAAGTGTTGTCCCCAAGAGGGAACAAAAAAAACTCTAAAAAAGTGTTGTTCCCTAAAAAAAAAAAAAAACTAACTCAAAAAGTGTTATCCCCAAGAGAGAACAACAAAAAACACTCAAAAAGTGTTGTTCCTAGAGGGAATAGCAAAAAAACTCAAAAAAGCGTTGTTCCCTAGAGGGAATAGAAAAACTCTCAAAAAGTGTTGTTCCCAAGAGGGAACAGCAAAAAAACTCAAAAAAGTGTTGTCCCCAAGAGCGAACGGCAAAAAACACTCAAAAAAGCATTGTCCCCAAGAAGGAACAACAAAAACACTCAAAAAGTGTTGTTCCCAAAAAGGAACAGCAAAATCTCAAAAAGTGTTGTTTCCTAGAAGGAATAGCAAAAAAAACTCAAAAAGTGTTGTCCCCAAGAGGGAACAACAAAACACTCAAAAAGTTTCGTTCCCTAGAGGAAACAGCAAAAAAAAACTCAAAAAAGTGTAGCAAAAACTTTCAAAAAGTGTTGTTCCCAAGAGAAAACAACAAAAAAACTCAAAAAGTGTTGTTCCCAAGAGGGAACAACAAAAACTCAATAAAGTGTTGTTTCCAAGAGGGAACAACAAAAATAAAATAAAATAAGTATTGTTTCCGAGAGGGAACAACAAAAATGCAATAAAGTGTTGTTCCCAAGAGGGAACAGCAAACAAACATAGAAAAAAACACAGAAAAGCAATCATATTTACAATTTTTACAAAAAGAAATAACTTTTTACAAAAATGAATCTGCCGAAGGATTGCCTTCTATAACTAAAACTTGCATGGTGGGGTCCTCATTGTTCAACCGCCAATGGAGCGGAAACTACAATTTGAAGGAAGCAACACATGAATCTTCAAATGGAAATCAATTGTCCATTTCTTCTGTTATGAATCCATTAGGTAATGAATTGGATGATATGCCCTTGTTTCATTAAAATTTCTTTCAAGAATCACTCGTTCATAAATTGACCTTCTTTATTCTCCTAGGACCTACAAAAAACGAGTTTCTACTTGCAATAAAACATTAAATCATGGAGAAAGAGAGGTAATCAGGCTCTCATAATCCAAGAATTATGCAAAAAAACTAACAAGTAGTTACTCTATAAAACAAATCCACGAAAAAAAATAATAAATAAATAAATAATAATTTATTACCTGCGGGAGAGCAGTGGCCAATCAAGCTAACCTGTAGCTTTTTAATCATAACTTTTTTTTTTTCCAATTTGAGTGATTCAAAAGCTAAAGGAGAGCTACTTCAATAGTATATTACCAATAAAAATAGATTTTAAAAATTCAATGATATGATATGTCAATTTTACTTAGAACAACCTGCATAACGAAGTCATTTTCGATTACCCATCTTAGACCAACAATGGATATCTTAAGCATAACTTTTTCGTTTGATGATGGATTGAGCTGATTAAAATTGGAAATGAAAGTAGATTCATTTATTTATCTCCAATAGAAACAGGTTTTGAAAACAAAAATAATTGATGGGTCAAATACACAAGTGAACAGCTAGAAAAACAGAGTTTTAAGAGTGCTGATTTACGATAGACAATCAGTATTTTGGTCATAACTTTCTCATACGATATCAAAAATGAGTGATTCAAATTGCCTTGTAAACTATATTCATATAAGAATATACTGTAGAAACAGGTTTTCAAAATATATTCATTTAGGCCTCCAAAAACTGACTATCCCAACTCTGTTCCTGAGCTGCCTACTAAACACCCTGTCAATGTTTTGGTTATAACTTTTTCGTTTCAAATCCAAATTGATTCAAATTGGGTTGGAAAGTATACATCAAGGGCTACTTAGGATAGAAACAATTTTTAAAAATATTCCCTTTTGGCTCCTCAAAACATGACTGTCCCGACTGTGTTTTAAGAAATTTCATCAAGCCCACAAGCCAAAAAATATGATATTCAAGAATTTTTTTCAAATTGGTGATAAAAATGAATATGAGTGTTTGTAGAACTGTTATTTCCATTATAATTCATCTACATACACAAATGAATTAAAACATTTATCACCGATGTTGATTTCCACAGCGTGTTGCAACAAAAACAACTATTTTTACATAATAATAAAAATGTATTTATTTATGTCCTTATTTATTTATTTTCTACACTAACCTACTCTGATTTGAAAAATGAATATGATTACATATAAGAGTACTTCCAGTGGAGCCATTTTCAAAATAAGGCTTCAAGTATGTACATACCCAAATTTGAAAAATGCATGTTAATAAATATTAGGGTATGAGAAGCCAACTTCCCTTGAAAAGATGGTGTCAAAAATTGTTGAAGTATGGAGTGATGTTGCAAACAAATGATGGAGTGAAACCAATCTTCAATATATCCTTTACTTTCTTGATTTCCCATAGCCATCATATCATGATTTTAAAACGACTTGTTGATGCAATTTAGAAGAAACCTCATTTTCTTCCATAACTTCTACAATTTTTAAATTTGAAACATTTTGAATCTCATTATAAGATTTCTCCAATGGCACATGTGAGATAGAATGGGTGGGAAGGGTGGGTAAATTTTGCAGTTCAACACTGTACGCATGTTGCACTGGTTTATTATGGTGAGGGTGTGGAATGAGTTGATAAGGAAGTTGTGTAGGGCATGGAGCATTTTGATGATGTGGTTGATTGGGTTGTGTGGATGATTTTGATATGCAAGCAAGATGTTGTGGAAGAGTTGGTGAAGAATATGGATGATGTGTTTGTGCTACAAGATGAAGGAGAGTAGTCATGCAATCATAAGATGAACCATGCCAAACTTGTAGACAAGATTGGTGGGGGTTATATTGAGATTGACATGGCTGCCCTAACACATGAGTATTCCATAATGGATTATGCAAGTAAGAAGATGGAGAGGAATTGTTTTGAACCATACATGTAGGCCACGATTTCCATGGTTTTGACCTTGTTGTAGCTTCCCCATCTCTTTGATATGCTACTTCCATCTTAGATAAGGAAGAACAACTATCTATGGGATGCTCCTTTTGGTAATGAGGGAAAAACACTTCTTCAATTTCTTGATTTTTTTGAACCTGCAAAACATCCAATTTTGAATTCAGAGAGCTAATAAAATCAATTTTAAAATGTTCAAATAAATCATTGATTTCAACTCTTATGTCTCCTGTTCTTGTAGTAGATTTGGAAAAGAAAGAAGAAAATTCTCTAGGATTCTTACCAGTGTTGGAGATTCCTCTTGAATACTTGATGCATAATTCACAAACATCCTCATATGATAACTGAAAAACATCACCTTTTTCTATCAGATTTAAGATTTCTAAAAATTCAACTTTGATTCCTTTAAGGAGTTTTTTTAAGATCTCTTTTTCTAAATACTTATGATTTGATTTTTGAAGGTTATATTGAAATCACTCCACATAGTCCTCCAAGATTTCATCTTCCCCTTGTATCATACCAAAAATATCTTCATTGGATTTGCAGTAGTCTTGGTTCTTCTTCAAGAATATGTTCTTCGTGTCTTCCCATGTTTGGATGCAGTTCCCATCTAGGCTCATGAACCATCGGAGCGCTGCTCCTTTTAGAGTAAGAGGAAACACTTTCAACCTTTGATCATTAGTACAATAATCATATCCTCTACAAAGTACTTCAAACTCAAATAAAAATGTATCTGGGTCTTCGTTTTCCAAACCATGAAAATTTGGTAGGAAAGATGGGGGAATTATGTGCATTTGTGGCATTCCTCCTAGATCCTTGATAGGGAATTCAAAAGTAGAAATGTGAGTCATTTCTTACCATAATAGAAGATGTTTTTCATGTGTTTATTTGAGGATCCTCCTTCAAATGTTCCTGTCAATTAGTTAGTAAAATGGGTGGTGCTTACATCACCACTTGAGTGGAATTATGAGATTTTTTCAAAAATTCTACCTTTATTTTAATTTGTTTTCTTAGTCATTCACACAAATATTCAAACATTCATTTCTATCTTAAATTCCTACGCAATTCTGCTAGAAAGCGGGCAGAGGAGCAAGCATTTTACTCGCTTGTTACGAAGGTTCTTACCTCCCATTTTTAATACCCAATTCTCTCTCAACAGACAAACATCACTCTTTGTAAAATGGCAACAATCTCCCTGACAACGGTGCCAAAATGTTGGGTGCAAAAAAGTGTCTTTTAAAACTCCTAATTGCCTCACATTAATTATCAACCTGGGTAAGTCTTTTTATTCCAAGAGTGTACACAATATGTGCAAGCTATAAATCCAGAGTAATGATTTAAGATATTTTATTAAATTCAATACAAGAGTAAACAGATGCAATCATAAATCTCAAGTTGTAACTTTTAAAAGAAACAATACATCTAAGCATCAAGACTTAATCTCAAGCAAAACCATAATCCAATCTTAAGCAAGAAATTCAAATGGAAATAGCATCAACTGAGAGCACTGTAGCAGTAACTGAGCTTTTTCAACTGGATCTACATTAATCAAGCAATTCGAATGGGAATAACATCAACCAATAGCACTGTAGTAGTAACTAAGCTCTTTCAGCCAGATCTATACTAATCACACTCTGTCTTAATTAACAAGAAACAATTCCTTAACTGATAACTAATTCAATCTATGGTATGCATAAATGAAATCAATTAACAGAGTTGCGAATTACTGAAATGAGTATACGAAATCAGAATTAAGGAAAGTAAACCAACTGCAAAGATATAAAACAGAATAAACTCGCAGGAACTGCAAAGATACAAAATAGAATAAACTCGCAAGAAATGGAAAAGTATAAAACAGAATAAACTCACAGGAAATGGAAAAGTATAAAATAAGGAACAGCAGTAAGATCCACTAGAGACCGGGCCCTAGCCACCAGCAGATACTGCTTAGCTACTTCAGAATATCCGAATGAACAACAACGCAAGTTATATATTATTCATCAAATCCAAATATCATTTACAGCACGATGTGTCCTTCAGAATAACATTCTGTATATTACCATTGAGGTCCCAAGCGAAAATTTAAATCTCTCCATTATATCTCCTCCTCCTATCCTATCCTATTACCCCCCATTATCATCTTCTCTCTTTGATCTTTGTTTTCATTTAAATACATAGAGAGCAAAGAGAAGTTTCAACAGAGATGACTACAAAATGATTCCCATTATAAAATTGGATTGTTCCAAACAAATTGATCAACAAGATCATATCTGAAATATCTCACCATCAACATTCAACAGGAACAGGTCGAATTTGGTATTGCAACTGAAATAATTTGGAAAACGGCCGCAACAACAAAGCTAAGAAAATTGTCTTCAGATAACCTTCTTTTTCTCTTAATACAGACCAAATTTGGGAAAACTATTTAAAACAAAACTAATTCGGTCCGTTCTGGACAAAACCCATGTTTCGGATTTTCCAGATTCTTCTTCATTTGCCCAAAACATTCAATGCAAAACTATTACTTCTTATTCCAGTGAATTTCTGAGTTGGAATATTTAATAATGAGCTGGAGATCAAATTTGCAATCTGGAAAAGATCTTGGAGGTTAAAATGGTTATTGATGTTTCAACAAATTCATTAAACCATCATTGGCAAAATCATGCATAATAATCATTAATTTATTAAAAATAAAGGAGAAGAAATAATATTTATCCATAAGAGCATAAATAATTATTAAATGGAATAATATGATAAATGACGTGATAAAGAATGGTAGAAATGGATGAAATAGGAATTAAAGAGTGATAATAATAATGACAAACTAGCAGCCCAACAGTTAGTACCAAGAAGAGTCAATTGGTGAAAAGTGTGAGTAGGTTGGCCATCCTCATTAGGCATCTGCCAGATAGTATTAATTACCCGTCTCCCATTCACAAAATTGTGGAAGAATTTGGTGCTGTCATCCCCTGCTTGTAACCAAATAGTCCTACTTCTAAGGTGCCAAGTCTCCTAGCGTTCTTTAATAATTTTGGATCATTTAACCTCCAGGTCTATGAGGGTTTTTTTAGCTTCTGCAAAGGAGAACCCCCTCTCATTCTCATCCATCAAATCTTCCAACTTGTCTTAGATGAGCCTTAGAGTCTACTCATCCCGATATATTTTATGTTTAGTCCATTGTATAGATAATTTATTTAGGTCATTCATATTGTGAGAAAAACCTTTTGATATAGACCTCCCTTGTGCAGGAGGGTAAGCCCGCCAATAGTTATTTACCAATTTGATGTAATCAGGGTCCATCAACCAGATGGGGTTGAATTTAAAGGGAGCTCTTGGTTTCTGAAAGGGTCCCAACAGCTCCAAAAAAATAGGAGAGTGGTCAGAAATGCCTCCAGATCCCACCCACTGTCAAAAATTTGTCAAGGCCCTTACCAAGTTCTCCTTGATTAAGAAGTGATCCAGTCTTCTGGCTAGTGATGCCTCTCCAGTTCTTCTGTTATGCCAAGTCAGTTGCATCTTATTCATAGGTATATCTACCAGATGGTGTTGCTCCAGAAGATGCACCATAGTGTCCGAAAGGGGGTCCAACTGGGCATTATGTCCCCAAGATTCTGCATATCCAATTGAGAAATTGAGATCCCCTCCCAGAAAAAGATTGTCAGAGTTTGTGAGAGATAGTTTGAGTAGGTGATTCCAAAAATATTCCCTGTTATGATAGGGAGCGTAAACATTGATAATTCTGAATTCCAGACCCAGCTCTGAGGAGTATATATCCTTACCAATAAAACCATCCCCCCCCAAGATGTAAGAGGCTTAATCGTGTGGGGGTTAATGCCAAGTGTGATTCCCCCAGATCGTCCACTAACCTCTAGAGCGTGGAAGGTCCATCCTAATGTTAGGGAGTTCATCACAGAGAGGACCTACTCGGCCAACCCAAGGGTTTCTTGTAGATAGATAATATTGATCAGATCAGAATCCAAAAGTCTTCTGAGGGCTAGTTTTTTGGCAGGGCTAGCCAACCCTCTACAATTAAAAGAGATCCACTTCATGTATGAGGTTGGGGGAGGGTGTCTGATGCTCTAAGAACCCTATCAAGTGTAGTTTGCTTAGCTAAGCCACATCCACCCCTGATTGGATAATGGCTTTAGAAATGTAAGAATGTCAACCCCTTGGAGGCTTGGAGATCTTGGGGGGGAAGATTAGGCCAATACTAGAAGGCTCAGAGGGGTGTTTCCCCCGAGAGCGAGGATTGTAGGGGTGAGAGTGACAGGAGGAGACTGATGCACTAGGAGAGGGAGGTGAAGTGGTCAGCCCAGGTACAGATGGTGAGGTGGTAGTAAAGGATGGGGGAGGGGGGTTCAGAGGGAAAGTAAGAGGAGTGGTGGATATGCATGAAATGGATGCAAATGCAACATGCAATTGAGGTGCAGAAGTAGATAACGATAAAGAAGATGCAGAGCAAGGAGATGAAGAAATACCCGCAGAAAGGATGGCCACAGCAGTTGCCCGAGATCTCGACATGGGAGGTAAAGGAAGCTGGGGGGTGGCCGATGAAGTCATTTGTGCAGAACTATGATCTAGTGGCTTTGAACGAGAGGACTGAGAAGGCTGCTTATCCACGGGTGCTTATACCGCAGGGTTGGCACCATCTATGTGTTTGATGGGAGAGGAGGCAATAGTAATCAATGGGAATTCCTTGTATAGATGGCTGACCTTGTGACACCTCCTACATCTGAATGACTCCCTTTCATAATCCAAAATCTGGATGTGGGTGAATCTTTTCCACTTAAGAGTGATTTTCTCCTCCAGTCTTTCTCTGGTGTCTAGGTACACCAGGATGCGCACCAATGATTTGTTTCTTGAGGTAATGAAAGATTTATCATAATCAAGGAATGTGCCCAATACATTCCCAATGCGAACAAAAATGTCCTCATACCAGAAATGCAAGGGAAGTCCTAGGAGACAGACCCAAAGTGGCCTAACACCCAATTTCTCCCGCTCGAGGTCAAAAATAGGATTTTATCTCTTAAGGATCATAGGTGCCAATTCTATGTGCCAGTACCATGAGAGGACCCATGATGTATAATCCTCCATTTAAAAACTTAGAGCGAACCAGCCACGAGCCAGAGTGGTAACTGACGGGAGTTCAATGAGGATGTTCCCCCAAATCTCAATGACCCAAAGATGGAGTTGGGCAGCCAAGTAAGACCTTCCTCTGACCCTTCCCACCATAACCTTATTTGTCGTGTCCACTATGTCGCCCATTTGTACTCCTTCTCCTAAACATAGGGACAGGTCCCTGTGTGAGGCTTTGACACACTTAAGTCTTCTAGCTTTCCCTGAACAAGGCATCGTTGGATGATCCTATAGGGGGTCCTGGGTACTCGAGGGAGCCTCCTGTGACCTAGGGTTATATGACGTAGGGTTTATGGCCGGACATCGAAACAACCATATGAAATGGATGGCTTCCCAAGTTCAAAAATAAAGGTCGGTAACAATGATGAAGCTGGGATGTGTGAATGGGGTTTAACCCTAGAGTCAATACTCATAGACAAGGGATGGGTGAAATTAGACGGCAAGAAGGGTGGGTCAGGGAGCAGATGGATGAAAGATGGAGATGGAGGAATGCATAAGGCAAGAAATTGTAAGGTGGTCAAAGAGAAGGAACAACTATGGAGACTCGCCAATGAAATTAAGAGAGATGAAAATGATAGGCCGGGCATGGAGGTACTAGGTTTTGAGTGGACAGGCGGCGTCTTTACCATGGCAAATGAGGATAACCCGGGGACCCATAAAATGACACATGCAACAAAGATCTAGGGTACGTCCAAATGTGCTCATAGGGGCAAGGCTCCTCCGAGTAGTCGACAACATCTTCCTCCATTGCTAACAAATGCTGCAGCCAAAAAATGGAATGGTAGTAACGGGTTGTAGGGTGCAATAACCACAGTGTCGATGGAATCTGAGGAAGACCGTCATGGTGAGATCGCCTCGCAGATTGGGCAGGGCGGAGATAGCTGCAGTTGTAGTGAGAGTGAAAAAAAGCCTAAACCCTAACTCAAATCCATTGTTGCACCTAATTGTAGCTCCATTCTCACTGCCCTCAAATATCACCAATTGAAGAAGTCTTATTAAATCATTTGGTGAAGATTTTGGAAGAAAACATCTTATAGAAATATTGTTGTTTACCTAGAGTTGTGGCATTATTGCAGTAATTTTGAAGACCATATGTTGGACCATTGTTGGGAAAGGACTTATTGTGTAGATGTTGGAGAAAACACTAATTAAGGTAGGCTTGAAGATTTTGAAGACTATTTTGGAGCTTTATAACATTGCAGATCTTGGAGAGTACCTTGGAGTTTCTTATTGAAAAACATCATGCATTATTGAAGACCTATTGAAGACTCTTGTATAAGTTGATCTTGAAGGCATTCTTGGAGACCTTGATGCATGACTGAATACCTCATGGAGTAACCTTGAAAAAAAAATGAGCATTATGAAGAGTCTTGTAGACACCTTCTATGGTTACAAAAGTTTTCATTGATGAACTAAGCATTTTGGAGATTTATTGAAAGCATTGTTGAAAGAGATCTTGGAGGGATTATTAGGACTCTTTTTAGAAGATATTGGAGGTATCGAAGCACTACTTTTACCTATATTAAATAATTGAATCAGAGGGTTAGAGCCCTAGCCTAATTGGATTCCTCAAGAAGACTAGGTTGGAGCCTGAACAAGTTGAGAGGGTTGAAGCCCTAGAGGATTGGAGTCCTCAAGAATACCAAATTGGTGCTTGGTCGAGTACAGGTTGGAGTCTAGTTGATTTGAAGATTGGATTCTTCATCTAGCATTGGATTCTTGAACTATTTATTGTACTTGATTCATTGTAAAAATGATTTGAGTCGTCGTCATTTCTTATTAATAAAATTATTTTGTTATTGTTAATGTTGTGTTCTATCTTAAGTGATATTAATTGGTAAAATAAAAATTGTAAACATAAATACTAATTCACCCCCCCACCCGGTATTTTCAACAATTGGAATCAAAGTCAATACCTTTTGTCTCAACCTAATAGCTAGAAGGTAGATCCTTAGAACACAAATAGAAAATTCAAAGAAGAAGGCCTCTAAACCCTATGAAGATGTCTCATCCTCAATCAAAAAATTAGAAGACAATCAGATGTGCAAACTCCCCATATTCAATGGAAAAAACTTTGGAATATGGAAGGTGAGAATGAATAAGTTTTTAATGGCTCAAGGTTTTGAAGTCTGTGAATCAATGGTTACCAAAATCACAATGGAAGAAGAAGAGTCCAAGGAACATAATGCAATAGAAATAAAATCAATCTTGAGTGGCTTGCCAAATTATATAAAGGTCAAAGTGGAGAAATGTTCATCAGTAAAAGAGCTTTTTTAAAAGCTTCAAGATCTTCATTTGAAAGAATTATTAGTCGTGATCTTTGATCAAGAAGATGATGGAAAAGAGCACACAGATGAACCAAAGAAGATAATTGAAAGTAAAGATGAGGGCAATAATTTCATAAAGGGAGATGATGAAGAGATATATGAAGTTGAAATTGAAATAGGTATTAAGTCAAAGCTTGTAGTTTCCCTAGAAGAAATAAGCAGTTTGAAAAAGTAAAATGAGGAACTCAAATAACAAGTACAAGATGTTGATCATGATATTTACAAGACAAAGAAGGAAACTATACTTTTAAGGCATCAAATACAAGAAAGGGATGGGGATCTTAACAAGATTAAGGAATAATTATAGCAGAACAAGAATAGACATCATGAAGAAGTGATATCCATGACAAATCAACTAGACAAAGCAAAAATAAAGGAAGACAGTTTAGAAAATCATCTTAAACAAAGGTCTGAAGAATTGAGCAAAATTGAAGTAGAAATTGGCTAGTATAATGAAGAAGTCACTTCTGTAAAATCTCAACTAGAAGAAACAAGGAAACAAATTCAAGGAGATGCAAATGTAATGGAAGGTTTCTTTAAGGAAATAATTTGATCAGTTGAACAAGAATCTAAAGAGTTATCAAACCTTGGATGACATCCTAAGGTATCATAGATCACCCCTTAATAAATTTGGTCTTCGATATGTAGGTGGTCCTTCTATCAAAAGTGTTGCAAACCCTAATACATCTAAGAATAAGAATATGAAACTTAAAATTTGCATCCCTAACTCTATAAAAAGCAAGGAAAGGAGCCAAAATAACTTTGGAAGAACCTATGCTCCAAGAAGTTATCAAGGAATCTCAAGGAAGAATAACTTTAGAATTGCACCAAGACAATTTTCAAATTCCAAGAAACAATCTATATTCTTTAGTTAGGGTTACTCTTGTACAAATTTTGGGCATGTGGCAAAGGATTGTAGGGCATATAACAAAGATATCTATGAAGACTCGAATCAATTCCTCAGAAGTAAGATTTCAAGGAGATACTCCAATGTGCACACCTACAGAATTATGCTCCATCATTCATGTACAAAATTGAATGTTTCAAATGCCATAATGTTGGACATATAACTAGATATTTCAAATTAAAGTGGGTCCCTAGACAATTTGAAGAATCTTCAACCAAGCATAGAAAAGAGTTACAGAGTTTGGAGAAAGAAGCAAGTTGCACAAGAAGAAGAGCATGTTGAATGTGTTTTGAACACTCGAGGCATAAATCCTTTTTTTTTTGAACAAAATGGCTCTTTCTGTATCAACATTTAAAGAATAGTTCTTGGGAAAAATATTACATCATATTGTAGAGGAGGTCAAGGGATTTCTAATGAGTACTCACATGGCTCCTAATTCCTTACCGTTGAAGAGAAATCAATTTTTGAAATCAGAATGTGTCAAAAATTGTAAAACTGGCAAGCTGACTTATGTAGGTCTGACATGCCTCTCCAAAATCCATGTCCCTTCACTACATGTTGCAACAACTATAAATACAAGTTTGGGTTGTTCGATCAAGGGTGAATTTCAGTTGAGACAAGAAGAGACATGGCACAGAACAAGGAGACAAAAAGAGAAAGTGTGGAATAAGGAGACAAAAAAAAAATCGTGGAACAAGGAGACAACAAGGATGAATTTATTAAAGAATTTTATGTGCATTAATCTCTGCAATTTTGGCCCTCTAGCCACTACAATTTCGACCTTTTTGAGACATGTGATAACATATGAGAAATATTTCTATGAAAATTTTGTTGCGGACTTGTAATAGCTTTTCCTTGCAGATTTGTGAAGACATTCAAGGCTATTCTTTATGGATTAGTAGCACATACCTACAGTCACTCTTCCTTGCAAATTTTTGGAGACATATTCTATTTAAAATTGATAGTTAAATTCCCTTACGAACCTGTAGAGGAGTTTTGTGACATATCTGAAGATTGAAGAGTCCTGGGGGCTCATTTGAAACGTTATAACAGACCTGTGGAGACACCCTTCTTGTAGATTTTGAGAAGTCATCTATTGCAGACATGTGACAGCAGTCTTTGCAGAATAGTGAAGATATCCAAGCACCTCTACAGTGATAGACTTATGAATTCATATATTGCAAAACTTACCACATTCTTAGATATTGGAGTATTGAAGAAGTACTTTTCAAAGTATACTAATTGGATCATTTTTTGAAGTGGTTAGGTTTATTGTGGAGTAGCGTTTTGTAACTCCCTTTGAGTTTCTCTTAAAGGAAGATGATTTGAAGCCACCTAGAAACTCTAATTGAAGAAGTCTTATTAAAGCAATTGATGAAGATTTTGGAGAAGCCTTCTTGGAAATATTTGTTGGAGCATCCTTTGAAGATTTGAGAAGCAGACATCTTATAGAAACATTGTTATTGACCTAGATTTGTGGCATTGTTGAAGTAATTTTGAAGACCATTTGTTTGACCATTGTTGGGAAAGGACCTATTGTGCAGATGTTGGAGAAAACCCTAATTGAAACAAGCTTGAAATTTTTGAAGATTGTTTTGGAGCTTTGGAACCTTGCAAACCTTGGAGAGTACCTTGGAGCCACAGGGACTTCACTAGGGAAGAAATACCATACCACGTGTGTTCATATTGGGGAATATATTGAGGAAAAAATGGTATGATATATTAAGCATATAATAGGGGGTAAAGGGTTTTTATATTTGCAAGTATAAAAAAATGGAGCTCAAATTTAATGAAAAAATATAAAGGGGTATATTATAAAATGTTAATGAAAAAAGGATACCTACAGTGTCTATTGAAAATACGGGTTTTTTTAATTGGGAAGGTATATTGGGTTCATATTGGTAGAGGGTTAAATAATGTGATTTTTAGAGGTATTTTCCCATAGATACTCAAATTAAGGGCATTGTTTAGTATGCCACAAACACACGTGATATTTTATAGGTTCATTGAGTGAAGCCCCCATGATTGTAGTAGCTTATTTGAAAACATCATGCTTTGTTGAAGACCTATTGAAGACTCTTGTGGAAGCTAATCTGGAGGGAATTCTTGGAGACCTTAATGCATGACTAAAGAACTCATGTAGTAACCTTGAAAAAATTGTTTGGGTACCATGAAGAGTCTTGGAGACACCTTCTATGGTTACTAAAGTTTTCATTGATGAACTAAGTGTTCTGGAGATTTATTAAAAGCATTGTTGAAAGAGATCTTGGAGCGATTATTAGGACTTTTTGTGGAAGATATTGGAGGTCTTGAAGCACTACTTTTACCTATATTGAATAATTGAATCAGAGGGTTGGATCCCTAAAGGATTCGAATCCTCAAGAAGACTATGTTGGGGCTTGAACAAGCTAAGAGAGTTGGAGCCCTAGAGGATTGGAGTCCTCAAGAATACCAATTTAGTGCTTGGTGAAGTACATGTTCAAGCTTTGTTGATTTGAATATTGGATTCTTCATCTAGCGTTGGAGCCCTAAACTATTTATTGTACTTAATTCATTGTAAAGAGGATTGGAGTCCTAATTAGTTCTTATTAATAAGATTATTATGCTATTGTTAATTTTGTGTTCTGTCTTAAGTGATACTAACTGGCAAAATAACAATTGTAAAGGAAACATTGATTCACCCCCTCTCTTAGTATTTCCAATAGAGTTGAAAGGATATGTTGGAGATGGATTTTGTGCATCTAACCAATATGGCCAAGAGGATTAATCATTGAGTAGATCAAGGGAGACATAATGAAAATTCAACATAGGATATGAAGTCTTCATTGGGCTAGGTAAAGATCAAGTCACATCGCTATATGAGATGGCTCCATCCTTGATATGGAGGTTTGAGGGTCTATTAAAAATACTTAATAGGATCACCTATGCCACCTATTAGTTGTAGTTTCTCTTTTGCTTGAAGGTTTATCATCTTGTCTTCCACATCACCTAGTTGAGACCATGTAATATGAGTGAGGATGATTTGAGTAGAGTTGATCCTACTTGTGACCTTGTACTATGTTGTTGATTAAGTTGATTTGGAGCTTTGAAACCTTGCAAATCTTGGAGAGTACCTTGGAGTATCTTATTGAAAAACATATTTCATTGTTAAAGACCCATTGAAGACTCTTATAGAATTTGATCTTGAAGGCATTCTTGGAGACCTTGATGCATGACTAAATACCTCATGGAGTAACCTTGAAAAAATTGTTTGGGTATCATGAAGAGTCTTGGAGACACCTTCTATGGTTACTAAAGTTGTCATTAATGAACTAAGTGTTTTGGAGATTTATTGAAAGAATTGTTAAAATAGATCTTGAAGGGATTATCAGGACTTTTGTAGAAGAGATTGGAGGTCTTGAAGCAATAATTTCACCTATATTTAAGAATTGAATAATAGGGTGGGAGCCTTAGAGAATTGGAGTCCTCAAGAAGACTAGGTTGGAGCCTAAACAAGCTGAGAGGCTTGGAGCCCTAGACGATCTAAGTCCTCAAAATACCAAGTTGGTTCTTGGTGAAGTATAGGTCGGAGCCTAGTTGATTTGAATATTAGAGTCATCATGTAGGGTTGGAGCCATAAACTAGTTATTGTAATTGATTCGTTGTAAAGAGGACTGGAGTCCTCGTAAGTTCTTATTAATAAAATTATTTTACTAGTGTTCGTTTCATGTTCTCTCATAAGTGATCTTAACTGGTAAAATAACAATTATAAAAGGAAATACAAATTCACCCCCTCTCTCAGTATTTCCAACAAAGCTAAAAAGTTATGTTAGAGATGGATTGTGTGCATTTGACCAATGTGGCCAAAAGTAATAATCATTAAGTATATCAAGGGAGACATTATGAAAATTCAACATAGGATATGAAGTGTTTGTTGGACTAGGTAAAGATCAATTCACACCATTATCTAAGATGGATCCATCCTCAGTATGGAGGTCTGAGGGTCCATTCAAGGTACTTAAGAGGATCACCTATTTCACCTATTGGTTGTGGTTTCTCTTTCGCTTGAAGGCTTATCATCTTGTCTTCCACATCACCTAGTTGAGACCATGTTATATGAATGAGGATGATTCGAGTAGATTTGAGCCTACTCATGCCCTTGTACTTTGTTGTTGATTAACTTGATTTGAATTTAAGGATGTTTTGGCACATAAGGTCTTCGAAGTTGGAAAGAATCCAAACGATGAGTAATTTGTCTATTGGAAAGATAGGCTAGATGAGGAGGACTGTTGGGAGACCAAACAAGTGTTATGGAAATAGGGGAACAAGATCCATAAGCATGGGGACAGGTACCGTGGAATAGCTACACCAATATTACCAAGGATAACAATGACCTGGGGTGGAGGAGGATATAATATGTCTCTTTTTAAGGCAGAGCGTGCACCCACATAGTAGATTGTGGATGAAATTTACATGATGGCTAGGGAGAGTGGGCTGCATGGAATGGGTGCTCTTTCATCATCTTAGGCGTGAGTTTAAATCTTATGGGTACCTTGGGTGCACCATAGAATTGTCAATTTGGATTTGTTGGCATTTATGGAGTGCATGAGGAGGTGGCACTAGATTCTAACACAACATGACCAAGCGATATGTCATGTCGGTTGGTAGGTATGTGGGCATGCAGATGTGAAATGCCTATCAATTGGTACGTAGAATACAAAAGGATTTTTTGGTTGGAATGATGTGGTATTAATGACTATGTTACGTAATAATTATCCTCGGACGATTATTACATGATATTTATTTGTGAAATTATGATAAGAAAACTAATTTAATTTAAGGATATCACATCATCTTGGCACAAAAGAATGATAAATCATAGTGGTTGTATATTGATTATAGGGAATTAAATAGAATTATAGTCAAAGACAAGTTTTATGTTCCTATAATTGTTGACCCACTGGATGAACTCCATGGGATTACATACTTCTCAAAACTTGATCTTCATTCTAATTATCAATGAAAGGATAACAATGTCTAACTCAATGAAGGGAGAAAACAAATTAGAAGGAGAATCCAATTACAGGGCATGGAAAAAGAGGATAGATCTCATCCTCAAGAAGAATAAAGTCTTGGATCTAGTCAAATGAAAAGTAAAGAAGCCTACAAATGAATCAATTAATCCAGAAAAGGAAAAGTTCAGAGAAATAGAGATATTGGCCATGACCCTAATGGTGGATGGAATAAAGAAAAAGCTCATTCCATATATATCCAACATAAATTCTGCTCAAGAAATGTATGAGGCCTTATCCAAACTATTCACAATCAACATTCTTGGTCAAATTTCAAGTCTTAAGAATGAACTAAGAACTATAAAGATGACAAAGGAGGACACTATGGTATCCTTCTTTGTAGGAATAGCTAGAATCAAATATGAACTACAGGCAATGGATGAGATAGTACCTAAAAAGAGCTTGTAATCACTACACTTCTAGGATTACCAACATCTTGGAGTGCATTTTCATCAAGTATTAAAAGTTTGAAGGAAACTCCTACATTCGAACAATTATGGAATGCATGTAGCCAAGAAGAAGTCATAATTTCATTAGTAAGCAACAAAGAGAATGAAGAGGAGAAATTTTTAAATTCCTATTCCACTCATCACAAGAACAAATGAACCTTCAAGAAGTATACAGGGTTTAGGAGGAAGGTAGACCTATCCAAGATAGAATGCTATGAGTTTCACAAGATGGGTCACTATAGAAATGATTTTCTTGACAATCCGAGGAATAAAAAGAGAAATAAGGATCAAGCAAATGTTACTGATGAAGGACCACCAAAGAAGAACAAGATGGAAGAATCCAAAGTCAAAGACTTATTTTCTAGGAACTCTTACGACCTTATCCCTTATATATCCTTCTAATATAAAGTTTTGAATTATTTTCCTTCATGCTTTGATTTCTAGTACTTATAGGTTTAACATGATTTGGAAAAACATTTTTGAATTGTTTTGTTAAAATTATAGGTTTCCCTCGAGATTGGATCAAGAGGGATCCCTCACCATGTTTCCAAAGATAAGTATCTTACTCCTTGTATTATCTTTTATATTTGGTTTTCCTTTTCTTATCTAGATGTGTTTGTACTAGATGCTAATAACATTTATTTTTATATTTTCCTTGTTAAGGAAAGGCTTGCTAATATGCTCAAGGGCTATGGAGAATATCTTACAAGACAAAGCATGATAGAAGTTCTATTGGAATTGATGTCCTATAAGGTTTGTCTAAACAACTCAAAGGTATGTTTTAGACCATAAGCTTTTCTCTTCGTGATAAAGGTATATTCATTAATTCTAATAAATCTGCTTTACATTACTAACAAATGTTATGTCTAGGACCTTTGAATCATAAAAATTCTTATTTGGGTGATTAATCATTAGATTGAATCTACCCTCATTAAAATCATCATGTTTGTGGAACCCTAAAAGGTTCTTTGTAAAACCCTAACCTAAGGGTATTCCAATGCTAATGTGAAAAACCCTAGCCTACTTAGGGTTATTGATGAAATCTAGAAAATACTATTTCTTTTATGTTTCGGGTTTTGATGGTAATGTCATGTTTGGGGCTTTAGTATTGTCGTGGAAACCCTAGTCCTCTAGGGTTAGATGGTAATGCATTCATAGACCTTGAGGTTTTGGTAAATTAGGGTTTATGAGAAAAACCCTTATAATATCTAGAGTAAGCTCCTAGGAATGAAACCCTAGGTGCATGTTCATCTGATCAAAACTATACCCTAATCAAGATTGTTATATGTCTGGCTTTAAATTTGTGTCTTGGGCTTACCTAATGGATATTAATGTGCTTGTGTATGAATATGATATCCTAGATATGTGCTAATCTAATTATTGATTATCATAGTTCTAAGGTTTGAAACTAAGCCTTAGTCAAAATGTGACATTCTAGGATATGATGTTTAGCCTTGATGATGAATTTATGGTTTACAGCGAATCCTAGTAGAAGTTTATTATTATGTTGTGATGTGATTGGTTTTATTTGTTGACATCTAAGGTTGGGTGTCTCAAAGATGGAATCTAAGGTTCACATTAAATCCTAGTAGAAGTCTAACATATAAATTCTGAAAATTGTTAGATGTTTTTATTGCTTCTAGGGTTTGAAATATATCATAATAGAAATTGTCATATTTTTTAAAATAATATTGAGTCCCTATATATAATGAGATTGATATCTTGATTGAGTTACTAATGTGATCTAGGGTTTGTGACAAAAACTCGAGCTAGAGGTTGAAGTATGGAAGTATGTGTTCCTTGTTGATTATGAACCTAACTAAGTTTAAGTATTTAAGGCCTAATGCTTCCATTATTGTATGATTCTGATATAGTTAAATTCATGCTTCTATATATGTATTTGGTTGTACTTCTGGTTTAAGTTATGCAGGTGCATAATCTTCAAGAGGTTTAAGATATTCGTAAGTAAAGGTCATTTGATTGATAAGCATGATGAAGGAAGTTATATGAATGATGGTAATCAATATGACTTTGATAATAAGGATTGAAGCCATGAAAGATTCTTCAATGCTATGGAAAATACATTGATCTCTCTAAGTTAAGAGGGAGCCTTGATAGAGGAAAAGTTCCAAGTTAAGAGGGAGGGCATATTATAGTCATGATGGATACCTTGAAAAAGAAATTGGAGAATTCATATTGAGATATTGCTGAAAGAAGGAAAGCAAGATCCATGTGTAGAATATGTTTCTACATGTGAAGTAGGAAAGGAAGTTGTATGGTTGAGGAAACCTCTGTCAAAGATTCGTTTGGAAAGTATACAAGTCCTACTATGATAAATTGAGAAAATCAAGGCAACATCTAGATGTCTAAAGACCCCGAAGGTTTATATTTACTTATGTATTTGAAATTTTGTTGTTGATTGGGGTTGTGATTGTTCAGGTAAATCTCTCAAAGTTTTGGAAGCATGCTTGATGTTATCAATCTATCTTATCGAGAGAGATTTGATGTGTTGAGGCATTGTGTGTAAAATGCCTGGGAGGACATTTGGTCAGCCTTTGTGTTGATGTTTATTTCCTAAAGTAGGGAGGGTGGCATTGGTCATAGAGCTCTTACCTTGCATTATGCACCTAGTTCCTGGGGTTGGTGGTTAGCAAGTAAGTCTGATGGTACCTAGAGAGACTAGAAGCTTCAGTGCATCTTAGTCCCACCCGGATAGATTTCCCTAGTCAGGAATCTAGTCTATGGCACCGTGAGTTCCTAAAATATTCATGGTTCATGTGTTTTTAGATCTTCCATGTACTTGTATATGTATGTTTGAATACCTCCCTAGTTAAGAGGGAGTCTTAAATAATGTAAATAGGTTTGGTCTTCATAATTGTACTTAAGTCATAATGAAATGTATTTATCAAAAGAAAGAAAAAGATATTTTTATTATTATTATTGTTAGGCCCTTATAATACTATTGTATCCCCCTTATTGTTATTGGTGTGCCCATGTTGCCCCCATATTGTTATTGTTGTGCCTCATAGAATCCCACTATTGTTATTGTTGTGCCCTTACATTATTATTGTTATGTAGGCTTTGATTATATTGTGACCCCTTAGACTCCTATATATACAAAGGAGGTCTTGTCATTTGTATCATCCAAGAAATGTTCATTTATGTAATGTAAATAAGGTTTTTCCCTCGAAGAGGATACTTTTTAAGTCGTCTACCTGTCTTTTTGTGAGATGGTTGCATAACATTTTGTATCAGAGCTTTAGATTCTAAGGTTTCGTTGATTCAAATAGACCATCGTGGAATTTTCGCTATAATGTTTTTTATATGAAGCTTATAAAGCTCAAATTTTAACCAAGTGGATCCGAAATATTGGTGAAATTCGTGCCAAAAATTCAAATCTTGGTTCGCTATATTTTATGAGATATGGTCCGAAGAAGTTAGGGTTTTTTCATGCTCCAGAACTCAGTGTCAAATAGGTGACCTAGGGAAAATCATCATAAATTTCATTTCCAGCATCGTATTTGAACTTTGTGAAAAGTGAATGAAATAACACGGATTGTATCTTTTCATATAGCAATTTCAAAGCCAAAGGTTGAAATAGTGACACGTCGAATCCCATACAACTTCGCTCTACTAAACTAGTCCATAATTAGGACATCATGGGAGATTTGGCAGAACTCTATATTGAAGAATCCAATATTGGTTTGACTTGTGGCATTGGAAATAATATTCATAGGACTACCACAGGACCGATTTTCAAACCTTAGAGATACCAAATTACAGAGTTACAACCATTTCAATACCAAGCTCCTAAAAAGGAAGAAAGAGGTGTGTATTTTTTAATTTAGCATAACGTTTTTTTTTTAAATAGTTTGAAGTGATTCAAAGGGCATATTGAAGCATAAATATCAATATTTTGTTCTAAAATGCCTCCCAAACAAAAGAATTCTACACCCATTAAGCCCTTATAAATCTCTACTATGACACATGAAGAAGAATGATTGCAATATGATATATCAAAGTTATGGGACCAAGTGCAACAAATTTTGCTCTCACAAAGGGCAACCAAAGATGACATGGATGGCTTAAAAGGGGACATGGAAGGTATAAAAGGAAACATTAATAACTTAAAAGGGGACATGTATGGTATAAAAGGAAACATGGATGCTTTTAAAGTAGACATGGATGCGATGAATGTCAAGTTGGAAGGGTTGACAAAGTTGTTGCAAGAAAGGATTCTTGGTGGTGACAAGTTAATCCATGAAAATCATGATGAGGAAAAAAATGAATATGAATAATGATTTTTATAGACTCAAATGTGGGTTTTAAGACCCACCACATTCCAAATATAGATATGATAAAGTTTTATGGCAAGGATCCAATAACCTGGATACTACATATGGAGCAATATTTTCATCTACATGATGTGCAACCCTCACAAAAAGTACGTATTGCATATTTATATCTATAACCCAATAAGTTTATATGGTATAGATGGATTTTCTCTCGTAAATTACCACTTGTCACCTAGTCAATTTTTACAAAGGAATGATAGCACATTATGAAGATCCAAATATCGACACCTTCTTTAGCCTATTGATAAATATCAAACAAAAGGGTTTAATGGCGAAGCACATTGAAGACTTTCAAAAATTGAATATTAGGGTAACCAATATTCTAGAGGAGCATAGGATTGATGTCTTCATAGGGACTTTAAAATATAACATCCAACATGAGGTTCGCCTTTGGGAACCTGATTCATTGGAGAAGGCATTCAGGGTGGCAAGAAAAGTTGAAAGAAAAATTATGGCAACAAGGAAGTCTACCACTCACAACTATAAAGATGGAAGTGTTATTGCTCCTAGTCTTCCACAACCTACAAGTTTGAAACCTCAATAATTGGAGGAAAAAAGAGCAAAAGAGCTTTGTTACAGTTGTGATAGAAAATACACTAAAGGTCATAAGTGCATTGAGAAGAAAATATTCTACATATATTGTGAAGAGGAGAAATAAAAGGAAGAAGAAACATCAAAAGAGGAGGATATACACCAGGAACCAACCCCAAAGAAAGCAGAAATGAATCCGACCATATCTTGTAATGCACTGGTAGGAATTACCACTCCTCAATCTCTCAAGATAGAAGGATATATCAAGAAGAAGAAGGTAATAATGTTGATTTATTTGGGTAGTACCCATAATTTCATTCATTGTAAGATAGCCAAGGAATTGAATTTTTTCCTATATCCAACACTAGAGTGTCAAGTGATGGTTGCAAATGGAGGAACTATAAAATGCTTTGGAAAGTTCCATAATGTAAAGCTAACCATGGGGGAATATGTATTGAATAGTCCAATTATTTCCATTCCAATGGGCAGTGTTGATGTTGTACTAGGACTCTAATGGTTACAATATTTGGGGACGATAGCTTTCAAGTTTCAAGAAATTTTCTTGAAATTTTTTTGGGAAGGAAAGGAAGTTGATTTAAGGGGTATCACAGGAAAACTAGGAAATATAATCAGCTCTAATAGCTTGACAAAGCTTCTGAAGAAAGAACAATGGGGCATAATTTCACAGTTATGCTTACTAGAGGTTCAAACATCAAAATCATCTAGTTCTCTAGATCTCCAAAAAGTCTTGGAAAATCATTCCAAGGTGTTTGAGGCTCCCAAAGGCTACCCACCTATTCGTGATCATGATCATACTTTTCATTAAATGCCAGGAAGTGTTCCTCCAAACATCAGGCCTCACAGATATCCTTATGCCCAAAAGAGTGAAATTGAACGTATGGTTGCATAAATGCTAGAAGATGGTATAATTCAACCTAGTCAAAGTTCTTTCTCTACTCCAGTAGTATTGGTGCACAAGAAGGATGGATCATGGTGTATGTTCCTAGATTATAGGGAGCTCAACAAGCTCACTATTAAAGATAAATTTCCCATTATTGTCATTGATGAATTGTTGGATGAATTACATGGAGCAATTTACTTCACCAAGTTGGATCTTCGTTTAGGATATCATCAAATTAGAATGAAGATTGAAGACATTCCGAAAACAACATTCAGAATTCATGAGGATCATTATGAATTTTTGGTCAACTTTTACTCTAGTTGTTGAAGGCCCCTCGACCAATTTGTATTATGTTGGTATAAATCTAAGGTTAAATTGTCACCCAAAGTCTTACTTACCATATTGTATTATATAGTAGGTATTCTCTTAGCATTGAGCTTATTAGTTATGTAAAGTTAGTATAATTAGCAATTATCTCAAAAGGTTCAAAGATACATCGAAGGCATATAAAATTTGGGAAGGTCATCTCCCCAAAAATAGAGCGAAAAATAAGCTCATAATTAAATTTTAGAATTCGAAATCATAAGTTCAAAAAAAAACTTTTAATAACACAAATAATCATAAAATTTTATTTATGACATACAAATAACTAAATAAATTTAAATACTTTCAACATAATGATGACAAACAAATATTCATTTTTACTAAAACTTTACATGCACAAAAAATTTGTAATAAAAAAAAAAAAAAAAACTCTAAATCTTATGGTCATCATATGTTCAACATTGTTAATTGAGGTTAATTATGGTCAACCATGCTCAACATGATACATGGTCAACTATAGCTTGTATGTGCATCTTAGTTAGCCATAGTTAATCATAGTCATCTACAGGGAAATGCTAACATCCTTGGTCAACCATGTTCACCATAGTCAACCACATGTTGACCATTGTCAATCATGGTCGAACAAACTCAACCATGGTTAGACATGGTCAACAAGTACAACCATGTGTAATCTTGTTCATCCATGGTCAAACAAGGTCAACCATAACCAACCATGGACAACATGGTCGGCCATACTCAACCTTGTCAACCCTCTTCAACCATTAATGTACGTTAACACTAACATTAATGCAACATCATCCATGGTCAACCACACTTGACAAATATTAATGTGATAAGGATCAACATTAATATGGCAGCAACATAGATCCATGTTAACTCCAGATCTATCAAGCAGTGATATGGATCAAATTTAGATTGCAAAACTTGAAGAAAGGTTTGCACATTGAGAGATTTGGTCCCTCTTGTTACTTGATAGATTGAGATTTAACATGGATCTATGTAGGTTATATATGTGTGTGCGTGTGTGTGTGTGTCAACTTCATGCCAAGCATGGAAGGAATTACACATTTCCTTTCATGTTGAACAACACACTAATAAAATGTTTTAACCATAAATTATTTTGTTTTGTTTTGTTTCATTTGTTTTATAGAATATATATAGTCTCGCTCTTTTTATATAGATAGATAGATAGATAAGTAGATATTTACATTGATTTTTTTTGTTATTAATAATTATTATAAATGTTACATCTCAATATCAATAGAAGGAATTACATATCTCCTTCATCTTAAGTAACACAACAATATTTAATGTTTTAACCCTATGAAGTTTTTTTCTTTTTAATAGATACAATATTTCTCTCTTTTTATCTCTTTATCTACACACTTCTCATTCATCTTTAGCATCACACTAACAAAGTATTTAAACCATTATAAGTTTGTTTTTTTCATTTACTTTATATAATATATACAATCTCTCTCTTGCACGCACTCTCTATAGGTAAAATAATATTTGCATTGACTATTTTTTATTATTATTATTTTTTTAAAATGTTATATATCAATTCCATATTAAGCATTGAAGGAATTATAAATGTTCCCCCATACCCTGAAATAAAAAAATATATATTAAAATATTTTAAGCATATTGAAATATTTCATTAATAATCTACATTCAAATTTATTTGTCACTAATATGTTTAAAAATTACACATCAAATTGAATAAACTACATATCTCTTCACGATGGAAAGTGAAAATATAAACAATTTTTTAATTTATTTTTTAATTTCACATGTCACCTGAACACAAAATGAAGTACAAATTGTAATATCAATATTATTTTTAAATGCCAGGTGTTAGTATGGCAAGAATTACACATCTACCTCACACTCACACTCAAAAGTTGAAGTAGTTAAAAAAAACAACTATCAATTACTATATTTCTTTATATAAATTTGATTTAAAATTAAAGTGAAAAATTGAAATATTCTTATTATTAATGTTCTTTTTTCAAACACCTTTAAAAGCTTGCAAACATGACTAAAAGAGACTAATGTCAAAGTCATGTTTTGATTATAAATGGTTAGGTACAATCATTAGCACCATGTTCGAAGTAGTCCGATGCTACCTCCTTGAACTCCCGAATTAAATTACTAAGCAACAATCTACATCATGCCTCCTAACCCCATTATTGAGGAATAATTTCCTAACCCACAAACTCTTAAATTATCTAGACAACAACCTATATTGAGCATTACCTACACTTATCGCTTCCAAATATACTAAATGTGGAACACTTAATTTATAAAAACATCAAATACTTTTATTATCTTATATTAAGATAAATACTTCTCCAATAATTAATAATTAATATAAAATTAACATAAAATACTTTTATAAAAATACCTCCATCTATCAAATTATCTAATTCTCTAAAATAATATTTAATATATAAAATTTATCTTACTCATCTCACCTTTATTGAAATAAATAAAATAACTTATAAAATTAAATATTTATAATTTATAAAATTAAATATATAACCAATATGCCACTTATTAGAAAAAACTTGTGTAATTTTCTCTTAATAACAATAATACTTTCGATATCATTTTTCAAAAATAAATATTTTTATATTTACACTTCCCTCAAAATATTTTCAAAATAACAGTAACAATAATACTTTTGATATCATTTTTCAAAATAAATCTTTTTATATTTACACTCCACTCAAAATATTTGCTCTCTGCCTATATTGTCTCTGTACTCAGGGTTTTAATAATCTTTCACATTTGTGATGCATCAGTGTTCTTTTGGTCAGCGGACATTACATGGTTTCCTTGATATGATATGAGTAAATATCTTTCCATTAATGAGAATTTTCCTTTTATACAAAATGAATGATATATAGAATAACAAGAATTTGCCGCTAAAATAGCAGCTAAAATATAAAAGTCATCTATGCGTAATAGTGTAGTTTAACCAAGTGGAGGAGTTATCTGGAAAGTTATAGAAATTTTGGTTATATTTAGAGAAAATTTGATAAGGATTTTTGTAAATCTAACTTATATTGATTAAATTTTTTGTAAATTTAACTTATATTGATTAAATCTTTTTGATGGTGTTAAATCTATTTCGATTCAAACATTATTTCTACAAGATTTTTTAAAAAAAAATTATCCAGATCCCAATCACTTTTAACCCTCCAGGCAATTCCTCCTCCGCCTCGTTAAACGACTCAACGCGGAAATTTTAAAAGTCGGCGTCCAATTCTGGCGAAGATTCACTTAGGGCAAACGGTATGGTCGACGGCAGAGAAGTACACTGGTTAAACATCAATCCCGCTTCCGATTATCGAGATAGCATAACGCAGGCTTGGCAGCTATAAAGAAATCAGTACGTAACCCCGCCGCTGAAGCCATGCATTGGGCCGTGGAGCCCTGGGTAGCAGCGACGTGACTTAAGCCTAGAAAATCACGTAAAACAAGGTTCAACTATGCAAAAATAAAATTAAAAAAATTCCAAAAATTTCTATTTACAGTTGAGATTAATGCTCCAGCATGAAAGTTATACAACAAATATTTTCTAATAATATTCTTTGATACTTTTAAAAATCTTCCTATGTTTTAAAAATAATTTTAATAAAAAAAATAAATTTATTTAATAATTTTCTAAATAAATAAAAAACCTTAAATATTAAAATAAATTATATTAACAATATATCATTGATTACAAGTGCCATGTTATACATAAACACATGGAACTGGTGGTAAACGCAAATCCAACTTGAATTGGAACCGGTGGTAAATGCAAATCCAACTTGAATTGACATAAATGCAATTATTATGTAGGCTAAAATGAAGATATTAAAAATTATTAAGATAAAAAAATTTATTAATTATTGAATAATATAAATATTATTGGTTAGAAAAAATAAATTATTAGATATTAAAACATAAATTTTAATGATGATGAGGATGATTAACGTTTTTTAAGATCAATGCGGTTTCTGACTTCAAGAAAAGAAAAAAAGAATCTAATTGAGATTCTTCAAAATCTTGTGTTGATGATAAAAAAGAAGGGAAAGAAGAGCTCCAAAATCACTATAGTTGGGTTGACTTAATAAGTCAAGAAGATTGGAAGTATGACAGATGGTTAGGGAATTGAGAGCGAATGTGAGTAAGAGTAGGGTAGTGTAAAAGGAATTGTTTTTCATCTTCCACCCTCTTAGTATCGCAAATCTGATAGATTCTATCATCCCTAGGAATCTTGGGAGTAGACCATTGCTTAGTTTCACTTCGAAGCTCATGAGAATTAGTTATTATCCTAGCGATGTTCATTTTTTTCTTAGTGCTGGTCAACATAGAGAAATAAGTCTGGTTATCGAGGGTGGGGTTGATCACCTCCTTATAGTATCATAGCTTCCTTTTGCCCTCTAGCTCCTTAACATCTCACAACTTGTCCTTAAAATTGGAGGTAATAGCATCTTTAACACTATACATGCTTCTTATGATGATCACCTCCTTAATCCCCAATGATTGAACCAAGACTAAGCATCCTCACCCACGCTTGAGGCGAAGGTCGGGGTTTTGACTAAAGTTAAAAGCAATCTTTGGGAGCCTCTTAGAATCCATGTTGTAAAGCTTCTTCTTATACATCAGATATATAAACAGAGTCGTACTTTCAATGGGGGACAGGCTAGCTTCGATCAAGAGGATATGATAGGGAGTATTTCCCTTGATCTTGAGGTTGTAGGTTATGAATTTCTCTTGAATCATCTCAATTTTTCTCCACGACTCACTAGATATATTGCAACCTCAAACTTCACATCCGTATAAGACAACAGGGGTGACGAGAGTCTCAAAGAGATCCTTTTCTTACTCCAAATGCAAACATCGTGCGACATATAATTGTTTTCCAGCTCATAATAAGCTTTCAAGCCTCCAATAATCCTTTTCACGGTGTTGTAATTCCAGTTGAGTTGATGAGGAAAGTCAATACCGAAATATTTATAAGAACAAACCTACTCTAAGCAATGGTCATCATAGACAAAACTATTATGGGTGATTTTTTTGGATTTAATGATCATGATTTTAGTTTTGTCGATATTAATTGTCATACCCATCTTGGAGCAATAGACATGGAGAGTCTTAAGTTGCTTGTCTAGGTCATCATGGATTTTTGCAAGAAGAATGATATCATCAGCATAAAGGAGAAGAGTAATGATCATACCAGCAAGCTCGATGCCCTTGCATCCTACAGTTTCCAGACACTCCTCTAGCTTATCGATGTAAATGCCAAAAAGGGTAGGGGATAGGGGACACCCTTGCTTAACCTCGATATTGCATTTAATATCTTTAGACCACCCTTTGTTGGTCTTAAGCTTGGCAATGATAGTCTCATAGAGGCGGATCACAGCGATCCTCAGTTCAGGAGGAACCATGATCTCTTCAAGTCTCTCCCAAAGCTTATCTCGAGGAACAGTGTCGAAAGCTTTTCTAAAGTCCACAAAACAATAAAAGAGATCAACTTTACTATTGCGACATTCCTCTGCAATGATCCTAAGAGTGACAAGATGGTCGATAGTCGAGTGATGTCTCCTAAAACCAGCTTGCCCTTTAGCTCTTTTACCATGGTTTTCGAGCCAAAGGCTAAGATTCTTTTCCAAAAGGATCCCATATAGCTTGGCTAGGATGTGGCTAATCATAATGGTCTTGTAGTTAGAGGGAATCGTTAGAGAAAATTTCAGCCTAAATAATAAAACAATAAAATATGAGTTATGAATTTTGGAGGGAAAATAAGAAAACTACTTTTTCTAATTGTATTTTTGGCTTATCTCCTTATAGGTTTACTCTAATTTCAAGTGTAGACACTTTTTGGATACAAAATTAAATTCCACACCCAAGGGTACCCATTATGGACACTTCTGAGAAAACTCGCATTGATAAAAATTCAAGATACATTTTAAAAATGTGTTGAACAGACTTTTTTAATGTATCTTAAATTTTTATCAATGTGGGTCTTCTCAAAATTATGCATAATCGGTACACGTTGGATGTGGAATTTAGTTTTGCATTAAATGAGTGTCTACACTTGAAATTTGAGCAAAACCTATATGGAGATAAGCTAAAAATACAATTAAAAATATATATATTTTTTTAATTTTCCCTCCAAAATATTTACGTGTACCTCTTTTTAAATTTAAATGATTTTGATTGGTTTAAATATTATGTACGTGAAAATTTCATGGGCACTTTTAGGCTAAAATTTCATCTAATGACTTTTGTCCCCATTTGTAAAGATAGGCACAATAAGCCTTTGCATCCAAAGCTTAGGGAAGCCATGCCTTACATCCAAATTGAGAAGCTTGTGGAGATGAGGAATGAGGATAGATATACCATTTTAAAGATCTCAGCTTGGTATCCTTCAATATTTTTAGCTTTCCCATTAGCGAGCTTATTAATCCCAGACTCAATGTCTTCCAGAGAAAATATATCTTCCTTAATAGGAGTGTTTAAGATTGTGCCCATGGTGTCCAGAGATTCATACAACTTCTTAAGATAGTTGTCCCAATTTTCTAAGGGGATGAAATGATTATCTTTAGTTTTACGAACTAGTACATTCTACTAAAATTTTCTAGGTGGAGAAGATGCTCTTGTCTCTTATTAATATATGACCTCTTCTTCCTTTTGATGAGAGTTTTGTATATACTTATATTCTGGGGCTTAATGATTTCAATAGGAGCGTCTCTAATCGCTTTCCTGGCAATTTTATAGTCCCTGTCATTCCAATGATTGGAAGTTCTATTATTCTGCTTATACGAAGTCTCATTAGAGAAGCTGCTAATTGTATTGGAAAGGGTAGTAGTAAAATGGTAATAAATTTGATAAATGTTGTTATTATAAGTCAGCGAGCCTAAATCCCTTAAGAAAAGGTCGACATTATTTCTATCGAAGCGAATGTGTATTTTGCTTTCACCGGTCTCCTGCATGTGGATGGTATGTATAATAAGATTGAGGGATAAAGATAAAGGTTTGTGGTCAAAGTCAGGCTCGAACCCATTAAGTAGCTCAAAGTTGTAATACGGTTGAGGACATGGGTGTCGGAAGTCGCATAATCCACGACACTGCTACCTAGCCCATGGAAACAGGTCATCTGACCAGAGGAAGGCCATTGGTTAATACCATTACAAATGATTAGGTCCTGGAAACTACAAAGTTTGAGGAGCTCGGTGCCGAATAAGTTCTTGATTATGTCTTCAGAGTTTCTCTTGAATATATTATCTAAGTTGCCATCTTCATCAAGCCACAAGGGATTGGTCTTAGAGTTGTTACTTGACATAATAGCTTAGTTAGTAGCAATTCTAACATTAAAGTCCCTAAATTATTTTTTATTTTTATTTTTTTACTAGATTTTAGTGAGATTATTATTTTTTATTATTTAAAATGCATTAGACATAATAAGAGATTTAAATCTTAAATAAATATATTAGATTTTAATTTATAATTTAAATATGGAAACTTTGTTTTTCATATTCCTTAAAAAAATCATGAACTTAAACTAATATAATAATTTAATTTAATTTAATTATGATATATAAAAACTAATTAATTAATTTTAATTTTTCATGTATATTGGAAAATTCTATCATAATTTAATTGTCAACTCAGCATTAGGGACAATTAGCAAATGCAGACTGCATCATCATTGTATTTAAGGAAAACCACACCACTTGGAATGACCAATTAGTTATCTCGAAGGGACAGGCTTTGGCTCCTAGGAAAACCACACAACTTAGAATGACCAATTAGTCATCTTTAAGGGACAGGCTTTGGCTTTTGCTCCTACCAAATACTTATGTGGCTTGAGAAGTTAACATTTTCCTTATATCCAAAAAAACTACCTCTTAACCAAACAGAAACGATTTTAAAACATATTAATTAACTTTAATTTAAATATAATAATAATAACAACTATAGTAATAAATATTTCTCATTTACATTACGTTGAAAAAGCCTTAATTTAAACGCTCTAAAGTATCTTAGAACAACTTTTTTTTTAAGGAAATGATAAAACTTGACAATACTATAAATCTTCCGGATCATACAGAGCTCAATAAATTTGATTTATAATGGATTTCTTGTAGTTAATTAATGTTTTTTTCTCGTCGTCTTTTGTATAATGTACACTTGGCATAATTCCATACTTGGACACAATAAAACAATCATGCTTCCCGTCATGTTCTAGTTTCCATTCTCAAATTGAGATCAAAACGCGGGGAAATAGCTAGCATGGAGAATGTCCAAAAGTTGCAGGACTCCAGTTAAATTTAGTTCTGCTTTAACTAAAAATTATCGTATTCAATGGTTATCTAATACATGTTTCCAAAGTTTAGTTATACACTTAAAATTCAGTTCCAGACCGCGCAATCCTCTGTTTGTGGCCCATGTTCCCAAAGTTTAGTTCTACACTTAAAATTCAGTTCCAGACCGAGCAATCCTCTGTTTGTGGCCCAATTTTAACTGGTATATTTAGAAAAAAGTTCCAATTGCTTCCCCAACTTTAAATTCCTCTCTATATAAGTGAATCATGGGGAGTTTTGGAGTAGAAGAAGAGTAGGTAGAGGCAGGCAGCGATGCAGAGGTGGTCAGATTTCAGGGACAACCCCATAATTCGATAAAATGTACGCACTTCACAGCAGTATTTTTGCTCGCAAATGCCCTGTTATCACCCCAAGAAACTCTCCTAGGTTGTATATCAGAGATGCTTGGGAACATTATAAACTCAACAAAATGTTGGATAAATGGTGGATGAATGAAAGAAATGCTGCATATTCAATCCAGATAACCACTTCTACTATGTTTAACCCCAGACATGGGTGAACACCCCTAGACTACAAGGCTTTAGACCACCAATTACTCACAGTTTAAGGAAAATGTGATGATGGAGAAGACTGACCACATCAACAGATGCACAGGACCCTGTGATGGTCGGCTGCAACCAGTTAAAAGGTTTGTAAATCTATTTCCTAATGCATAAACAGGGTGACAACTCTCTGGCATTAAAATAACAGAAACCTGCATACAAATTCAATGATACATGCTAAATCCTAACACAAAGGTGGGATGACAGCCCCTCTAATGCTAAATATTAACAGCACATGAATAAATGCAAAACAAGCACAACCTGGAACAAGAAGAAGAAGTGGACAATGAGCAATTAACAACAAAAGAAGCTTGCATTAGCTGAAAATGAAGACCAGACGTTGTAGGTATCACAGCAGTTACAATCTCCAGAAGTTGAACCTTACAACAAAATAACACTCATCAACCTGATTACATCTTTTTTCTGGGTATATATGGAGGTTGACTACAAAATTGCTCTGCAAACCCATGCATGGAGGGGTCATAACTGACCACCAACCGCATTTACAATCAGATATGGGTCTCTGATACAGTTTGATTGTTTTTAATGAACAAAATGGCTCTTTCTGTACTTTGTTGTCCTTCCTGAACAGGTGAAGTATTATCTGCATGACTTTCAATAACTGCTGCAGTCATTGAACTGCTCGAGGATCATTCTTCTCGTCCTTGGTCGTGCTGTCTCTTTAACTATGGTTGCTGAGAATTCAATGCACAGTGTACCGGATGATCTCTTCCTTCTTCACACGCACAAAACAGGCCGAAAACACTGAAAATACATTGAAAATGGATGATGAACTGGGCACGAATATTAACCGTTGGATGACAAAATGGACGGTGGAGATTGGATCTAGGGAGCTATCGGGCGTAGACGAGAATGGATGAACGAAGCTCCACCGTCGGATCGCAAAAATCAACGGCGGAGATCGTTTGATGAGGGGTATCAGGAGGTTAGAAAATCGGGATAGACGAGAGCCGTCAGATCAGGGCGCGATCAATCCGACGGCCATCGCACGAGGAAGATGCACACAAGTTAGCGAGCGGGGGACCGTACCGGAAGGGTGGTAAGCGGTTTCCCCGCACCACTTTACAGGAAAGGTGGTTTACGTATGAGGGCGTGCGATCAAGTAAGGTTGTGACACGTGGCTAGCGGGAAACCACTTCCCTGCGGGTTATCAGTCGTGCAGGTTCACGGAGCAGGGGAAGCGTCAATCGTTGGATCTCCGCGGGATGATCAGACGGCGGAGAATTAACATGCGTTTTGGTTGATATGACAGGTGATGTGACAAGTAAGGGGCCCACCGATAGGTTATGTAAATTGTAAAGGCGCGTAGTTATAATAGGTTAGGACTTTTAGCGTCGGGGGTTAAAATAAAAAGGGCTTAAGCGGGGTTTAATAGTATTAAAACAAAAAGGTTTATGTGGGGTTATGGGAGGAAAACAAGGACAAAGGGGTTTAAAGGGGAATGAGGAGAATTTAAGGGGAAGGAGGAAACGGAGGTGTGGGAGTTATAAGAGAATAAGGCAAATGAAAGGGAAGGATGAAACAAGTTGTTGCAAACCCTTTGCAACCCAAACCAGCACTGCCTGACCTGATTTTACCCATCAAATGTTGCAAACTGTAGCAGAGCTAACACTGGCTCCTTCTGGGGATGAGATCCTCCCTGTGAGGTCTCAAGAACCTGCAGATCAATGCCTTTCCAGCTGCAAACAAAATAGCCAAAATTCCTAGTGTTCCATTGGGCATGGAGTCTACTGCATCTGTATTAAAACTGATAAAAACACAATATTTACAACCCTTAAGGCCAAAGACCTTAAACAACATAAACTTTCAAAAAACGCCCATTGACTGGGCCATCAAAAACTTCCTCTCCTCCCATACTTTTCAATATGAAGGTGTTGTTCCCTTGAATCTGTGAAATAATGAAAGGCCCTGTCCAGAAAGCATCAAATTTCCCATGATTGCCTTTCTTCTCCTTTAGTGCATCCCATTTCAAAACCAAGTCACCAATCTGAAAATTATTTATTTTTGCCTTCTTATCAAAGGCTTCCTTAATCTTTTTCTGATGTGTTGCAGCCTTTTCAACCAGCTGTTCTCTAATCTGATGTATTTCTGCTAGATCAGTGATCCTCTTTGCCATGTCTTCTTCCTCATCCTGCTCTTCTTGAAGGAATTTTGCCACAGGAAGACTTAGCTGAATTGGAAATACAGCTTTAGTGCCATATACCAACGTGAAAGGAGAATTCCCTGTGGATTTTTTAATGGTCACTCTGTCAGCCCACAGTGCATACTTGAGCTTTGAATCTCAATTCTTTTTATTGTGCTCTAACAACTTTTTAATTATCCTAATCAGACTTTTATTAGAGGATTCAGCCAAACCATTTCCTTGAGGATAATATGAGGTGGAATAAACAAGTTTAATACCCATTGAATCACACATTTCCACCAATTCTTTTTCCCTGAAGGCTGCTACATTATCTGTTATTAATTTATGTGGACAACCAAATCTGCTGAAGATATTCTCTGTCAAAAATTTCATGACCACATTATGATCAGCCTTCCTGGTAGGGACTGCCTCAATCCACTTAGTGAAATAATCAGTAGCTACTAATATCCATCTGTGCTGGCCACTGGAATGTGGATTGACTTCACCAATGAAATCCAAACCTCACTGCTAAAAAGGTCCTTTTGCAAGTATTGGTTTTAGGGGCAGGGACTTCAACTGCTATTTTCCTTCAATATTTGGCACCTGTCACAAGATTTAACAAAAGCAAACACATCAGAAAATAAAGTGGGCCAATAGTACCCAGCTCTGAGAATTTTATGGGTTGTAGTTTTCCAATAATGGTGCCCTCCACACATGCTGTTATGAAACTGTTGCATAACTTCTTTTCACTGTTCTTTGTCCAGACACCTTAAAAATATTCCAGATGGATCCCTCCAGTAGATAAGATTTTTATTGATGCAATATTTTGCTGCCTTAACCTGGATAGTTCTAGCTTGACTTTGAGTAAACTCTGAAGGGATTTCTAGCTTCAACAAGAAATTAATTATTGCAGCATACCAATTACAAGAAGCTAGATTCTCGGCCACTAACTGCTTCCTCTGTGGTCCAGTGGTTTCTTCCTTTTATGCCTGACCATTTTCTGCATTTGCATATAGGAAATCAATGTCTAACGATCTGCAATTTTCTTCAGCTAATAATTTGGCAAGCCCCTAACCTCTGACCAGCTTGGTGGGCTTCAGCTCTATGTTAAATTCTATCATCTCTGCAATCCATTTTTCCCTTCTTCCATCAGCGTCAGTTTGAGTCAAGACATCTTTTATTGCAGCAGAAAGCACATATGAAATTATTTTTGAATGCAAGATATAAACTCTGAAAGAATTTAAGGATTTAATAAGAGCATATGCCTATTTTTCTATAATATCATACCTTAGTTCAGCATCCCTCAAGTTCTTGCTGAAAAATGCTACTGGATGTTCTGAACCTTCTTCATCTTGCTGCAATAAAACTGCTGCAATGGTGTCTTCAGAGGCAAAAGAAAATACATGGAACTCCTTGCTGTAATCTGGACTGATTAATGTGGGAGCCTCCATAATAGCCTTTTTAATAGACTCAAATGATTCTCTTGTTGCATCAGTCCATCTTACCTCTGATCCTTTCTTCAACATGGAGGTCACATGCTTAACCAATTCTGCAAAATTTGGAATAAACCTCCTGACAAAATTAATTTTGCCCAAAAAGGACTGGATATCCTTCTTTGATCTAGGGACAGACAAAGTCTATATTGCTTTGACTCTTTCTGGGTCAATCTGAACACCTGCAGCAGACACAACATGTCCTAACAACTTGCCTTCTTCCAAAGAAAATTGTGATTTTTTGGGATTGACTAAGATTCCAAACCTCCTGCACTTCAAGAATACTTTTTTCAAATGCTGTAAATGATTTTGATGGCTGCTGGAGTAAACTGTTATATCATCAAGGTAGATAAGGACAAATTTATCCTTCTCCCCCACAAATGCTATATCCATAGCTCTCTAAAAGGTTGCTCCAGCATTCATCAATCCAAAAGGCATCCTGGCATACATGAAAGTGCCCCAAGGATTGGTGAATGCAGTCTTTTCTTGATCATCTGGGTGCACAAGAATCTGATTAAAGCCTGAAAATCCATCCAGAAATGACATCACTTTAGCTCCTGAGACATTTTGCAGTAAATGTTCCATCTTCGGGAGAGGATAGTTGTCTTTCTTGGAGCATTTGTTTAAATTTCTGAAATCAACACACAGTCTAATTTCTCCACTTTTCTTCCTTACAACCACCAAATTGGCTACCCATTTGGAATATCTAAGAGGAACTATAATCTTGGCAGCCAGCAATTTTTTAATTTATTTTTCAATCAGTGGAAGAAGCATAGGATTTATTGGTCTTAGCTTCTGTTTGAAAGGAATAGTGTCTTTTTCCAGAGGGATTTTATGCTGAATTATATTCTTATCATAAGTTTTCAGGTCACTATACTCCCAGGCAAACACATCAGCAAATTTCCTCATTAAATTGCAGTATTCAGCACTTTGATCAGTAGACAAATGAGTGGACAAATTTACATACCTAGGCTGACCTGGACTTCCTATATCATGCTTACAGACTGCAAATTGGTCTTCTTTTTTGGCAGCTCTGTAAGGCACATCATTTTGATCAAACAGTCTTTCAAGAGGAATTAGACCCTTATGAATATGATTGTTGGGAAGCTGAACAATGCTATCTTTACCAATTTTATTTCTAAGCTAGGAATGGGGGATTTCTTCCAAGGCTTCATTTTCTTGGTCAATTTTCATTTCAGAGAACTCATCAATGACTTGAAGGAACCTATTTATCTCATCATCATCATCAAAAACTTTCCAATGGTGTACATTATCAGGCAAGGAAGGTATGTACTTCATTTGGACTTCATAAACTAGTCTGGGAGGCATGGGAGGGATGAATAGACTAGCAGAAACAACAAGGGAATCAGCAAGCTGATTTTGGGCTCTAGGAATGTATGAAATACATAAATAATCAAAATAATTTATGATTCTCCATACCTCATCTCCGTATGCTTTCAACCTTGGGTGCTTTGCCTGAAACGTTTTATTTACTTGCTGGATGATCACATCAGCATCTCCAAACACCTTTAGATTCTTGATTCCTCTGTATTTGGCTGCATTAAGGCCCAACAACAGTGCTTCATATTCTGCTATATTGTTTGTCACTTGAAAAACCAGCTTAAAAGACAGTTGAATGCTTTCTTTCTTTGGAGATACTAGCACCACCCCTGCTCCTGCAGTTTCCCAGGAACATGCTCCATCAAAGAACATCTCCCAAACTTGATTTCCTTGCTCTTCCTCAGCCTGAACTGTTAGTTTCCTGAGCTGCATTGAGGCCTTCTGAGATTCTTCTATTTGGAGAATACATGCTCCAAAATCAGTGTCTACTGCATAAATGGGATGATTAGTAGGATTATTTTCATCACTAATGATATATGCCAATTGTGCTTCTTTATACAATCTCCTGCTTTCCCCTCCAAAAACTGGGACAATTGCATAAGATAGATCATTTTGTAGTGTCCCACCTAGTCTCTTAATCCACCCTCTGGACAGAAGCATGCCGAATTTAGGAGGGACATTTGCTACCACAATATCCATCATCATACTCTTCATGGGTAGCTGAGTTAAGGTAATGGCCAGATCCTTAATCAATCCAAGACATTTCACCTTCCTTGAATCAAAAGAAAACAAATCATGGTAGGGTCTACTGATATCAAGGCCTAACTCTTACATGACAGCTTTAGGCATTAAATTGTGGCTGGCCCCTATGTCTAGCAGGAAATTGTGGAGGATTTTATCATGAATGGTCAATGAGACATAAAAAGATGGAGAATTATTATTAGCAGGCTCAATCATAGGGCTGAGCACAATGGCAGGCATGTCATCTTGCAAATTGATAGAGTCAGTGGAGGTTTGTGTGGTTTTCAGCTCAAGAGCTTCAAGGATGGGCTTTCTAAACACTTCACTCCTTACCAATTCAACCATAGGCACAAATATTTTCAATTTTTGGACCTCTGACTCAAAGCTGAAAGAGGAGGGCAGCTTATCAGAACCTCTTACCTCTTGAACTGGTGCTTTGAGGATGACTGGATCAGTTGCTGGTCTTCTTTGTTTGACATTCTGTGATTTTGCTTGGACAACAGCCCTTTGGGCAAGATTCTCCTTGGCATTTTTTGCATTGGACCTTAAATTATATCTCTGCTGCTGTTCAGTTTGTAGAACTGCTCCTCTGTCCCATTCTTGACTGTTTTGTTCCTGCAGCAAAGATTGTTCATACTCAGCCAATGTCAAAAATGCAGCACTGCCTTTATCTTCCATGCAGTGAATTTCATCTTCATCTTCTCCAAAATGTTCTTCCTCCATGACTACATTTTGGAAAGGAGCTTTAACTTTATGATCTTCTTTTGATTCTTCACTCCTCTCCATTATTTGTAACTGCTCATTTGCTCTTCTGAATGGATTGGGGTTTCTTGGAGAAAATGTGTTCTGCTGCCTTGTTTTTGTTGAATTTTGCTCAACCTTTAGCTTATAAATTTCAGCAGCCAATGACTCTATCATCTTAGTCATTTTGTCCAATTTAGGCTCTGAAGATGATGCAGAAGAAGTAGAAGCCTGATTTCTCTGTCTGCTCCTGTAAGCTTGATTTTTAAGCTTTTTTGTTGCCATAATATTGGATTCCACTTCTAATGTTGCATCCTGCATATCTGCCAACGTAGCACATCTTCTTTCTCTCAACAACAGGAAGAAATCAGAATCAAAAGCATTGGCATAAGTGAGTTTGGCAGAGGTGGGAGTGGGCTTTACTTCAGCTGGTATCTTACTATACATTTGATTGAATCTTTTATTAAAATCAGGCAAAGATTCACCATTTTCCCTCTTCAGATTACCAAACTCAGTATGATAATACAGCAAGTCTTTTTTATCTCCCCATTGCTTCAAAAATGCATCATCTAATGCTTCAATATATGTTATTGCTCTATGGGGTAATTCTCTAAACTACTTCCTAGCCTCTCCATCAAGGCTCTGGACAAAAAATCTCATCCACACATCATTTTCACTTATATCTAAATTATCAGCATAACTGTAAAAAGCTTCAAGGTGTTTTTATGCTGTTACTCCCTCTGTTCCAGTGAATTTAGGCATATATTTTTGATATTCTCCCACAGGCATAGGATTTAAAGGGACAGGCAAAACTAAAGGTCCATATCTAGCAGCAACAATTCTCTCAATCTTCGTGGGTGCTTGTTGTCCTGCCATGATTGGAATATGTAGAGGAATAGTAGCAGATTGAATAGTAGGAAGTAATGTAATGGATGGAAGAGATAAAGGGATGTTTTGGACTAAATGGGAACCTTTCTTTGGACTAAGATTCAAAGGGGAACTAACCGAACAAGGGGTTGAACTAATCTCTAAAGGAACTTCTTTATTAATAGTGTTGATTTCTAAATCTTCAAACTGTATGTCTTCAACAATAACTTTATCTTTCAGAGATGAATGAGACTTCTTAGGCTTACCTGATCATGATGCCCCTTTCTGTGATGCTTTCTTCGATTTGACAGTCCTCTCAGGTTCAAGCACTGGTTCAGCTAATGATTTCTGAGGATTTCTTCAAGTGTGTCTCACAAACTGAGCCAGAGCTTCAATGTGGAGTCACCAAAGGTTGGTCTTCCTCCAATGGAGTCACCAGATAAATGATTACAACCAGAAACTGTGTTCAAACCTTGTCTATCATCAAAGCTTGAAGCTGTGTCGTTCTCCTAGGGAAGTTGAGCTTTAGTTCTCCTCTCCCCGACAACGGTGCCATTTAATGTTATCACCCCAAGAAACTCTCCTAGGTTGTATATCAGAGATGCTCGGGAACATTATAAACTCAACAAAATGTTGGATAAATGGTGGATGAATGAAATAAATGCTGCATATTACAGCCAGATAGCCACTTCTACTATGTTTAACCCCAGACATGGGTGAACACCCCTAGACTACAAGGCTTTAGACCACCAATTACTCATAGTTTAAGGAAAATGTGATGATGGAGAAGACTGACCACACCAGCAGATGCACAGGACCCTGTGATGGCCGGCTGCAACCAGTTAAAAGGTCTGTAAATCTATTTCCTAATGCACAGATAGGATGACAACTCTCTGGCATTAAAATAACAGAAACCTGCATACAAATTCAATGATACATGCTAAATCCTAACACAGAGGTGGGATGATAGCCCCTCTAATGCTAAACATTAATAGCACATGAATAAATGCAAAACAGGCACAGCCTGGAACAAGAAGAAGAAGTGGAAAGTGAGCAATTAACAGCAAAAGAAGCTTGCATTAGCTGAAAATGAAGACCAGATGCTACAGGTATCACAACAGTTACAATCTCCAGAAGTTGAACCTTACAGCAAAATAACACTCATCAACCTGATTACATCTTTTTTCTGGGTATATATGGAGGTTGACTGCAAAATTGCTCTGCAAACCCATGTGTGGAGGGGTCATAACTGACCACCAACCACATTTACAATCAGATATGGGTCTCTGATACAGTTTGATTATTTTTAATGAACAAAATGGCTCTTTTTGTACTTTGTTGTCCTTCCTGAACAGGTGAAGTATTATCTGCATGACTTTCAATAACTACTGCAGTCATTCAAATGCTCGAGGATCATTCTTCTCGTCCTTGGTCGTGCTGTTTTTAACTGTGGTTGCTGAGAATTCAATGCACAGTGTACCGGATGATCTCTTCCTTCTTCACGCGCACAAAACAGGCCGAAAACACTGAAAATACATTGAAAATGGATGATGAACTGGGCACGAATATTAACTGTTGGATGACAAAATGGACGGCTGAGATTGGATCTAGGGAGCTATCAGGCATAGACGAGAATGGATGAATGAAGCTCCACCATCGGATCGCAAAAATCAATGGCGGAGATCATTTGATGAGGGGTATCGGGAGGTTAAAAAATCGGGATAGACGAGAGCCGTCAGATCAGGGCGCAATCAATCCGACGGCCATCGCACGAGGAAGATGCGCACAAGTTAGCGAGCGGGGGACCGTACCGGAAGGGCGGTAAGCAGTTTCCTGGCACCGCTTTACGAGAAAGGTAGTTTACGTACGAGGGCGTGTGATCAAGTAAGGTTGCGACACGTGGCTAGCGGGAAACCACTTCCCCGCAGGTTATCAGTCGTGTAGGTTCACGGAGCGAGGGAAGAGTCAATTGCTGGATCTCCGCGAGATGATCGGATGACGGAGAATTAACATGCATTTTGGTTGATATGACAGGCGATGTGACAGGTAAGGGGCCCGCCGATAGGTTATGTAAATTGTAAAGGCGTGTAGTTATAATAGGTTAGGACTTTTAGCGCCGGGGGTTAAAATAAAAAGGGCTTAAGCAGGGTTTAATAGTATTAAAACAAAAAGGTTTATGTGGGGTTATGGGAGGAAAACAATGACAAAGGGGTTTAAAGGGGAATGAGGAGAATTTAAGGGGAAGGAGGAAACGGAGGTGTGGGGAGTTATAAGGGAATAAGGCAAATGAAAGGGAAGGATGAAACAAGCTGCTGCAAACCCTTTGCAACCCAAACCAGCACTGTCTGACCTGATTTTACCCATCAGATGTTGCAAACTATAGCAAAGCTAACATGTCCTTCTGAGGCTTTCAATATTTTAAATATGAAGTGGTTGGAAGTTGCAATTATGGAGACACTGAAGTTGTTTTTCACTTAACTGTCTGTGTTTTCTCATCATTCATAGAGCCAAAATCCTTTGACGTACCTTCAAAACAATTTCAATGGAAAAAAATAGGAGCTATAACTCCAACAAATCTGCAACTCGCCGCAAGAAACACAATAAAAGTTAGCCTTCTAAACATCACCAACCAATTTTTTCTAAAATTACTCATCTCGTCAAACTCAAATTCGATATAAAAAATTTGAATAGATGTTATATAATGGGCAAAATAGCATACAGACAGATGTCAAAAGGAGATGAAAAGGGTAGACAATGTCTAGCCTTATCAAATTTAAAAAGGGACACCTTCAGTGTAATTAGCACAATCACATTAATAAATGTGGTTATTATAGGTCGATGGGCATATATTAATCACATGCACAATGCCATTCATAAATGTGGTTGATATACGTAGATATACATCAACGATATAGATTTAGTATTAATATTAATATTGATATTAATAAATATATAATTATAATTATAATAATTAATATAATATAAAATCTAAATAAGTTTGCGAATAGGAACTAATAATTATGCAAAGTTGTTATCCATATAACTTCTTCTATGTTGGGCATTGGAGCTAGAATGCCTATCATTACAAATTTTTGGGGATTCTCTAAATGTGATAAACTGGTTGAATGTTGTCCAAAGGTGCCATAATCATAGACTATTGCCTATATTTTAAAAGGTACAACACTTAAAATTAGCTATTGATTATGGTTCTTGCCATCATATTCACACTAAGCAGAACACAAAGGCGGATATACTCTCTAAGGAAGGTAATAGACAGGAACTGGGCTCTTGGTAGGTAAATGACAACATAGATGGGATAGTAAATGCTTTTCAACATCATCCTTTCTATGATCTATAATCACAGGAACATACATACATACATACATACATACATACATACATACATATACATATATATATATATATATATATATATATATATATATATATATAGGTTTAGTGGACAATTGTTATACATATGTAGTAGATATTTATGGTTGAGTAGCTCAGTTTCTACCCACAGTTTTTCCTAGGGACAGTAATTGCTAGAAAATTGTCAAATAAAAACACTAAAATAACTCATGTGATGGATGTGTATAAAGCCTAATTATTGATATTATACACCCAAGAAATTAATAAACATAAGGGATTATTAATATTATAAACCCAATGGATTAGCAAACTCAAGGGATTATTAATATTCTAAATTCAAGGGATTAATATTAAAATGTCAAAGGATTAATATTATAAAACCTTGAGATTAATATTATAAACCCTAAGATTAATATTAAACCCTAAGATTAATATTATAAACCCTAATATATTATTATATATATTTGTGATTAATATTATAAACCAAAAAGAATAATAATATTATAAACTCAATGGATTATTGATATTATAAACCCAAATAATTAATATTATAAACCCGGGAAATTAATAAAATAAAGGGATTAATATTAAATCTTATGATTAATATTATAAACACTAGGATTAGTATTAAATGCTAGGAATATAAACCCTAAGATTACTATTATAAACTCAAGGGATTATAAACATTGCAACAAAGATTTCCAAATTAATTAATATTACAAATACTAGGATTAATATTATAACCCTAGGATTATTAAATTGATTGTCGTATTGAGACAATGTTTCTCATAATGTGATAATTGATATATTTTTGGACCATTCCAAAATCACAATATTCAACCCTAATATAAAACCCAATATAATAAACCCTGAGATTAATATTATAAACCCACTAGATTAATAAACCCTTGGGATTAATATTATAAACCCTTGGTATTAATATTATAAACCCTTGGTATTAATATTATAAACCCAAAGGGATTAATATTATAACCCAATGGATTAATAAACCCAAGAGATCAATAAGGCCAAGGGATTATTAATATTATAAATCAAAGGGGTTAATAAACCCAAGGGATTAATATTAAACCCTAGGGATACAAACCCTAAGATTAATATTATAATCCCAAGGGATTATAAACCTAAGTGATTAATATTAAACCCTAGGATTGATATTATAAGCCTAAGGGATTATAAAGCTTAGGATTAATATTAAACCCTAGTATTAATATTATAAACCCTAATATTTTAAATAGTTAGGATTAATATTATAAACCCTTAAGATTAAACCCTGATATTATAAACCCAAGGGATGATAAACCCTATGATTACTATTCTAAACCTAATAGTAAAAAGCCCTAATATTAACATTAGTTTTGTAATGTAACAATGCAACATATGATTAAATTGGAATGTAATGTAACATCGTGAGAATAATTGTCAAATTGATTGTCATATTGAGATAATGTTTGTCACAATGTGACGCTGAATATATTTTGCACCATTCCAACGTCATAGTATTAAAGCATAATATAAAATCCTAACATTATAAAACCCAATATAATAAACCTTAAGATTAATTTATAAACCATAATATTAAACCTCACTATTATAAATTATAAACCCAATAGTAAACCCTAATATTAAACCCCGATTTTATAATGTCATAATGCGACATTCAATAAATTGCAATGTAATGTAACATTGTGATAATCGTTGTCACATTGATTGTCACATTGAAACAATGTTTGTTGCATTGCAATGTTGTATATATTTTTGTATCATTCCAATGTCACAATATTAAACTCTAATGCAAAACCCTAACATTATAATAGCCAATATAATAAACCCTAAGATTATAAACTCTAAGTTTAGTATGTTAAACCCTAGGATTAATATTATAAACCCCGTGATTAATATTGTTAACCCTAGTCATCCACTATAAGCCTCAATGGTCAATCATGGCAATCCACTATGGTTCATTATAGGTTAATATATCAAACTCTAGGATTATAAATCCTAAAATTAATATAACAAACTCTAAGACTATAAACCCTAAGATTAATATTATAACCCTTAGTATTAATATTATAAACCCTAGGATTATAAGATTAATATTATAACTCCTATGATTATAAACTATAATATTAAACTCTAAGTTTAATATTATTATATATTTACCTTAGTGGGTAATATGAACTATCTTTTTCCAAAATAAAGCCACAGAAGCTTAAAATATAACATCATTTCCCTGTACGGAGGGGATACATGGAATGAGATCTGTTCTCTCGAGAATTTAAGGATCAAAATTGAAAGAAGAGTCATCGACTTGCAATTTTTGAAAAAATGTCATAACAATATTCACCTTCTCTGGCTGGCTTGACTCTTCTTTCAATCAATCACTCATGTCCTGAAGATAGATGCCCTTTGAGATTCGAAACATCGACACGATGTATACAATATTGTGGATAATCGAAACCATATTTTCCAAAAGAAATCCATAGAAGCTTAAAATCTAACATCATTTCCCTGTATGGAGGGGATACATGGAATGATATTTGTTCTCTCAAGAATTTAAGGATCAAAATTGAAAGAAGATTCGTCGACCTGCAATTTCTGAAAAACTGTCGTAACAATATTCATCTTCTCTAGTCAGTTTGACTCTTTTTTCAGTCAATCACTCATTTTTTTCCTAAAGATGGATCCCCTTTGGGATTCGAAACATCGACAAGATGTATACAATATTGTGGATAATCCGAACTATCTTTTTCCGAAATAAAGCCACAGAAGCTTAAAATCTAACATTAATTTCTTTTCTTATCACTATTTTTAATTTTCTAATTTCAATTATTATTGTACTATTGTTAAATATAACATTATGTGACAACATCTCTCCCATATTGAGTTGTAGAGCACCTCTCAATGCAATTAATTTAGTAGATATCAGTCTTTCATATTAATCACATCATTAGGATTTGGTCGATGTTTTGAACCATCCAATGTGGTTCATCCTCAGGACAACCTTGTCCTGAGGATGAACCACATTGGTTGGTTTGAAACGTCAACCAAATCCTGACAATGTGATTAATCCAAAAGACTGATATCTACATTATGGATCACACAAGTCTTAGATCCAGCAATTAATTTAGATTTAATACAACTCAAAAAATTATGCTTTTATAAAATTTATTTTATTACTAAAGTTATGAGATTTTCAAGCAATTTAAATTTAATATTTATAGCAACTCTTACCAATTTAAAGTAAAAAAATTCTCTCTCTAAAATAAAAATAAACTAAAAGTGAATTTAATTTTAACAGCTTGTCCGGCTATCGCCTCCATAATTGGATGCTCCTGCATCAGGCTCCCGGGGTGAATGAATCTCATGGCTCCTATCCATGAGCTCTTCAATCGAATACCCGGCGCTTTGAATCTATCCAGCATCCAACCAGGAACTGTCCTCAATTGGACGGTTCTTCCATTTAACTAGGTACTGTAAGTACTCCTTCCGTCGTGTCTGCCTAGCTACCTGAGTATCCAATATTTGTTCGATCTCTAGAGGCTTGGCTAGGGGCATCTGTCTAACCCATGTCTCTGTCTCTCCTTCTCCCTGGGTGTCCCATGTGTATTCTGTTGAACTGTCCTCCACATTAGCAGTAATGTAAGGGTACAGGTCTGCCACATTGAAAATGGGTGAGATCCCAATACCCGAGGGTAGTTGCAGTTCATATGCATTGGCAGAGAACTTTCGCAGTATCCAGAAAGGCCCTATTTTTTTTAGTTTGAGCTTGTTATATTCCCCTTTAGGAAACCTCTCTTTCCGTATATGTGCCAATACCAGGTCTCCTACATTGAATTGAACTTCCCATCATTTTAAGTCTCCTTCGTTTTAAGTCTGCCTTCCGTTTATATCTTTGGCTACTGTCCTGCAATTTTGCTTTCACCTGTTCATGAAGTTCGTTGATCACCTTTGCGAAATCTTCACCATCAACACTCCTTCATTCCAACCGACCCAAATCCCGCAACTCATGCACACCACGGGGGTGCATTTCGTATAGGATCTGGAAAGGACTTCTACCCGTACTCCTGTTGGTTGAATCGTTATAAGATAACTCTGCTTGTGCGAGTATGCGATCCCACTGTCATGAATTTTCACCAACCAGACTATGTAACAGATTCCCCAGACTTCGATTCACTACCTCAGTCTGCCCATCGGTCTGTGGATGATAAGCTGAGCTGAATTTTAATTTAGTATCTAACTTCTTCCATAAATTCCGCCAAAAATGACTCATGAACTTCACGTCCCTATCTAAAATAATAGAATTTCACAAGCCATGTAATTTGACAATTTCTGTGAAGAAAAAGTGGGCTACATGCGTGGCATCGTTGGTCTTTTTACAGGGAATAAAATGTGCCATCTTAGTAAAGCGATCCACTACTACCATGATTGAATCGTACCCCTTTTGTGTCCTTGGCAAGCCTAAGACAAAGTCTAAACTGACTGAGTCCCATGGTCTATCCGGAATAGGTAGGGGCATATACAATCCTGTATTTTGACTGTGTCCCTTTGCCAGTTGACACATCTTACATCTAGCCACATATCTCTGTACATCTCACCGCATCTTCAGCCAATAATAGAAGTGACTTACTTGGTCCAAAGTCTTGTCTATGCCAAAATGTCCAGCTAGACCCCCACTATGTTTCTCCTGAATTAAGTTTTCCCTCATTGAACATTCTGGGATACATAACTGTCCTCCCCTGAACAGAAATCCTTCCTGTATATTATAGTCTAGCCACAAACTGTTGTCCCTCAACAACGGATTCTGGCAAGCTTTGTATGCTTCCTTAAAGTCTGCATTTGTACATACAGATCCTTGAGATGATCAAAGCCTAACACCTGCACTCTGCTTTCCTTCAAACTCCTCCTGCTTAATGCATCTGCCACTTTGTTGGCTTGTCCACTAATTTGTTTCAGCACAAACGTAAAACTCTGGAGGTATTCCACCCACTTCGCATGTTTATGGTTGATCTTATGCTACATATTGCAAAGCGGAATTGTCCGAAAATAGAACAAATTCATTTCCCATTAAGTAATGTCTCCAATGTTTCAGCGCTTGTACCACTGCATAAAACTCCTTGTCGTAGGACTTATATTTCTGTCTACTCTCATTCAACTTCTCACTGAAATAGGCCACTAGTTTGTCCTCTTGGTTGAGTACTGTTTTAATGGCTGTCCCACTAGCATCGCAATGAACTTGAAAAATTTTGTTGAAATCTAGTAACCTCAAAATGGGTCTTTCGGTGATCTTCTTTTTCAACAGTTGAAAACTCTTTTCAGCCGACTCCGTCCAATGAAACTGTTGATTTTCTTTTTTAATAGTATCCACCATGGGTGCATAAATCCCACTAAAATCTTTTATAAATTTCCGATAAAAACTCGCCAACCCATGAAAACTCCGTACTTCAAACAAACTCTTGGGGGATGGCCAGCTAACTATGGCTGCAACCTTTTCCGGATCCATATTTATTTCGTTTTCTGAAATCACGAACCCCAAATAAATTAACTCCTTTAAAAACTTACACTTTTTCAAATTTAACAGCAACTTATTTTGCTGCAATTTTTCCAAGACACACCTGACGTGTCGAAAATGTTCTTCCCTTGTCTTACTGAAAATAAGGATATCATCTAAATACACAATCACGAACTTTCCAATATATTCCTTCAGCATCTCGTTCATCAAGCGCATGAATGTGTTGGGTGCATTGCTCAATCCAAATGGCATGACTAGCCATTCATACAGACCTTCATTGGTCTTGAAAGAGGTCTTCCACTCGTCTCCTTCTCGAATCTGAATCTGATGATATTCGCTTTTTAAATCAATCTTCGAAAAATATGCTGCTCCACTCAAACAGTCCATCATATCATCCATCCATGGTAAGGGAAACCTATACCTAATGGTAATCTTATTTATTGCTCGAGAATCAGTACACATCCGCCACTCTCCTCCTTTCTTGGGAGCTAAGATTGTTGGAACTGCACAAGGACTTAAACTCTCTCGAATCAACCCTTTGTCCAACAACTCCTGTACCTGCTTCCTGATCTCCTCATTGTCCTTTGGACTCATTCAGTAAGCAGCTTTGTTTGGTAAACTAGCTCCTGGAATGAAATCAATATGGTGACTGATACTCCTTCTTGGTGGTAATTTATCTGGTAAATCATCCACTACAATGTCGCTAAACTCCTGTAGCATATCTTGTATCTCCTCAGGCAAATCAGTAATCTCAGTGTGGATTAACACTGCTCTTGGCCTTCACACAATTGCAAACTTTATTTCATCATCTCCAATCTGTTGTAGGAACTCTTTTCCTCCTAACAATAACGCTTTTGTTCCATTGTTTTCTGTTGTATCCTCCTCTTTCATGGGTACCAGCGTATGCTTGATCCCATCTTTCGCAAACTTATAACAGTTTGTCTTCCCATCGTGGACTACTTTCCTATCATACTACCATGGTCTACCCAGCAGTATATGGCACACATCCATCAGCATAATATCACAAGTTACCTTATCCTTATACCTACCAATATGAAACTCCACTTCGCACTGCTCATCAACCAGCAGTTGATGTCCTTTTTGTAACCAAGACACCCGGTATGGGGTTGGGTGCTTCAATCTTTTTAAACCCAGTTTCTCTACCATTTCAGTGGCTACCAGGTTGTCAGTGCTTCCGCTATCAATAATCAATTTACAACATTTCCCATGTGATTTACACACAGTTCGGAACAATGCTTTCCGCTATGTCTGTTTAGCTAATTCTTTAACTGTTTCAACAATACCTTGTTCAACACCAAGGCCTCTCCTGTTTCAGGCATGTTCTCCACTTCTTGAGGTGGTTCCTCAGCTTCCTCCGGTTGAGCAACATATGCTCCTCTTTGTCCCACTTGATCACTTTCAAGACATTCAAAAGACTGGTGTCCCCACTTGTGACACTTGTAACACTGATCGACATTTCCTCTGCCTCTGCCATTATCTCTTCCTCGCTGGTAAGGCCTTCCTCCTCTAGTGTTACCTTCTTTATCAGTTGATCCTACAGTTTTTAAACTGTTGCCTTCTTCATTGCTGTTGGCAATTCTGCCTTTGCCAAAAACTGTCCTCTTCCTCGGCCAGATCCACTACCTCTTCTGGCATTCTGCTTCCTGTTGATCTTTTGTTCTGCTTTTAAAGAACTTTGATAGGCTTCCTCTATGGACTTGGGGGAGAGAATACTAATCTCATCCAGTATCTCCATTCGTAATCCATTCACAAACCTCGTTGTCTTTTCTGGGGTATCTTCGACATAACCTGCTCACAGATTCACTCTGTAGAATTCTTCTGTATATTCCTTCACAGTCATTGCCCTTTGTTTCAGGTTCTGTACCTGTCTATATAGAGAAATCTGATAGTCTTTGGGTAAAAACTTACTTTTCATCTTGGCGATCATCTTGTTCCATTTTTTAATTGGTGGCTTATTTGACCTTCTCCTTTCTGCCTGCACATTGTCCCACCACAGTGCTGCATGTCCCTTCAGTTTGGTGGCTGCAAACCTGACCTTCTTATCCTCATTGATTTCTTCACATTCGAAGTATTTATCCAACTCGCTAATCTAGTCCAACAATACTTCTATAGATAAACTGCCATCATAGTTCGAAAGCTCTGGCTTCAGTTTGCTGCTTGCTAACAAAACAAACCTCAATAATTTTATCTCTAGCCCTTCCTCATTGGATCCATCCATCGTAGCTGCAACTTCTTCTTCACTGTCGTCACCACCTTTTGGATCCCTATGCCTCCTTGCTTCTACTGCTACCAATCTGGCACTTAGGATCCTAATTTCTTCGCGCAATCCTTCGTCGGCTACTCTCCGAATAGCTCTACCTCAACCTCTTCTTCCTACTTCCATATTTTTTCTTCCTTAAGGAAAGAACTTTCTCTGATACCAAAATTTGGTGACAATCCCCAAGACGCCGAGGTGGCAAGCCTACATGGCGGTTGGCCTGCGTTCAACTTTTCCCGCGCTCGTATTTGCTTGGGGTTTTAGGTAAGGTTTTAATGGGCAATTAATTCTCCTCCATCCCGAGGTGGTCTCGGTCTGTGTGACACGGCTCTATGGCACAGTCTGTTGTGGTTGAGTTGGTTATGTTTCTATCAGTTTTGGTTCTGCTCCCCTGCGTTCTTACCTGGTTCATTCTGCAAGGAAAGGATGGCGCTTTGCCTCCCGTTGTCTTCTAGGTCCTTCTTCGGATGTGGTCCTCTATCGTTCTGTTAATTATGTGATGGTGTTTTTTTGGACCTGGTGGTTGCTTCTTGCATGGTTTTTCGAGGAGGTTTTGGGCTCTATGGTAGCCCTCGGTACACCTTGGCTTCTCTGTATTTGTTCACGGATATTTGATTTTACCAGGTTGACGGCACTATTTGTAACTGTTTCAGTGGTTGCATTGTCTTTCCAAGCCCTCTGCCTAACTCTCCCGGTGATGGCTTGACGACTTCTACTCGAGGCAATTCCTCTACTCTGGTTTCAATTCTCTGTTTCCTTTTACATTCACTGATAGCTTTGCTCCTAGTGAGAAGACAGTGGTCTTGTGGCTCTGTGGCCATGGTTTATGCTCTGTTGGGTGTCGGTATTTGTTGGCCCTCTAGCTGTTGGTTGCGCTCTTTTGTGTCTCATCTTTCCTTGGCTCTGGTGTCGTTGGTTATTCTTTGTTGGTCTCAGTTTTGTGGCTCGACTATGGAGCCCAGCCTCCTGTTCAGGTATCCGCTGTGGGTATTCAACCTACCCTCTCTCTATTCTTTATCATGGGTTTATGGTTATCCTACCTCACTAATTCTCTGTTTGTATATGCAGGTACTCGACCCTCATCACAGTGGTTGCAAGGGTTTTGTCTTTGGGGAAAATTATGGGGTCTTCGTCCTTCTGGTCCGGCTTTACGCAAACCGGGTAGGGTCCTTCCTGTTTATGTTATGTGGTCATATATATTTTGTTGGTAGCAGTTAGGCTATGCCTTTGTCTGTTCTCGGTCTTAGTTGGTCTGTCGATAAGTGGCCTCCTATGCACCGTGTCCTCTGCTGTAACTTTTGTTTATGAATTTGGGAAAAATTTTATGTATCCCGCCTCTGGCTGTTGGTAATGCTTCGGTCTCTGCTCAGTTTGATTTGTTTTGGGTTGTGTGGAACCCTCCTTGGCCTGTGTCGATTGTATGAGGACTATTATGGATGGTTTTTCAAGGTTCTGTGCCTCGGACCTACATGGGATTATACAATGCTATCTTTTTGTGCTACCGTGGACTTTGACAAATGTTTATACACACACACACACACACACACACATATATATATTGTAAATTTTCACTATTAAATCAATAGCATGCTTTTGTGAAATACTTGAATGGTTTCTTCTGTTGTGTTTGGCTCCTTCGGTTTGATGCACAATTTGATTAATAGTCATTCAATTCTATCATTAATTTCTATGCATAGTACATATTTCTTGTCATTTATGGAAAACAATAATGGATACCTGTAAGCTTCAATTTACTTTTTAAAAATATGTTTCAGAGCTACGCTCTTTGGTCTCTTTTCTTCTGGATGGCAGCAACCCCACCTTTGTCTTTGGGTTGCCTATTTAAGTTGTCGGTAGCCTCATTATGTTGAGGAACTACCTACAGTTACAATGTAGTTACATTCCAATTTCTGGCAGTTTGCTTCCTAACTTATTTAAAACTAATTTCTAATCTAACTACTGTTCAAATTAAAGGAAAACATTGGTTGTGACAACCTTCTTTTAAACATAAAATAACATTAAACTAAAAGTGAATTTAATTTTAATAGCTTGTCCAGTTGTCGCCTTCCTAATTGGATGCTCCTGCATCATCGTGGGGTTTATGTAAACAAGATGTTATGGTGCTACGTTTTTAAAAGAAAGCACCAGAAATGAAATTATATTTTTGCATGCCCCGAAGTCATTCCTTCATCAAAGAATGACCATGGCTTTTTTGTAAAAACACTAGCGCGATACATGTTTCAAGGTCTAGTGCACTTTAAGTGGAACACACTAAAAGTTTTTTGTTATAAGCACTAGTGTTGTATATGCTTCCGGTTCTAGTGTTCTTTCATTTAAATGTCTCAGTGTTTTTAATTTTATATGAAGCTCGGTGCATGTATATAAGTATCGCATCGGTGTGGATGAGTCCATAAAGTGCACTAAAAAAAAAATTTAAAATTAAAAATTAAAAATGATAATAATAATAATAACAAAAAAAAAACAAAACAAAACAAAACAAAAACAAAAACAAAAACAAAACAAAATGAAACGAAAAAAACAAAAAAAACCTTTGGTCGCCCATATTTTTTTAGTTGTGATGAAGTTTCATTATGAGCTCCACTAAAACATCCTTTCTCACAAATGGATGTTTTAGTGGATGTTTTTTTTGACAATATTTGTCATTCTTGTAACACTAAAAATCTTTGTTATAACCTCTTCTACAAGGTCTTTTCCTTGTAGTGACCCCAATTCCAATTAGATTGTACTATCTGCCTAATTAGTATTATTTATTAATATTAATCTTAATACTATTTATCTTAACAATGTTAATGTTAAGGTTAATATGATAAATACTAATTATATAATTAGTTATTATTTTTATTAATATTTATATTATTATCTATTACTATTAATTAGTAATGATCAATACTATTTATATTAACAATGTTAATGTCAATAATAATACTAATAGTATTAATTATAATATAATATTATAATATTAAAACTAAAAACATAATATTAAAACCTGGTATTTTAAAACTTAATATTACAGTAAAATAGAATGTTTTTTATAAAACATTTGATTCAAAACACTTATTAAGGAATTTATTAATAACAACTTGTTCTATTGGAATGTATAATGGCATAGTTTTATTAATTATCTACTAGTTTAAATTCAAATTTTATTTAACGATTTGCCTTTAGGAAATATTAACACAAAAGAGTCATATGAGTTGACTCAATATGTTTAATATAAATGCACATCGAAAATTTATTTATAAAATCAATGTGAATACAATGTTATTGTTAGTATGTTTATTGTCTTCATTAGTATTTTGTATTTTTAACTATGGTGGATAGGTTACAAATAATATGAAAAATCAAAATAAGACTGCGCAGGGCGATTTGCTAGGGTTACAGGCCTGCGAAGAGAGTTTTTTCACCATGGATGGTCGCAAAGGAGGGGGCTCCACTCCCTCCTACAAGCAAGTTGTGACCAGCAGGGGTAAAAAACCTATGGAGAATGATAGAGGTCCTTCAGAAGGAAGGAAAAGAAATAGTGAAGAGGAACAAGATGGCACTAAACCACGGGAAAATAATAGCACCAAGGATAATGAGGAAGAAGACAAGGAACAGAGAACAAAAGACAAAGCACAAAAGGGACCATGTAAACCCAAAGCTGCGGTTACACCCAGAGTTGTTTTAAATGATCCTGCTCTGCAGGCGCACAGGGAACACATGCAAACATATGCAATCATTTGCAAATTCATGGGCTTATGGCCCACCGAAAAAGCTTTACAAATGTGGATTAAATACCACTGGAAACCAAAAGGAAGCATTGACCTACATCTTGGGTCAAAGGGTTTTTTCACTGTGGTATTTGCTAATATTGAAGATAAGGACAGAGTGTTTGAAGGAGGGCCCTACTTTTATGTTGCAGCAGGCCTCTATATGCGACCTTGGATTATGAATTTTGTTCCGGAGTGAGAAACTTTTACTTCGGTCCTGGTTTGGGTAAGACTCTACTCTCTACCTCTTGATTACTGGCAAACAAAATCCTTAGCTGCCATAGGAAATAAGTTAGGACGCTTTGTCAAAGCTTCTGAGGCCACTAGAAGGGGAAAGTATACTTCCTTTGCTAGAATATGTGTGGAGATGGATCTCTCTGGAGCTCTACCAGATGAAGTTATCTTGGAAGTATATGATGAGGAATGGGTTCAAACAGTAGATTACGAAGACATACCATTTAGATGTCGGAAATTCCATGAACATGGGCACCTATTCAGAGATTGCCCTCTCAGTAAAATGGAGAACAAGAGTAAAGCTAACACAAGGAAAGATGAGGAAAGTTTTCACAAAGTGGCACATAAGGAAAAAGGAAGCAAAAGGGGGCCAAAGACACAAAAATCAGGAGGACATCAATCCAGTCAGAATAGGTTTCAAGTCCTTGAAGAGGAGGACGGGAATACAAATGCAGACCAGACAAAGGAAGGAAGTCTAGTGGAGGAGGGGAAAGAGGAAGATAGTGATCAAGTACAAGAAAATATTAAACAGAACGAACCTATAATGAATGAAACAGAGTTGGAGATGGACCATGAAATGACACAGAGTGAGATGGAAACGGAGGACCAAGAACTATAGGAAATACTTGAGAAAGAGAACCTAGATCTGGAAGGGTTCTTGGATCAAGGAACCAGGGAAGGCGTGGATTCGTTACCTCCAGAGGAGTTCACTAGAGTGCAACAGTTGTTTATATGGAAAACCCAAACCAAAGGGATGCAGAGACAAATAAATAGTGACAAGCAGAGCAGCGAAGGGGTGAAAACAATAAAAAACACACCAGGATTAGCACCCAGAAACCTAAGAAAGAAAAGAGGAAGAAAAAAGAAGAATGAGCTACTGATGGAATGTGGAAAGCTAATGATAGACTCAGGTAAGATGAAAGACCTATCCAGTTACTCCTTTACAAATCTTTAATAATGAAGTTCATTTCTTGGAATATTAGGGGTCTAGGCAGTAAAGGAAAACAAAGATTACTCAGTAATAGGATGAAAAAAGCATCACCAGATGTGATCTTCATCCAGGAAACTAAATGTTCCATTCAAAAAATAAAAGAGATTCACAACAAATGGCTCAATAGATTTGAGTTTCTGGAAGTCAAAGTAGAGAAAACAGCAGGAGGCATTCTCATGCTTTGGAACCCCAAAAAAATGACATTATAGATGCAGAGGCATCTAGGGATTATCTTTCAGTGGTCATGCAACCAGTGGGAGATAAGGATATTTACCTGGTCACGAATGTATATGGCCCCCAAAGAATGGATGGCAAACTCAAGCTTCTAGATTCCCTGCAGGATCTCAGGGAAAGACATGCAAGAATCCCTTGGATCATGGGGGGTGATTTCAATATGATCAAATCATTGTCGGAGAAAAAAGGGGGTACCAGAATTCTAAATAAAGACTCTTGTGCATTTCAAACCTTCATAGACAATATGAAGCTAGTGGATATAGTAATGAATAATGGGACTTTTACTTGGAACAATAAAAGAGGAGGAGAATCTCAGGTGGCCTCCAAATTAGATAGATTCATAATCTCAGAGGATCTCATGCTCAAGGACAAGGACATAGCTACTAGAGTTCTACCCTTTGGAGGATCTAATCATTGGCCGGTACAATTGGAAATTCAGGGCATTGGTACCCCCAGGAATAGACCTTTCAGATTTGAAAACATCTGGCTCTCCCACCCAGATTTCAGCAACAACATAGCCATCTGGTGGGCAGAAGATTTGAATATTCAGGGCACAAGAATGTTCCTTCTTCAAAAAAGACTCAAACATATTAAACTCAGGCTCAAGGAATGGAACAAGAAGGAATATGGAAATATTTTTGTAGCAAAAAAAATCTGTTGAAGGAAAAATGCAGGAGCTCAACCAAACCCTTATCATGGAGGGTTTTGATAAAGATAGAAGTGATCAGGCAACCAAATATCATCAAGAATGGGAGAACTTATGTAAACAAGAGGAGATTTTTTGGAGGCAAAAATCCAGGGTGCAATGGCTAAAAGAAGGAGAACGTAACACTAGATTTTTCCACAAATCCACTATGGCGAACAGAGCTCACAACAAGATTTCTTCAATCAAGGATGAGGGAGGTATCCTTCTCAATTCTCATGAAGAAATAGAAGCAGTGTTGGTTCAACACTTTCGTGGTATTGCACAGGAAACCTATTCAGACAGAGAGCAATCCATCAGGGGTATATCAAGACATATACCCAAGCTGGTTTCCAGAGAGGACAACTTCAACCTTAACAGACCAGTGACGAAAGAGGAGGTGAGTGAGGTCCTAAAGAAATGAAAAATGGTAAGGCACCAGGCCCGGATAGTTTCAATTTAGATTTCTTTAAAGCTTGCTGGAATATAGTAAAATAGGACATTCTGAACGTTGTGGAAGGCTCCAAGAGGGACAAGACTATTTTGAAGGCGCTTAACACAACCTTTATCTCCCTGATCCCTAAATAGGAATTGGCTCAAACTCCTAATAGGTTTAGACCCATTGCCTTGTGCAATGTTGTCTACAAGATAATATCCAAAGTTGTGGCCAATAGACTCAAACCTCTTCTTCCTTCCCTAGTTTTAGTTGAACAATCTAGATATGTGGAAGGTAGGCAAATCCTCGACAACATCATTCAAGCTCATGAGGTGGTCCACTCACTGACAATCAACAGGAAAGTTGGAATGATCATGCAATTGGATATAGCCAAAGCTTATGATAAGCTAAACTGGACCTATATCAGAAAATTTCTCATTGCTTTTGGGTTTGATCATAACTAGATCAGATGGGTAATTGCCCTAGTAACTTCTCCCAGTTTTTCAATTCTTGTTAGTGGATCTCCCTCAGAGACTTTTATTCCTTCAAGAGGCCTCAAGCAGGGAGATCCACTCTCTCCCTTTCTCTTCATACTCATGATGGAAGGACTAGGTCGATCTATCAAGCATGCTAAAATAGTTGGGAAATTCAAAGGTATCCAGCTTTCTGAAGATGGCCAGGCCTTAACTCATCAACAATTTGTTGATGATACCATGCTGCAGGGTATCCCCATGGTCAAAGAAGCTCTATCTTATAAGCAAATCCTGAGAGAATTTTCCATGGCTTCAGGTATGGAAGTTAATCTCTCCAAATCTAAGATTTTTTTCTTTAATACTCACATTGTTATTTAGAGAAATATTTCCATAATTTTGGGCTTTCAAAGGGAGATCCTCCCTTCAAAATATTTGGGAGTTCCTCTAACGGCCAAACCTTTACACAAGAGCATCTGGGAACCTGTGATTAACAAATTGCAAGACAAAATCAAGAAATGGACTATTAGATCATTAAATCTGGCTGGTAGGTTGGTGCTAACCAAGGCTATTCTATAATCAATCCCAATCTTCATGCTTTCAGCTCTCCCGGCACCAATAGGAGTCATGTATCAATTCAAATCCATACAAAGAGAATTTCTTTGGGGCAAGGGGGAAGAAAAAAAGAGATGGGCCTTGGTAGCTTGGGAAAAAATCTGCAAACCTAAAAACTATGGAGGGCTTGGATTAGATGATCCTGAGATTCTAAGCAAGGTTTTAGGAGCTATACTATGGTGGTGATGGGTAAAAGACCAAGAGGCCCAGTGGGCTAGGATATGGAAATAAAAATATGCCAACAATTGGAAAAACAATGATTTAATAAGAATGTCAGAATATAGAAAGGGATCACACATTTGGAATAAGGCATGGGATAGCCGGGGCTTAGTCCAAGGAAACAGTTTCTGGGAAATCAGAGATGGAAACCTAGCCCTATTCTGGGAGGATAGATGGCAACAAGAACCTATTTTGTTAAAAGAAGATTTGAGGGATCTCAAGGAAGAGACAGATACCAAAGGGTTATCTAAAGTAAAAGACTTTTGGGATCAAACCAGCAGTATGGGAAAATGGAGAACTTGGAGGAACTTTGATTTTAGGGATGACAACCCCCTGAAGGCTAAAGCAGAGACTCTAAAAAAAATGGTAGAACAAAGGAAGATTTTGAGGTCAGAGGGGCAAGACCAGCTAAGATGGGGCAACAATAATGAGGGAGCCTTTAATCTCAAGGAAGCTAAACTCATTCTCCTTGACCTTAATTCTCAAGCTCCAGATAAGATTTGGAAAGTCCTATGGAGACATCAAGGCTAGATGAAAATTAAACTCTTCATGTGGCTGGTTCAGCATAGGAAAATTCTGACCTGGGAAAATATTAGGAAGAGGGGTATCCTGGGGCCTTCCAGATGTCAGCTCTGTGAAGCCCAAGAGGAAACTATGGAGCACCTTCTCAACAACTGCATTTTCACCTCCAGTTTGTGGGATTCTTTTGCCACCATTTTCCAACAGACTGATAGGGACAAAGGAAGTATCATCAATACCCTAAACAATTGGAGAAGAAACTTTTCAGATAATGAAATTCTTGGCTCAGCATGGGCCATCATTCCAAGCTTCATTATTTGGAATGTCTGGAAAGAACGAAACAATAGAATCTTCAAGAATGAAAAGAAGCCTTCCCAATGCCTTTTTGAGCAGATCTTAAATCAACTCAAGGAAACGGTCGACACTATTGTGCGAACTCTCCCTAAGAACCCACCTTCAGTTGCTGATTTGAGAATTCTCAGTGAGTTGGGGTTGCAAGGACTTATTCCTTAGGGACTAGATAGGACTGTATTCTCCCTGGATTCTGAGCAAGATTTCTGGCATCCTCCCCCTAAGGGCTTTTTGAAATTCAACATTGATGGGGCTTCTAAAGGCAACCCAGGTACCGCTGGTTATGGAGGAGTGTTAAGGGATGAGAATGGAAGTGTCCTTTTTATCTTCTACTGTCATTTAGGGAAAGCCACCAATAACATGGCGGAATTGATGGCTATGGAGCAATGTTTAGATTTCCTGGAACAGGATAACCAACAAAATGTGATAGTTGAAGCCGATTCTGAGTTAATCATCAAATCGGTTAAGAGGATCAGCTGGGGAACAAAGCCAGAAAAAGTCTCAAGGAACTAGAGGCTGATCTAGGGCTTTCAATGGATTCAGCAACACCTCTAGAGCCTTTGTACAGTTAGCTTCAAACATGTCCAAAGATCGGCCAATAAATTGGCGAATCTTCTGGCCAATCAAGGTGTGATCAGCACAGAGAACAGGATTGTGATGAGCTGGAAAGAATTGCCTTAGAGTAGGTTAAAAGCAATTTGCAATGACCAGGCAGATGAAGACAGGTTCATGTTTCGGAGTAGAGCCATGGAGGCGGAGTCCGGTTAATTCAGCGATTCCAGGCGGCAGCCAGTCGGGTGGCTCTGGTTCTTCGAAGATAGGCAGGTCAGTGGGAGTTTCTTCTCTCCTCAGTTCTGGAGGAGAAGACAAAACAGAAGGTCAGAACCCGGGCACTATCAGCGGCCGCAATACCATGGGTTTTCCGCCCGTGCACGATATACCGGGTCGGGGGCGGTTTTCCAGCGATTACAGGCCTCGCAAGCGGGAAATGGTATTTCTGTTTTTGAAGAGATTCCATACAGTATGCTACACGTGGTGGTGGGGTCGGCTAAAATACTGCCCTCATCGCACACTAAAGTTCAGTGAGGCAAGGAGATTTAAAAGAGTTTTGGATGCTTTCCTTTCAGCCTCTGGGGGTAAATTGAACAATAGGAAATGCAAAATATATACATGGAATGTTCCTTTCCAAATTCAACAAAGAATATCCTTGATACTGGACATCCCAATGCAAAGGAATTGGAGCTCTTTCTCCTACTTGGGTTTGCCTCTGGCTAAAGAACCTGTCAAAGCTGAGGTCTGGACAAAACATATAGAAAAGATGAGAGGTCTTCTTCAGAGTTGGGGAGTCTCTTGGCTCAACTTAGCAGGCAGAACAATTCTCATCAAGGTTGTCCTCTCAGCCCTCCCAATCTACCAGTATGCGGTAATCATGGCTCCGGCCAGCACTCACAAACATATGGAACTCATCATGCGAAGTTTTCTCTGGCAGGGAGGAAAACAGGAGTCCAAGAAATTCAGCCTCGTCAAATGGGATCAGGTAACTCTTCCTTATGAAAAAGGAGGCCTCTCCATTAAAATTCCAAGTCTTTCCAACCAGGCTCTGGGGCTCAAATTGATCTGGAAGATTCTCTCAGGCAAAGGATCGTGGTGGGTGGAGACCATAAAAAGAAAATACCTCAGAGGTTCGAATTCTAACATTCTCACTGAATCAATTGTAGACAGGCCTTGCACCCCGATGTGGAGACTTATCAAAAAAGTTCTGCCTCACTTTAGAGAAAATGCTTCCAAACTCCCAGGTAATGGAAAGGACACCAAGATTTGGTCTGACAGAATTATGGGTTCAAAACCGAGAAATCTCCTCCAAGGCCTCCGGCCCCTGCAAGAATGGATGGAAGAACGAAAGTTAACCTCCTTGTTTGACATATCTTCTTGGAATCAAAACAGATGGCTCGACTGGAAGGATTTGCAACCCCCCCCCGACCTCAGAGAATTATGGCTCAATCTTAAGCAATCTCTTTCTGGTTCTGCTCCAACCAATAAGGGGACTGAAGATAGATATATCTGGGACTCCTGTGGAGGGAATTTCACGGTGAAAGAAGGATACAAAACCTTGCAAAACATAACCCCCTCAGCAAACTGGAATCTCCACACAGCTGCTTGGAAGTCAGAATGCCTCCCAAAAGTGAAATACTTCAATTGGACACTACTTAAAGGGAAAATTCTTACAGCTGAGAACTTAAGGAAAAGAGGAATCCAAGGTCCTTCGATATGCTGCTTCTGTCGAGCAGAGGAGGAGTCCATCCAACACACCCTTTTACTCTGTCCCTTCGCTCAGAGTTGCTGGAAGCAGGTGACAAGCCCCATGGAAACCCGCGAAAGTTTTGATCAGATCTCCAACCTTCAGAAAAATTGGAGGAAAAGCTACCCCTTCTCCAGGAAAGGCAAGCTCAATCTAATCAGAGTGTGGAAATGCATCCCAGCCACCCTCTGCTGGCACCTCTGGCTAGCCAGAAACAACTATGTTTTCAACAATAAACAGCCTAACATGGCCAGTATCCTTGCAAAGACAATCGCCAGCATTTCTGAAACTATCAGCACAAACTACATAGCTCTTCCAGATCAGACGAGCTGGGCTCAAGAAGAGAGAGATTGGTATAATAAATTCAGCCTCAACCACACCCAAAATCATCTCCCCCAGGCTAAAGTTTATAAGAAACGGCCTAATTGGAAACTCAGAGGATCCAAGGAAGAGGTAAATCAGTGGATCCTCAATCAGAAGCGCCCTTTTCTTCTCTTTGATGGTGCTTCGAAGAACAATCCTGGGAAAGCCGGAGCAGGGGGTATCATCAAAGATCACAATGGGAAAACCATTCTTAGCTATGAATGGGGATTGGGGAATGCCTCCAATAATGCTGCTGAAGCCTACAGCCTCCTATTGGGTACCTCAATTTTGTCTAGATTGGGAATAAGGAACGTAATAATATTGGGGGACTCGGCCATCATCATCGCCGCTATGATTACAGGCAAAGAGTTTATTAAGGAAGGCCTTAACAACATCAAGACCAGGATTCACGACAATCTCAGGCACATGGGAGACTCAACCTTCTTACACGTTCTAAGAGAAAACAATACAGAAGCAGACTCCTTAGCAACCAAGGCTGTCAGCAGGCAGCAAGGACAAATTCGAGAGAATGAGAGGATATATGAAAAGGCAATCCCGTAGTAGATCAAGCTGTCAGACAGCTCACCCGATCAGCACCCTCAGAATCCGTCCTTATATCAGTCATTTCAGCAGTCATACCTTCCTCGATCTTCACTACGCCTCTTCCACTATGCTTTCTCTCCTTTGCTCCATCGTGACCAGTACAAAGTATCCTCTCATATCTCGTGCTCTCCTCCCTTTGAATTCTGGTAAACGTCCCCTCCTCCTCCTCATCGACTGCATCAAGAATCTTGAGCAGGATATGCACTCAGTCCTTTTAAATAAAAATAATCCGACCTCTCATCATGGCTGGCCTCCCCCATTCCTTTATAACCACCTCCCTTCTCCCGACTGTCTCAGAACACCCCTGCTTTTTCAGAAACAGCCTTGGAAAGTTGTGCGTTCAGAGAGGAGCCTGATCGTTCTCAACAGCAGAAGCAAACAGTGCGCTTATCCTCCCAAGCCACTGTTGTCTCTCTCTCGTGCTCACCTCCCCAGCATCAAGCGAGGCAGTCATCAAAGCAATCACGAAGAGCTCGCTCCCTTCACAGCTCTCAGGTATAAATCGTGCCATTCCCAGACTCTTTGTTTGCTAACTCTTTCCTTCTTAGCAATGGCAGAGCCCTCAGAGAACAGAAAGCAGAAAGAAGCTCAGGAGGGCCATGAGCAGCAAGAGAACCCGCTGGACCGTGTGCTTGGAAACAACACATGCACTCTCTGTAAACAACACTGCTTCATGATCGCTCGGTTCATCAAACACCACAATGAACTCAAAGAGGACTTCCAAGCAGACAGCAGGTCCAAGAGGAAAAAACTAGAAAAGCAAAAAGCAGAGATAGAGAGCCTCAAGGAGAAATGCCAACACCTGGAGGAGGCCATCACCCACATAAAGACTATCGCACAGAGTATGCAAGCAGAGGCATCTACCAAGGCAAGCAAAAAGGAGCCCCAGGTGGAAGACTCGGTTAATCAGTTCTGGTAAATAATCATATGTCCAGCAAAGTTTGCCTTCTAGCTGGCCTTTTTGTCCGGCAATACAGTCGCTATCTATTCCAACATATTTTCTTTAAGTTTAATTCTCAGAAGTCAAGGGCTGCGACCCTATTTTGGACTTCTTCTCTCCTTTTCCCTGCATCTTATGTAACAACACCTGCTTAATGCAGTTTTTTATAATATAAGAGTAGATGATCATGTTAAAAAAAAAAAGTTCAGTGATATTGGCCGATGCGATATGAACCTCGGCCATCAGATTAAGCGAGGCAGATCGACGGCTATGATTGATCATGCAAGTCAGTTGTCTAGGCGATTAAGTATAGCGCTTCTTGACTGGGCGAATTAGTCCTCTACCATTGGATTGGGTCAGCAGGCTCAACGGTGACGATTAAAGCGGCATGTCTGGAAGTTGGCGGGAAGAGTTAATGCTCCTTTTTCTTGGCGGGAGGAATTTTGTCACAAGCGGGAGGCTTATTGTTTTGGTTATAATGCAAGCTTCATCTTTGTTTTGATTTTAAGAGTTTAGAAGTTGGGTTTTTTGGGGTAGGGGCAGATGCCTCGGGCCTGTTCTCAGTTTGGTTTATGGGTCTCTTCCTTATTCCACAACCCCTTGTGGAGAGATGTAAATTTTGTACTTTATTAATGTAATATAAGGTCCGACTCTTGTATAAGCAAAAAAAATATGACCGATGTTTGTATTCCTTTGAAAGATCTAAGGAACACCATCTCTAATAGTCCACTCATAGAATATAAGAATTACCATAAGAACATAATTATAGTTACATTAATTATAAAATATAATAGCTAAAACATAACATTAGTTGCTTGTTATGTGATTTATAGTTTATATTAATGCCAACAACAACTCATATACTCGAATTATATTATTTTACGTTCCATATTTCTTCCATTCAAAACTCATTGTAACAAGTTGGAGTTTAATATTAAACTCGCAGACATTTTTGGAGGTTGGTCATTTAAGAAATACGATCTTAGTCGATGCCCAAGATACTTATTCATTATGTAAACGGTGTGATATAATATCATCGTTATTATCAAAGACAAGGTTAGCCTTTTTTATTCAATTTATAATTAGATTTAACTATAAGCATGGAAATATGACACGACTAATCGTTTGTTATTACTTTGGAATTTTCCCATGACAATTGTCACATAAATATAACCTAGATGTTGAGTTCCATATTCAATTATAATTAGTATATTCAAGTTAAATTAGAAGGGTAATCAATAATCACTTTTTAGTAAAGGATACACAATTATAACAAGGGGAGCTATGGAGCAACAAGTCCCTGCTAATAGAAAGGAACAAGCATAGAAGCTGCAGATTTTGGGCTAGGATACAAACAGTAGGAAACCATTGTGTTATCCACCTTTTTTATTGCTACGACTCACTACTGGTCATGTGTTCATCCTATCAGATATAGTCTCGTAGATCGAAATTTTTGTGGAAGATGTGGTGCTTATTTTTATAAGTGTAGTTATGCTTCAGCATCTCATAATTAATCCCGAAGCATATATGATATAAACGACCTTTGTTGGAGCTTGTTGGTGGGAGGAAGCGCTCGATAAGGACCATAAATATAAAATCATCATTCACGGGGAGGAAGTTGTCATAGAACATCCGGAAATGGCAAAGAAGTCACATTGATATATTGAAAGAAAGTCACCAACCAGTTCAACCAATGTTCTCTCCCTCTTTGTGAAGCCCTTCGATCTAATTCAAAAATATGTTGTTATGTATGAAATTATTTAGTTGTGATATTATATTTGTGTTTGTACTGTAGTCCTTGCAGCCCTTTAGGCAGGGACTAATAGTAAATAAAATTGAATAATAAACTAAAGTTGTGTACTAAAAGGAATAATACAAACCAAACACTAAAGCGAGGTATTACCTTGGATATAATACAATGTTCTTTCATCAACTTCTGACAAGAAATGGGTTTTGGAAACTCAAATCTGCAACAATTAGCAAAGCATGTGCAATTCAAGACCCAAAGAATGCAATCTTAAATGTGGAAAATAAAACTTCATACTAGAAAGTCATATTATCTATACACACATTAATGTAAATGCAAAAGTGATTTATTTTTTCAACACTGGAGCAGTAGATTCTTTGAGGAATATTCAAAGAACCATCAAACAATTGCTATCAAGAGAAGATATCACAGCTAATACAAAAGAAAGGAATGACAAAATAAAATTACTAGAAAGATTTGGAGCACACACTTTGAAAGTGCCCTGATCATGGTATGCTATGAAGACCATAAAGATTTTTCCTTGTTGGAAAATGGTATGATTCTTGTATTTAGTGGGATATAATGGTCAATATATGTGTAGCACCTCAAACAACTCCATCACTACATCCTAGAGTGAGCCTTTAACATTGTGTTTTTCACTACCGTTATGCATACATTATTGAATATAGAAATCTAAAAGTAGATACTAATAAAAATAGCAGTGTTTTGTATGTCCATGAAAAGAGTCACACTTTTCTTTTTGCAAGGAACCCAAATACATGTTATCAATTGACATGCAAGTAGTGAAACCCTAACTGCTAAAAATAGCAACTTCATGAAACATTTTGCATGTTGTCAGAGCAAAACGCGTTGAAATTGTGAGCTATGAAGGACCAATAATATGTAATTAACTTTGGCATGTTGCCCTCGGAAATTTGGCTCTTGGAAAGTAGGAGAATTGCTAAAAATAACAAATTATCATAATCTAATGACATTGAGTGTGTAGCTAGCTGTAATCAATATGATGAAATCAAGGTGGACCTTAAACTTTTTGTTGGGCATGCAATTTTGGGATTAAAAAAATGGAAAAAATTGATGCATGTAACAATAACCTTAGTAATATTATACGGTTCTCATCAGTTACTAAATTCTATATAGTGTGCAAAGAAGTCAACCCCTGAAAGCTAAAGAAAACTTGGCTTCACTCTTGTATGCTTATTTTCCTTTCCCCAAGGTATTGAATCGTCAGGGGCAATAAGAAGTACGTTATTATAGGCATATCTATTTGATAATTTGGAAACCTTTTTTACCTTTGTAACTTGCCTCTATCACTTATCAGTCAAAGTTGATCTCATGTATTTATAAATGAGAATCATTTTCTGTCAATTTTAAAAATTAATGATGACCAAAAGAAGTCAATGGGAAAGAGAAGGAATTACATGCAAGATACAAATGGGAATGGTGTGCATTAAGCATCTTTGGAAGATAATATGAGATCATTGGCATAATGATATTTGAACTTGTTACCAGAGCCTTTAGCTAGAGCACTCCATTGAACTAGGCCATGGAATGGGATGTAATGACAGGGCAGCTTTACATGGTATAAAGAGACCCATGTGCACATTTTAAACCTATAACCTGCACATACTTATGAGTTAAATTACTATACTTGTGATGCCATATTGGGTATCTCTTACAATGTTTGAAATATCCTCGTGTGATGTATATCAAGGGATCTTGAAATACAGTAATATCAAGCATTTTACAATTATCTTCTCTAATCTTATCTCTACACCCCGAGTTTTGTTAGCTCAAAATCCCACAAAAAAAAATCAAAATATATATATCTAACAAACATTAGCTATAGGATTCTATAAAAAATATGGTAGTTGACCATATAACCAACTTTCTTGCTAGTTTTGTGTAAAAAAAAAGTAATTCCATTGGTTTACTGTGAATTGTGGGCACCCTTCTGAAGTGCATCCACTCTAGAAGGAATTAGACCAAAAACAAAACAAAAAAATGATCGATAAGAAAAACTTATGACCTTATCACACAGTTCAACATAATCTCAGAAAATTTTAATAGTGGATTTTTCCCTTCCAAATGTACAGCATAGGGAAAGATTCAGAATTTTACAAAACTCATAATTTTCTTTTTTTCATGAGATAACCATTGGAATAATATATGAACATAAAAAAATTTGGTTAATGTGCCACTGCAATGCAAAGTACACCCATTAGAACCCTGATGCCATGCCTGTAAGACCTAGACATTATGCTAAACATATAACAACAAAAGACATTAAATTATGATAATAACTTGTAGTTACACACTAGATTATATCAACATAAATATATTCTCATAATTTTTCAAAAGTATATTGTTTTCTCCCTTTAAACATGGTGCAAGGATAGATTCAGAAATTTACAAAACTAATCGTTCTATTTTTTTCATGAGATAATTACTCCAAAAATATGTGAACATAATTGTTTTGGCTATTAAATTACTAAAATTCCAAGTTCTAGTGCGAAGTACACCCAATAAAATATCCATGATGTGACCACAAAAACTAGACAATATGATATATTTAAATAATAACAAAAATGATAAAATCTGACAATCAATTGTAGTTGAAAACTAGATTATATCAACATAAACATGGTGCAACAAAATTCTCATAATTTTTAAAGAGTATATTTATTTTCCCTCTGAATGTATGGTGCATGGATTTATCTAGAATTTTACACAAGTAGAAGTTTTTGTTCTTCATGAAATTGCCATTGCAAAATATATATGAGCATGAATTATTTCGGTTATTGCCTTAGTATTCCAAATTTGTAGTGCACAGTACACCCAATTGACCCCATTTTGCCTACAAAAACTAGACATTTTTCCATATTACTATAACAAAATATGTTAAATCCTTACAATCAATTGTAATTTCATACTAAAATATATCAACATAAAAATTAAGTACAAGAATCACAATAGCTCTAGTATTCGTTCATGTAAATATGTGAGACTAGTCCTGAAGGATCACTGTTACCTTAAAGCATGTTGGATTCTCATTGCTAAGAACGGTATGTCCTAGTGAGCCACCATCCATCTATTTCCCTCACTTTTTATCTTACAAAATATATTCAAATATTTGGAGACTTGACCCTTTTGAACAGTCTAGAATGTGATTAAAAATGAATCTAAAATTTGGCAAGGTGCATAGTCGTCATATTTAAAATTAAATAAAATAATCATTTCATGTTGTTTATTTAATTAAACACCAAGTAAAATCTACAAGGTGTTTATTTATTTAATTAAACGTCAATTACAAAATACAGGGTGGCCTGGCATTATAGCCACATATCTCTCATGCCATGAGAGCCAACATTCATTTATACCAATTGCCTTGTTTTGGATCTGCAAGGCTTCTCTGTTAGGTTCAATTCATATTTTAGGGTTTTTTCAATTTTCGGTGTCACAAGGGTTTATATCGCCAAGATGCGTGAAATCCTACACATTCAGGGCAACCAATGCAACAACCATATCGGTGTCAAGTTCTAGTAAGTTGTTTTTTATGAGCAACATGCATGTATACCACAAATCGATGAATTGATCATGAAAAATAGGAACTTATGTTTCCACCATTACTTCTATAGGTGGTTCTAGATCCACACCTATCATTGATGCTACTGGTCCTTATGCTATAGGTGGTGCTTTCTTTGCTTCTATTCCAACTCATGCCCATGCTACCTATGCCTTTGTTTATGTTGATGTATATACTAATGGATCATATGGATTAACTGTATATTTCTTCTGTATATTATGCATGGTCTTGTGATGCATTTACGAGAATATGCTTTGGAATTTCTTGCAAATCCAGAAAGGATTAGGAGGATGAGAAATTAGATGGTGGAAATAAAATAAAAAGGGATTTCGATCTATGACAGGGTTAAAAATTATTACCAAAACAAAAAAACAAGAAAGTTGATGGTTTTGTCTTTTGCTTGCAGGGATGTTGTTGAGGTGCATACAGTAGTGCATGACAGAATTCTTCATCACCACACTACATGTACATAGATGAACTCCATGAAATCTATATCCTTCACATTGACATCTCCTTCAACACCATAATCAAGTTGTAGTGAAGTTAATGTCTGCTCATTTACTATCACCATCATATATCAAATGCTTCAATAGGTCCCATCTTTTGAGAAATTGCCCCCAGGCCCTCCATATAATGGTGAATAGTATAATTCACCATGATTATTAACCTACTACAATATAAGTTTAAACTCAATTCTCTAAATAAAAGACCCAAGAAAGGCAGAGACGAAGGATGTGCATATCGTTTCACATTTGTCAACACTGGAGAAGGTTTCAAAAATGGTTTATATGTCAATGTCGATAGTTTCATCAGTGTTTGAATTGATCTCCCCTACAGTTTAAAATAGAGAAAGGAAACATTAGGCTTTAATGGATTCACTCTGTTGAAGCACTTACTCCTTCTGCCTTTCAGGTTCTTGTTGAGGTTCCTTTTGATAGATAGTAAAAATAGGATCCCCTTTTTGCCTTCTTCCTAGCCTTGCGGCCCAGAGCGTATGCAATAAATTCCTTGGAGTGGTATCATGAGGCACCTCGCCTGGTTCCATTACCTTGTAGCATATCTATGAGTTACCTATTCCAAATCCTATGTTATAATGTGCAAGTCCACGTACAATCTGGAATTATTGATCTTTATAGTGAGCCCTTGCCAACTGGGAGGATAACATGCAAATGACAACAAGCTGCCATAAAGAGAACATGCCCAAATTTTGGTATTTGAGCAACTGCATGTATTCATTTCTGAACCATAATTGTTGTCATCTTGTGTCGAAGTATTGTTGCATGCACTAATGCAAGATATTGCAAGGTGAAAAAGCCATTGCAAGGCACTAAAGCAGGCTATTACATGGCGTAAAGGAACCGCTCACAAGTAGTACATACAAAGAACAGAAGTTATTGCAGGGCACAAAAGAAGGAAATGCTTCAAACCACGTACTTGGAAAACATAGCTTGTGGAACCGTTCACAAGTAGCACATGGTCAGTACATGCAAGTAGCATATGACCATTACATGCAGATAGCCATGTGGTGTGGTGTGTGTCGTATATGACAAGGGATATATATTACCAAACCAATCCAAACATTTAATGCTAATAAACTAATGATAACATTAGTTTGGGTTCAAAAAATAATCCTTTCAACCAAGAAATCATATGAATAATATATCCTCTCTCCACCTCTCTGCCTCAGGAAGAGGCCAAATAAGATGAACAAAAATCTTATTGGTCACCAAAATCATTGCATCCATGTGATAGGTTAACTAACAATGTTTTATGAAACAGGGACTAAACACTTTAGGTTAATTTGAGGATAGATTAATGTCAGGGAGTAAATTCGATTCTTATTAATCCCATGTCATAGATGGCAGGGACTAAATAAAAATTTGGTTATTATAAATCAAGTCTTGAATCAATAGCACATCCAACTTAGTTAATTAACCCATTCAATGACATAACACAACCAATTTTTTTTGTCCTTTATGAAATAAAAATGTATCATAAATAACAACCATCTGATAGGTTTTTTCTCAATGCATCACTGTTGTTCAATGGAAGAGCAGTCAGAGTGGTTAATGTTATAACCTTGGTTCTACATCATATGATTTACTTGTAGACATGGAAGTAAGATTGACTAGACAACATATAAGCATAATCTTTTGAATCAATGGTAATGCTTACATATTCTTGGTATTGAATGTATGATTATCATAATAGTTGCAATTATTTATAAACCCATCGGAGTCTGCATCAATTCAAATTTTCATTGATTACCCTAAGTACTAGATTCATTAAAACCCTCATTACCAAATAAAATATGCATGGCATGAAATGGGGTGAACCTGTGCATAATCCCATGCTTATAGGTTGAGGAATCTAGGCGAACCTGCGCATGAGCCCCTACATGCAGGTTCACGAATCTAGGTGAACCTACACATAAGCCCTCGCATGCAGGTTCAAGAATCTAGGAGAACCTGCTATAATGGCCCCTGGTTGATTTTTCTAGTAGAAAAATATAAGACCAAGGTCATGGGACATGTATTCTAAGCTAAATGTTTTGAAAAACATCCTAGTGGGTGCCACTTTCGGTTATTTATGGCTAAGGAAATTGGAAAAGGCATTGGCAAAGGAAAATTGGCATTAATTGGCATTTTTTTAATGAAATAATTGAAAATATGAGAAAAGGGAGATGAAGAGTCACATATTTGCATGAGAGGGAAATTGAAGGAAAAATTAAGAAAATAGAGGTCTCAATGATAAAAAGGCTTACGAGGATCAGTTCACAGAATTTGGTCAGTTTAGATTTGGAGCTCTCTTCTATTTTCTTATTCTCTCACACTCTTGCACACTTAGAGAATTATTGGAGCATGCTTGGAGAACTTGAGTATTCACAAATACCTGTATTTGGATAAATAAGGCAAAGGAAATTGGAAAAGCGTAAGAGAACTGTTGGATCAACAACTATAGCTAGATTGATTTTCAAGTAACAGGTTGTAGGTATGATTTCCTTATTGGTTATGTCATGCATGGTACATGCATGTGGTTTCTTGGTTATGTGATGTCAATGGCATGGATATTTTCCTGGATTGACAATGGCTTTGAGCCTTTCCTTTCCATTTCCTAGATAGACATGGTATTGTGGGTTTTTCAACTTGATTTTTTTTATGGTTGGTGCTCATAATTACTTATGGTTGTGGGTTGGAACACACACTTTGGAAGCCCCAAAACAACTTGGGTTGAGTTACTAGTCTTGGAGCCTAGGTTGAGACAAACGCTCTAGAGCCCTTGGTGGGTTGAGTTACTAGTCCTTGGAGTAGGGTTGGACAAATGCTCTAGAGCTATGGAAGGTTGTAGGTTGAGTTACTACTTCCTAGAGCCCTAGATAGCTTGGGTAGAGACCATCTAGTTGGTGTTAGTGATGTCTGACCATGAGGTGGAATCACTAGTTGAGGGTTGAGGTGGTTTGGCCTATGGAAGCCCTAGTTTGGTTTTGTTTGGTTTATTCTATGAGATCCCGCATTCACGCTTGGAATATGGTGCAAGAGTGATTGGATGAAAGAGAGATTTGGTTCATCCCAATCTATGGTCAAGTGGTACGTGGAAATCCCTAACTTGGTTGGCATTTTCGTATGTTAATATGAGGTATTTTCTATTGTGATCTACAAGAATATGTATTGATTATGATGGTGATATTATGGTTGAGTTTCCATGGCTTCTATGTTGGTTATTTGTTGCTTATATGTTGGTTATATAATGTATATTACCTATGGCTCATGACATGTTTTGATAATTTATTGATTGGTTGATGAATGCATGGACTATTAAGTGCTATTACAGATAGCTAGAGAGGGTTTAGAGACTTCTCAGACATTCTCAAGTGAATACTCTTAGTTTATGATCAGATATGCATTCATGACGTGTAGCTTACGTGTTCACCATATGTTTGACGAAATGACTGTCATGGTTAGACATGGTTAGGTCAAGTATCTGACTCAAGTTTAAATGCTTAGCTTTGTTGTCATGTCTATTATGATTCTGCAGTTATGGGCAGTGGTTTGGAGGTTGTCCTAGAATTGTGGCTCAGATCACGGGACCACACCCTCTGAACTAGGCAAGTAGGGTCACAACTGCATGGAGGCAGTGTTGTGCATATGGTTTGAGACCTATAACTACTTGGAGGCCTTGGCATGCATGCAATTGGGGGGTAATTTGTGAGAAATGCAGCCCCAGCTCAGGGTTTGTTCACCTAGGGTGGTTGTTTGGCCCCTAAGTGTCATGTAGCCCTAAGGGATGTTGTGAGTTGTCAGTTTGTAGGCCCCACTTCCTTAACTAGAGCTTGGAGGTTGGGTCATTTTATAGTAACCCTTTGTCTCATTTTTAGCCTAGTAAGCGAGTGAAATTGGGTAAATATGGGACGGGTGGTTACAAGGTGGTATCAAATCTATGTTGCAGCAATAGACCTCGGGGTAGATGTGGTTGATGTGTATACATGTATAATTGTCTATGTGTTTGTCATGCATCCATATTAGGCTAGACATGCATCATGGTGGTCATTATGCATTTATTTCATCATGATGGTGTTGGTATGTTATGATGTTGATGTGTTTGTTGAGATGGAGCAAAAGATGCAGATCATCATAGCAAGGTTGTAGCACTAGATCGTCATACATGTTTATATGTTTGGGATACAAGTGTGTTGGTTAATGGTTGTTGTAGGCATTATGGTTATGTACATGCCTATCATTATATTGCTATTGTGGTTACATGCGTGATAGATGCTAGTTTATCAGTGTGGTCATATGTAGATGCATCAGATAGTCATGAATGGTAGTAACTTGTTGTAATATGCATTGTGGTCATATGCATGATTATTATGGTCATTGCAGCTAAGATATTGATGATATTATGTATCATGTGAATCTGGGCTAGCTTGTGCAGATGGTTATGGTTATGATATTAAATAATAAGTCGATATATTTGTGATATTGTGGCATACTAATCTGGAATGACTTGTGCAGATGTGATAGCCTCTCATGAGATACATTGATGTATGAGTTTGATTATGTCGTCTATTTAGTTTATATAACATGTTATGTTTACAGGTTGTTTGAATGTTTGAATAATTGCATGATATGAGTATGTGTCTATAAGATTGCATGAAGAAATGATCTTGTTTTAAGATGGTTGTACTAACATAGTATGTGCTAAGACACATGATATGTACTTGAGTACAAATGGGTGCTAGTTGTAGTATTATGACTAGTGATTGTGAGTTGATTATGACATGGTTGTTAGTCTTGGTAAAGGTTGATTTCAAATTCATAGACATGATGTCTTGAACTTTGGAACATGTGACTGGCATGTGTGAATAGTTGTAGGGAAGCATGCTTAGCATTAGCGTGACAAGGTAACAATTGATTTGTTTATATAACTAAAAGTTGGGTGATGTGATAGCATGTAATAAGACTCAATTGTAGCAAGGAAAAAGGTAAAAGGAATGAATTGGGTGAGAATTCCTTTGGCTATGTTAGGAAATTGTAATTCCAAACGAATGGGTGCTTTGCATGAATACAAAAAGTCTTTTTAACCTTGAATTTGGCTAACATTTTGTAGATATGTTCTATATTCTTGATCATGTATTTGACAAGTATAACAGCTAGTTTTCCGTTATGGTTGGATTCATTAAGGGATTGGAGTCCCTTGAGAAATGATATATGTACGTGTTCATTTATAGGTCAACGAGCTAGGTACAACAAGGTAAGGTAACTGGTATATTGTTATGTTTATTTATACACTGACAGTTGTGTGTTTATGGCAGTGTGATGTAGGGGATTTCATGGCAAAAGACTGCCATGAAATATTGAAGAAGGCTTGGGTTGAGCTTTCCCTTGGAAGCATTGGAAACCAAGGGGATTGAGTCATGGTGTATGTTGAAAGTTGTGTGCTTTCAATGCTTTGTGATTTTTTTGCGCATGATTTGCAGTTTCGTTTATTTCTAGTGCATGGCCATGCCACTTAGTTTGTGGTGCCATAATGTTATTTGTTTTCATGTTTTTCTTCTTGTTCTTGACTTTTATGTTTTTAGGGGCTTGGAAATTGGTTGGGGAAAGAGGAAATTTAATGGAGCTCAGGGAGAGTTGAATGAAACCCAACAAGTAATGTAAGACTCAGATGAAGCCTGGTGCATGAGTAAAGGGCAGCTAAAGGCAACAATGTGACGACTAGTTGGATTGGTTAGATCCAATGGGGTAAACGGACGATGGCAGAATAGTCATGAGAAAGGTAACAGGGAAGATAAAGCAAATGAATTTGAGGCATCAAATGCCTTGGCTATATTAGGCATCGTTGTTCTCAATGTTGTGGATGTTGTGCACAAATAAAGGGATTTCTCCTAACCTTGACCTTGTGATATTCGGTAATTGTGTTGTGATTATGACTATGTTGATGCTTATATATGTATACATGTACATATTTATATCATTGTCTAGCAGGGTCGTTAGGGATCATGATTGTTTTATGCTAATGTTTATATTTATATATGTTGATGAGGCTCATCAATAGGTATACTATATGGGTCACAATTCCACTCTTGAACTTATTAAATTGACTTTTCTCACATTTATCTACATATTTTGTTATATTATGCTTAGTGAGAAGAGTAAATGTGAGTTACTATGTCATGTGGCCTAATGTGTGTTAAATGTAGGAATTGGAGAAGTTTTGGGTTGACTTGAGTGTAGGAATTCGGAGTAGGCAAGCAAGAGAGATTTTAGGACTTGGTCTCCCTCCTTAACTCTTCAAATCATTCAAAGATAATCTCATCAGCTCGGTGTCACTGACATCCAAGCAAGCTGAGTTCATTGGAAGCCAAGCTAGTGACATTCAAGGAAGAGTATTCTCGAGTTAAGGTACCAAGTATCTATATTTTCTAGGGAGATGTTGGTAGCTCCAGTTTTGTATAAATAAGAGAGCCAATGGACTCATTAGGATTCAATTTTTTGTTGTAGCCAAGAGGTCATTTGAGCTGAAACATTTTGACTGTTATTATTATGATGTACTTGAAATTTTTATGATAATGAGAAATTTTGTTTTGATCCAGCACTAAGTTGACTCAGAGGGCTGAATCTCTTGGGTTAGGGCCCAACCCTAGCAGCAAAAGTTCCTCTTTTGTAGTTGTATTCTTAGCTTAGAATGATAGTTAGTTGTTGAAGTTTATTTATGTCTTTTTGTTAGCTTAGCAAGTTACTTAAATTGTTTCTTAACCTTGTTTCCATTAGTTTAAAGAGGTAGATTAGTGTTGCAGTTTAGTGAAGGAAATTATACCAGAAAATCTTGTGACAGTGGCCCCTATCTCATCTCCCTCATGGGATCATGATTAGAGGACCCCACTCTCACAGCCCCAAAAATAGAGTTTGTCTTTTGTTTATTGCATAGATTAAGTTTCATTCTTAGCTAGATAATTGTTTATGATTTCTTGGAAGCATCTGTAGTTGTTATCTTGTTTTATTAAGGTTGTTGTAGCTTAAAAGGCAATCCATGTCATAGATCTAGTCCTTAACAGTAGATAGATCAACTTCCTCAAATTCAACTCATCTTTTCCATGTGGACATGTAGTGATTTATAAATGAAAAGAGAAACAAGTTTTATTGCAGGGATTGTTGATCTACAGGAAGGGACTCCTCCAACCAGCTTCACCTAGGTCTTCTCCACCTTCTGTCGAGGCATACCAACCCATAGTCCAAACCTCTATTTTCCAGCCACTGTGAGCAAGCTACCTTAGGCAAATCCGACCTCCTTGGGGTGTTGGGCTTGGCCTTGGGTGATGTTCACCTTCCCTACACCTTCTAACACTATCATGCACCCCTCCAACACCTCATCTCACTATCTTACCCTCAAAACCTCTCAGCTAACTTCCTGTAGCAATTCAAAACATCCTGTAGCAAATCAGGACATCTTGTAGCAGTTTCCTATAGCAAACCTGTAGCGGCTTGTTTTGACCTTATTTTGTGATGGGGTGTAAATCACACTAAGGCAATAAACCCCTCATTTACCATCACTCAAGCGTAGACCTGTGGTTATAAACCCACATTCTATCGGAAGCGTTAATTATATGCTTTTGCCTTAAAACCCCGGGACCACACATCTTATAGGAATACATGGAAAATATACGAAATCTTACCTTTTTCAACAGCCCTTGCACATTTCCCGATATATACCTTTATCACTATCGCAATCGGGCGATAATGTGCCTTCCCTTCTTTCTACCGATATGCGATAATACACAAAATACATATAGGAAACATGGAAACCCCGCAGTCAATGCCTAAGCCGGACTTCAAATATTATACACCCGCATTCAGAACTCCGTCGGGTCCGCTCTCGGCTTCAATCCTTTCTACCTTCTCCGATCACCGATCGTGCCTCATCGCATATCGATGATATCGCTTAATCGCATATCGGCATTCCACCTGCCCGCCAGCCTTAACTCCTCCAGTTTGCGATTAGCGATTAAATCGCGACCGTCGATCTGGCACTTGATCCGACGGTCTACACTTAATGCCTAATCGCAATTGCTTGCTCCTACAGCCGGGTCCGATAATGCATAAAGGTTCCACCGATGCGATATATCGGCAATCGCTCATCGGCATTTCTTGAAGCCTGAGGTCCGCCCTTTATAAACCATATTTGCCGATGCGATATCAATTGACTCTGTCCTCAGTGATATGATCCTGTCCGTTGATCATATCGATCCAACGGATCCTGTGCATCACTCTTCACTTCTCGTTCTATTGATGGACTTACGCTACACTCAGGTTTCCTCTACCATACTCTGGTTTTAAACACGATATCCATATAAAAATCATTCATTTAATCAATGGATCGCCATCGATCCTTCTAGTGATCGATGGTTGATCAACATGCCTACTAATGGGATTTTAGTCATCAACACATATATACAACATAATTACTTGAAAAGGCAAAATACACAGTTCCTTTGCCTGCACACTCCTCTCTGTGTTCACCGAATTCTGCCTGGATACATATGCTAAACAGAATCACTAATACAAATAGAATTTATCATTTCATAATGAATCACACTATTCCACATGCAGAATCAACTCTCTGTATATTAACATACAAACACATGATTGCATATTGAGGCTCTCCATCCCTCTCTGGCCTGATTCTTCTAATTAGAGCCTTTGTTTCCTAAACTGCCTGTAGGCTTACGATTCCATCGTGAATCCTCTCGAATCCCCTCTCTCTCTGTCTCTTCAGAAAAGACAGGAAAATACATATATGCTCTATCTAACAGTCTCCTTCCACATATGAAGGAATTCACTATATATTTAGAAATCATATCCTACCCTAACTAATCAATATAACTACTTGGCTTGATCTCCACGCAGGGAGGATCACTTGCCACTTATTCTCTAATTTCCTTAGTATTTGCAACAATATAACTACTTACATACTTTGAAATTAATAAAAATTAAATAACCAATTCTTCCTCCAAACTCTCATTAGCCACAACATGTGACCACACCATCACATTGCTGGCTAGGCCTAGATGCTCCTGCATCATTTTGACCTGAAACTATAGGATAGCCTAGTATAGGAGTAGGTTAATCGCTCAGTTTGGACTCCATGACCAGAAGTGCGACCTAGACCAGCCTTCCCATTCCTTTCCCTCCTGCAAGATCGGATAGCATTAGCTTTTATATTTCTGAAGTTAGCAATTAACACTTTTTTTGCAAATGTGAATGAGATAGTTAATGCATGCATGTTTGAATTCTAAGATGATAGAGTAACTTTCTATTTTCAAGTAGTCATGATAGCTAGATGATCAATTGCAATATTAGCATAGTTTCATTTCTGCAAGTGATTTGTGTCATTTCATAGCTAGATGATTTATGGCATTTCATACCATTTAGCAGCTTTCATTTCCTGAATAGACAAGCATTTACTTTCCCTACACTAGAACTAGCTTTACATTCATTGTTAGTAGTCAGACTCCCTTTAGTTCAATATAGGATTGGTCTAGAAACTCAATGGTCAATTTCCCCAGTTGAGAAGTGACATGAATAGAATGATGCATCTCTTGTGTATATAGCACTATCACCTCCAAGTTTGTAAGAAACCTTGAGTTAATAAAGTAAAGTTGGTAGCCCTAGGAGTTGCATCATTCTTGCTACAATAATGAGGCTCATCATATGTATGTATTTCTGTATGTCGTTGCCTAATAGGGTTTTTATGGATCGTTCTTGTGGAGAAATGATTGTGTATGCGGGTGGATGGCATGAAGAGGTTCCTGTTTTTATGAGGAATCAAGTGGGAAGAGTAGCCCTAATAGATCTATGAGTTTAGTATTATGTGGATATGGTTTGATATTATGTGCTTACAATTATGCATATGTTTATGTTATGGATAGGATAAGCTGAGGGATACATTAGTGGAAGGAAAGCAATGTGATCTGCAACATACTCAGACAAACATGGAAAGTGGAAAGACACTAGAGGCAAGGTTACCTGGTAGGGACAATGTGGTCTCTAGATGTGCAATACTATTGTTGTGTATATGTTGTACATGTTTTATATGCAGTGTTGTGTACATATGGTGTTGTGTACATGTGGTGTGGTGTACACGTTGTACATATGGTGTTGAGTACATCTTGTACATGCGATACTGTGTACATGTGGTGTTGTGTGCGTGTGGTGATGTGTACTTGTTGTACATGTGTTGTTGTTTACACGTTGTGCAGGTGGTGTTGTGTACATGTTTTATACGTGGTGTTGTATATATGTTGTACATGTGGTATTGTGTACATGTCGTACATGTTGTGTTGCGTACATGTGGTAATGTGTTATGTGTATTGTGTAGTCGTTGTATCATGACATGTGTATTATTCATTGTATTGTACTTTTTGTACATATATGTATTGTGTTGTACACTGGTGTTGTAGGGAAAACCGACACCCCCCATTTTTTACTTATTGACTCAAATAATGGGGACCCTTTCTATAAATTTTTGGCTAAGCATATTTTATGATTTTCATTTAATTCAATTGTCTTACAGTTTTATCATTTTCATCGGATTTATGTTTTTATTGTTTCATTGAATCCGACTTTTCACAAGCTTTCCATCGATACTTGTTTTGACTCATTTGGTCAACCGGTTTGTAAATGGCACTCCTTTGAAGTTTTATCGTTTTCGTGCCTAGACTAAAAATGTAAATAACTATATAATATTTCAATTTTGTAACTAATTAAGTTCAATAGTAATTCATTGTAAATATTGACTTTTAGTTAATTTTTATTAATTTTTCATTTTTCACTAATGGTCCTACAAAATGACCCAGCTAAATCATACAACGGATGAAATCATGTTTCAGAATCTTGGTAATTTACTCTAATTTATTATTTTAAAACAAGTTGCCAAGACCGGATTCTCAAAATTGCAAAGTGGCTATAGTCCAATTTGTAGGATTATTAATTCCACATGGACCCCACTTCATATCACTTCCTTCCTTCCAAGAATTGCGATCAAAAATTGCAATGTGATATATCACATATCGCAAAAAACAAAAGCACTCATTTTAAAAATTAAAACTTTTTGAATTTGTGATCCAATTTAGTTTATCCGGGAGTTAAAAAAAATTATCCTAAAGTTTCTCACACCTTATCCCTCCACCTCACTCACCTCACCTCACCATCAACCTCACGTCACACCTTATCACTCCATACCCTCCACTAATTCCTCACACTCCACCCTCCTCACACTAATCCTAATAGTGAGTGTTAAATGATTTTGTAATTTAATATATATATATATATATATATATATATATATATATATATATATGATTTTAATTAATTATTAAATTAAAAAAATTAATTAATTTTTATTAATTAAACACTTAATAAAAATTAATAATGCAGTTATAATTAATTTTTATTAATTAATTAATAACAACAATTTAATTTAAAAATAGAATTAAAAAAAAAAATCAGATTTTTATTCTATGCAACAGAAATTCCAGAATTCTGGCAATTTTAATATACCAACTTCAGGAGCGCTAAAATGGAGTTTTACTTGACCAAATGAGGCCTAGGACAGCTCATAGGAAAGATAAAATCATGGAAAATATTTCTGAGGGGGTTTGATTAAAATATTTGATCATTTATTGGGTCTAAAATCCAGTAGACGGTCAAGCTTCAAATTTTTAAATAAAACTATTTTTTCTGAGTTTTATTTTCTGCATTTTCATTTACCCAAGCCTCTTCTGAATACAAATTCATTCGTTAATAATATCCTTGGCCAATTAAATCATCACAGGCATCAATAGAAAGCTCAGATTTCCTTTTCAATTATTTATTTAATTGAATTTGATTATATTTGTTTTAATTCCAGATTTAGCATTTTAATTTTGTTTTGATTTGATTTTGCAGGAAAACAGTCGAAGAGATAAAAAGAAAAGAAACTCAATCAACGAGAAGGCTATAGCAATAGAAAAAAAGAATTTTAAGCCAATAAAAATTGATTAAACAGATTTATTCTTCTACAAACTTTCTTATTTTAAGTTCTTTTGTAAATATTATAATTATCAGATTGTAGAATGTAATAAGGGTTGCTCTCCTCTGCAATTCTGGAATTCTAAAAGAACTTTTGTAATAAGAATTTAGAGTTGTAGGTGGGAGGAGACAAAATCTCATATCTAGGGATTATTAAGGATTTTTCTTTTGCATTTCTGAATTATGTATGGAGAACAGAGCTAGCACTTTTGCAGTTCTTGTTTTAACAGCAAAAGTTCAAGTATTGTAAAACACTGTTGGAGACCAGAGCCAGGGAAACTGATTCAATAAATTGATATTTATAATACTATTATTTTAAATGTTGGTTTCATTTTATGATGGTAGGAATGTGTCAATTTATTCATATTTGTGCACTTTTGTCGATATGGGTAATTTGCCTCAATAATATGTTATTATTTATCTCTGCTCTTATGGATTGAATTCTGATTTCTGAGTAACTATTTACTCAGAAGTTTGTCTTATAAAATTGATTTATTAAATAGTGATCTGTTTTGAACTATTTCTGCATATTATTGTTTAATTATTGGAATCACTGATTTGACAATCAATATCATTTTGTGAACTTCTTCCTCAATGTTGTTGGTTTATTAATTTAGTTAAAAAGTCACTGAATAGAATATGTTTTGGTATACATAACATCAAGTTAATTGAACTACTTCGTTAGCTTGATATTCATTATAAGCCAGACATATTTAAATCCCAATCATTTAAATATCTTTCTCTTAGTTGGGTTAGATCTATATCTGCCTAATTGAAATAGGATTAGGATTTAGTTCCTTTTACTTGCATTATAGAATAAGTTTGCATCTAGATTAGTTTCTACATCCCTTTAAGTCCTCTTCCCAAAAAAGGAAAATTTTAGTTGTGGCTTGGTTGAACCCCAAGTCAACTTAAGGATCATTTTCTTGCCTGATCAGCAAGAAGGTTGATCTGATCTCTCTTCTTTATTGGTGGATGAAAGTCATATTTTAAGCCATTAGAGATTGGGAGAATGTAACTGGACCTAGTTGCACCAGTTGGAACCATCATTCCAAACAGAAAAGGAGTTACTTTAAGGTCCGGACCGGGTGGTCATCCCCTAATGTTGAGGTAGACATTTTTGACCTTCAACAATTGGGTGCAGGTGTATGTATTGTGTTGTGATGTACACCAGGTGTAGGTGTATGTGTTGTGTTGTACATCAGGTGTAGGTGCATGTATTTTGAGGTGTTTTACATCGTGTGTGGGTGTATGTGTATGGTGTATACTGCGTGTATGTGTATGTGGTTGAAGAGAAGGCATTGGGTGTTTGTTAGGTGTGGTAACCGATCTAGTGTGTGTATGGAAAGTACAAAGAACAAAGGCATAAGAAAAGAACTGATTGAATGATAAGTATCAGTATTTTATTTCAGTTTTTATTATGCATGTGATATATGATTTTGATTTATGATTGTTGCATTTTTTACTAACCGGATATGATATATTTATACATGATGATTTGATCAAAGAGCTAGCTTGACTTGTTGTGACAGGAAGTAAACAGAATTGCAGGTGTACCTTATTGACAAGTTACCAATGAGGTGTGATTTGAATTTATTTCAATTCATTTTGAATCTAATGACAATTATGTGCTTGGTACAAGAAAGTGTGGAAATGCTCGGTTTGGGTGGTTTAAATTGGCTGCCAGAGGATTAGCAGCAGTAGCAAAAAAGGAATTGGAACATGCAATAGTATGTTGGTAGAGCACTTCAAGAGCAGGGCCATTATGGGACATTGGTACCAAATAGTGTCCATTGATTTCCATGAGAATGCTATGACCAATAGATGGTTTTAAGGCAGGGATATGCCTTGGTTTTTGGACCTTCCGCTGCGAGGAAACCTTGCCAAGGGATGGATCGCCTGAGGGACTATGTAGCAGAGAAGGGGATGCTAGTGGAACTTCGAAGGTGAGTGACTGCATGGAAGGGGGTGATTGGATTTCCCGGGGGACTGTTTAGCAGAGAAGGGAAGGTCGGGGAACGAAATTGTTTTGGTCATTAGCATTGTCATATGGAATCAGAAACACATTGGGAGTGTGTCCTATAAAAATGAGTTGGAAATTGTTCACTGAGAGGACAAGTAGCGTAAGGATTGTAGTGTTGGACATTGGATGCAGGTTTGACTTTGGCAGTGGATTCTGGACTTCCTGGGAAGGAGGTGAATCTTGGTACTACTTTTAAGGGTGGAGGTGTGAGCCTCTAGATTCCCTTGTTTACTAATGCGGGCACCATATCCTTTTATTTGCTAGTGAGAGAAAATGTGCATATGTACATGTGTATGTAATTGTAAATATTGTATCGAGTTGTGGTTATAAAGCTCCATAAACAGTATGATTATTTGTTGGTTGATGAAAATTTGCATGAGTACATATGTGGTGTTTATTGTAAATATCGTAATAAGTTGTGTTATAAATCTCCAATAAATTGTATGATTGTCATGTTTTCAACAGTGGATATTGTAAATGCTACAACGAGTTGTGTTATAAATTTCCATAGGCAGCATGTTTTATTTTCAGCGGTTGTTGGTTATAAGTGTCATTGAACACTGAGGACGATGTTCCCCCAAGGGGAGGGGTTTGTAACAACCCTTGGTTGATTTCCATGTAAAAAAAATTAGAAGACCAAGGTCATGGAACACTTATTCCAAGTTGAATGTTGGGAAAAACATCCTAGTGGGTGTTAATTTTGATTATTTATGGCTAAGGAAATTGGCAAAGGCAAAATGGCATTAAGTGGTATTTTATTTATGAAATAATGGAAAATAGAAGAAAAGGGAGATGAAGAGTCACAAATTTGCATGAGAGAGAAATTGAAGGAAAAATGGAAGAAAAATGAAGAAAATAGAGGCCTCGATGATAAAATTGATTATGAGGATCAATTCACAGACTTTGGTCAATTTAGCTTGGGATCTCTCTTATATTCTCTCACATTCTTACACACTTAGAGCATTCTTGGATCATGCTTGGAGCACTTGAGTATTCACTTGTATTTGGAGAAAGAAGGCAAAGGGAAGTGGGAAAGTGCTAGGGAACAGTTGGATCAGCAGCTACAACTGAATTGCTTTGCAGGTAACAAGTTACATGTATGATTTCCTTGTTGGTTTTGGCACGCATGGTACATGCATGTGGTTTCTTGGTTATGTGTTGTTAGTGGCATGGAGATTTTCCTATATTGACAATGGTTTTGAGCCTTGCCTTGCCATTTCCTGGATAGCCATGGTGTTGTGGGTTTTTCCACTTAATTGTCTTATGGTTAGTGATCATAATTCCTTATGGCTATGGGTTGGAACACACGCTCTGGTAGCCCTATAACAGCTTGGGTTGAGTTACTAGTCCAGGAGCCTAGGTTGGGACAAACGCTCAGGAGCCCTCGGTGGGCTGAATTAATAGTCCTTGGAGTTGGGTTGGACAAATGCTCTAGAGCCGTAGAAGGTTGTGGGTTGAGTCACTAGTTCTTAGAGCCCTGGATAGCTTGGGAAGAGACCGATCTGGTTGGTGTTAGTGATGTCTGACTATGAGGTGGAACCATTGGTTAAGGGTTGAGATGGTTTGGTCTTTGGAAGCCTTGGTTTGGCTTTTTTGTTTATTCCATGAGATCCTACATTCATGCTTGGAATATGGCTTGGGGGTGATTAGCTAAAAGATAGATTTGGTTCATCCCAATCTATGGTCAGGTGGTACGTGGAAATCCCTGACTTAGTTGGAATTTTCATATGTTAATATTAAATCTTTTCTATTGTGATCTATGAGCATATGTATTGATTATGATGGTGATATTATGGATAAATTGTCATGACTTCTATGTTGGTTATTTGTTGGTTATATGTTGGTTATATAATGTATATTATATATGGCTCGTGACATGTTTTGATAAGTTATTGATTGATTTATGAATGCATGGATTAACAAGTGCTATTGCAACTAGCTAGAGAGGGTTTAGAGCCTTCTTGGTGATTCTCAGGTGAAGACTATCATTTTAGGACCAAATATGCATTCATGGCTTGTAGCTTACGTGTTCACCATATGTTTGACGAAATGATTGTCATGGTTAGGCCTGGTTAGGTCAATTTCATGACTCAAGTCTGAATGTTTAGCTTTGTTGTCATGTCTATTATGATTCTGGAAAGTCTAGGGCAATTCTGGGTAGTGGTATGGACGTTGGCCTAGAATTGTGGCTCAAATCTCGGGACCGCACCCTCTAAATAGCGCAAGTTGGGTCACAACTGCATGGAGGCAGCGTTGTGCATGCGGTTGGAGGCCTATAACGACATGGATTCCTTGTCATGCATATGGTTGGGGGTTAAGTTGTGAGAAATGCATCCCTAGCTCAAGTTTTGGTCACCTGGGGTGGTTCTTTAGCCCCTGAGTGTCTCGTAGCACTAAGGGATGTCGTGAATTATTAGTTTGTGGTCAATTTGTAGGCCCCACTTCTTTAGTGTTGGAAATAATACTGAGAGGGGGGGTGAATCAGTATTATCACATTAATAAAACTTTTTCAATTCCATAATCAAATTCATATATGCTACTTCCACAACTTCTTAAGATTAAGTTAATCGATCTTCAATGAGTGCATTAGAACATTATCAACCATATTATCAGTTAACAGATGCAGTAACATAAAGTAGATCATCACACATAAGGCACACACATGAACACAATGATGTAAGGTGGAAACCCAATGCGGGAGAAAACCACCTGCTGCAAGTCATCTCAATCTTCTTCTTAATAAGAAAATTCTTTTACAATATTTGTACTGGTGCAGCCTTATACCAGTACGGGAGCTACAACCCCCTTTGCTCTTGTACTAGCCGATCCATTTACTAGTACGCAGGCTACTACCTGCTACAATGCTCCAAAGATTTCCCTTAGCTCTTGTACTAGCTTAGATACTAGTACGTAGGCGCCGGCCTACAATCTTCTCTCCTTCAAGTACCACGTTTCATCAATTTTCATACTGGATACACTGAAGCACAACCCATAAACTGAAAGGCCACATTTCATCCAATTTTCATACTGGACCCAACAACAACATTGAAGCTCAAACAACCTTCTGAAACACCCAATCAACTGTAGTAACTAGATCAACAATAATAGGACCAAACCCAGGATGCAACAATGATAAACAAAGATTTTAAGAGAAGGAAGCACCCTGCTCAACTGCTAGCCTGAGTCCGGACTCACCCTGCTCAACTGCTAGCCTGAGTCCTGGACTCACCCTGCTCAACTGTTGGCCTGAGTCCCTGGACGCACCCTGTTCAACTGCTAGCCCGCGTCCCGGACGCACTCTGCTCAACTGATAGCCTGCGTCCCTCGCTCTGAGTCTTTTGAACTGCCTGCGTCTCGGCGCACCTGAACCCTTCTGCGCCTGCGTCCGGCGCACCTGAACCCTTCTGCGCCTGCGTCCGGCGCACCTGAACCGGTTCGCTCCTGCGTCCCGGACGCACCTGAACCCTTACTGCACCTGCGTCTCTTTAGATATGAAAGATATTAAGACTTCAAGACTAACCCAAACAGTCAGATCTACAGATCTGATCGTGCGCCATAGCGATCATAGTCCATTAGAAGATTCGCCTTCATAGATCTGGACTAGATCTCACCAAAAGATATTCAACAAAGATGGTGCTAAATCCAAATGAACTCCTTTGCTTTATATAGGCAAGCTCTTCCCCAAAACATGGAACAATACCACGAGCCGACACTATAGAAACACAAAACCGTCGGCTAGATACCACACAAGAAACCCCCACGTGCTTTTCTTTGCCTTGAAATGTGTGCACTGGGTGGACGCACCCCCTGAACGGCTGGCCTGCGTCCTTGGACGCGGGTTCTGCATGGTATACCTGCGGGGACGCACTTTCTGTAAGGTGTACCTGCGTCCTTCATAATTTCAACAATATTTGAACCTCTGCTTACAAAGAGCTTGCCATTTGATTCCTTTGAGCTATCCTGTAATATGTCACATCTGATATCTCTTCTGTAGATTCATCTGAATGTATATAAGTGAGATGATCTTCTATGAGAGTGTTGCCATCAAGTACAACATATGCATCATAATGCCAACATTTAGTTGGAGCTTCGAGGTCGGGTCATGTGATAGTAACTCTTTGTCTCATGTTTACCCTGGCAGGTTGGTAAAATTGGGTAAATGTGGGACGGGTGGTTACACCTGTTCATTACTCTGAACCTAAGTGAACTCAACATGAACCTGCAAATCAAAACATTCTCTTTCAATGGCATATCACAACCAAGTTTTTTATCCTTTATGAAATGAAAATGTATCATAAATAACAACCATCCGATAGGTTTTCGACCAGTGCATCATTGTGGTTCAATGTAACATAAGTAAGAGTGGTTAATGTTATAACGTAAGTTCTACATCATATGATTCACTTGTAGAGATAGCGTATAAGCGTAATCTTCTAAAGCAAATATAACAACACCAAATAATATGGTAAATGTTAAATAACAATCTGACTTTATATTAAAATTGAACCTGCACATTAACCCACATTAACATTGTCACATTGAACCTGCGTTCAACTTGTGTATCAAACTAACACATCGAAACGATCATTGAACTTGTGCATTAACTTCATCGCATTAAATCGGCACATTGAATTGAAAATTGATCCTCACAACATTCAAACTTAAATCAAAACATAAAATGTCCTGGAATGGAAAATTGAAACTCTCCATAATCAAACGGAAATCTAATTATGAATTGGCCAAACAAATTGGAATGTGTGCGCAGAGGAGGTGAGATTAATGAGAGGAACTAGAGGGTGAAACACGTGATGTTGAAGCACCCAAAGAGCCCGCGGGTATTGATTGCGGTCACTCACCTAGTAACTGAACGAAACAATTTTATTCCAATCTGCTTAACAAGTGGCGAAATATATGATATTTAAATTAAATCTATTATACTTTGATTTGAAACTAAAAACTCATTCAAATATTTTTCATATCATCCATTAAATGATATATAAAACAAAAAATATTCTTTTAAAATCAAATATTTTCCATTCATCTATTAAAATATCAAAAACAAAAAATATCCTTTAAAATCAAATATTTTCCATTCATTTATTAAAATATCAAAATTCTCCAAACCCACGTCCATAAGTTGAAATCAATACACCCATCAACATAAATATTAGTTAGAAGCTCTCCGAGCTTTAATGAACATACTCGAACCATGTGTGATTTCGTTAAAATCGTGGGTATTCTCTTGGAATCGTGCATACAATATCATTGATGCCTACTTGCGTGCGGTTCAACATATCAAATTTTATGGGAAGATGCTACATATATAAATATAATTTATATTTGTTAATGTATGTGATTTGAGGGATTACATTATTACTTAAATGTAGTAATTTTATGAATTAATAAGTGGACAAGGGTTTTGCACGGGTGGAATGACCCTAGGGCTCTCATTTATTGGTTTTAATATATGAAATATGATGGGTTGACATAGATTAACTTAAGTAACTATTATTTTGAATGTAATTACATAAATTAATGTGTGATGAAAGTGGTTAGGAGTATAATAACGTTATTATATTTAAGTAGGAATGGAATCACCCAGAGGGGTGGAATAAGGAAGAGGGGTGGAATAAGGAAGAAGTCTAGATGTTTTATTATTTATATTAAAATATGATTATAAAATAATGGTTGAAATTGCAATTTTATGGGTTTATATTTTTTATTGTAAAAGTAGATTTATAGTTTTTAAAAAATTTTACTGTATCTAAATTCTGTAAATTTGAAATTATAGCAATTTGTAGTTAGAGTTTGGGCAAAAATGGTGAATATGTTTAAATTGTACATATTTAGATTATGTTTGGAGAAAGTTCCCACTAATTTAAAGGCTGATATTTTTACCCTCTCACAAAATTAGAATTATGTGATCAAGTGTAAGTTGGTCTTTTTATGGTAAAATACATATTTTAGGGAAACTCATTCAGAATTTCCCCTCATTTTGAAGATGGTACCCAGAGTTAACACTATTTTTCCTTTTAAAGATGGTACCTAGGGTAAACCAAATTTTACAAGAGTTTAAGGATTTTCAAAACAATGGTAAAAAATATTACAACAATATACTTATTAAAAGGTCAATGCATCATCTACAAAAATTAAATATAAACTAGCATATATCCATCTTAACTTCAAATCTACCCAGTGTTGAGAGGGATTAAATCTCTCAAAAAGCAAACATCTTTTTTAGTACAAACTTGAGGAAATGTGTGCATCTCGAGAGATTGCATTCCTCTTAGCGCTTGGTAGATTTGGAGTTAATATGGTTCTATTATGGTTCTTGATAATATTATTTATATTTATATAAACTTCACATCTCCATATATAGAAATATTCTTATTTTTAATTTTATTAAAACCCTAATAATACATATGTTTACATATATATGTGTGACAAGCATCCAAATTGTGATCATTTCAATGTCCATTCACCACCTTTTTGTTACATTTTTCCCATCCCCACATCATATTATAATCCATTTTTCCCATAATAATGCATTTTCTACCAAGGTAAAATATTTCTCTGATTATGTCACTTTTAGTGTTTATTCTTATGCATTAAGGAAAGAATCAACCCTTTTACGTTAACTAACAAGGAAAACAATAGAAATATTGCGAATAAATCCAAAAAAAGTGCCCCTAGAGGCATCTACAAAGGATAAAAGAGTCATTGTTGCAACCCCTTTATGTTGTTGCAACACCTTTTTGTTGCTACCACAACATCAATTCACCTCCAGCATATCAATGATGCAACACCATCATCGTTGCCATAACACCATCACCAATGCTGCAACACAATTAGAGCATTGATGCTACAACACCTTATGTTGCAGCGCGATGGAAGCAATGTTGTTGCAACACCTTATGTTGCAACATGGTGGAAGCAATTATGTTGCAACACCTTATGTTGTAACATGGTGGAAGAAATGATGTTGCAACACCCTATACTATAACACTTCTTAAGTCTCAATGCTACAAGACATCGGCTACCAGAAGAGACTACTACAACTTTGAAGTCAAATGTAATAGCTTAACATAGGTCAACCATCTAATTCATTGTTGCCACCCAATCGTTTCCCAGTGAAAGAATCGACCACCTACCACCCAATGGGGGAAAGACAAAGAAATTTATTTGTCAAGTAGGCTTCTGACTTGATTTCCTATTTCTCACATTAGTTGAGTGAATCAACAATTCCTTCTTTTGACATTTTGGTTGTAATGAAGAGGGAGCAATGTGAAAATCTAAGATTTTCATGGTTGTCCCCTGATTCCTTAATTAAAATGGGAAACTAAGACATTGTATAAATACCCTTGTTCTACTCGAGTAGAGATTAGGAAAGGGGGGGGGTGTGGGGGGGTGGGGGTGGGAGTATTCTTGGAATTGTACTTTGATTTCTATTAGTATAAAAGTTTGTTGTTCACATTTCTTCTCATTTCCTATGTGTTGGATGTGATGATCATATAAGCAGGCTGCAAGTTTAAACAATACCTTGCCTAAGGAGGTAGGGCCCCCTCCTTAGTTAGATATTCCCCATAATCTTAGATAGACTAGGTTATAATTCATTTCCATATTAGTTTGTTCAATTATTTACCCCATATCCTAAATTACATATGTTGTTGCAACAATTAGTAATTACTCTATTTTGTTGCAACTCATTAGCATTCACTATGTTTTATGATTAAAAGTTTTTGTTGCAACTTGTTACATTATTGGCTTTGCCTCCTAATATTGTGTTGATTTATTGAAGAAGATGTTCATTATATTTACATTCTTGATTTAGCTAGTTGAATAAATCATCTGCATTATAGTATTTTATCAACTTAAAAATATGTCATTTGCAAAGTTTATGAATGTTCAATAAACCTGATCAATTCACCTCCTTATTTCCTACCTATGTATTTACATTCCAACAAATTGGTTTATTTCTTGTTTGTGTTTACTTTTCAAGAGAGTGTTATTTATTTCGTGCTTTAGTGATTACTTCCCAGCAAGGAGTGATTTACATTTCTATAAGAGTGTTGTAGCTACTATTTCCTTTCATGCAAGTGTGATATTTCATTTCTGCAAGTGTAAGTGTGTTCAATTCCTGCAAGTGTGACATTTCAATTTATGATGGTGTGAGCCTTTCAATTCCTACAAAGTGTGGCTTGGTGACTTATGAAATAACATTAATATTTAGCTATGTCATCTTTAAATAATACCACAACCTCATTGGCACTTATAGATTGTATTAGCATATATGGTGCTCAAGTTCCATACAAACACCAGATTGATAATTAAATGAGCAACTTCTCAATTATCCACTAAAATGGATCTATGCTTGTTCTTAATAATATTATTTATATTTATATAAATTTCATATCTCTATTTATAGAAATATTCTTATTTTTAATTTTATTAAAACTTTGATAGTACAAATAAGTTAGATATATATGTGCTTGGCACTTTTCTTTAACATTTTTTTTAATTTAAAATTTTGATGTGATAACATTAGTTTGGAAAAAGAATTTATTATAAGTATTAAGTTTTGAAATGTCTATTAATTAAATTTAAATATAAAATTCTAAAATATAATGGTTAAGAATATGAATAATTATTTTAATTTATATGTTAAAATGATATTAATTTATAATTATTATTTATATGTAATATATATAGAAATAATTTTATTTTTAATTATATATTAATTAATTAAATTTATTAAGTTTTTTTATATTTCCTAATTATATGTTTTGAAATACCATGATTATAAATATGAATCATTATTATTTAAATTTATTTTAATGTTGTATATATATATATATATATATATATAATTGGCAATATTCTATCTATTATATGTTTTGGATGATTTTCAGGAATATTTTTTAGTCTAATTTGCCCAGAATTCGACAAAGATTTGTTGGAATCACAAGTTTGAGTTGTGAACTTTCCACATTTCAAGTGCTCCAAGGATTTTTCGGGGTGGTGAATCCATATATGCAATGAAAAACTCAGTTTAAACAACAAAAATAAAGATTTGAACAAAAGATATTAGTTGGATTTCAACCATAAACTTCAAAACATATAATAGTTAGATAACACGATTGAATTGAATAAATTTATTATTTTTATTATTTTTCAATTGAGTCGATATTATATTTTGTTATTATTATTTTTCTTTTAACACTTCATTTTATGTGTCACTATAACATTGTAAATCACCTATCAATATAATTAACCAGCATAGATCCATTTTAAGTACGAATCTAACATGAGCCAAGAGGGATCAAATGATGGGTCCAGCCCTTAAGACTTTCGGGTTAATGATAAATTGTTGATTGGATTTTATTAAGCGGTGGTTGGTTGACTTTAATGTTGTTGTACTGGCATTTTATTGAGATGAGGACATGTGTCCTGGCCTTGGGCTTTGTTCCTTCCCGCTCCTTCTATGCTCTGAAACCCTGACTGTTCATTTCATTTGCTATTTTCATTTTGTTGTGTCGCTATGCTGCCGGTGAGGTCTCTGGTTCTGCGGAATGAGGGTTTACTCTGTTTCTTTGTTTGGGGTTTCGCTTCCACTGCGCCTGGTTTGCAACTTGGTGAGGGTTTCCGCCTGCGAAAGATGTCTTGGCCTGTTCCGTGCTCGGTTTCGAGACCTGGGTTTGGAACCCTTGGTATCAGTCTCTGTTGTCGGTTTTGCTCGGCTCTAGTTGTGTTTTCTGTTGCAGCTCTAGTTTACTTGACTATTCACAGTTTGACTGTTTGTCTGGTTTTGTCACAGGTTGCAGTTATGGAGTCACTCGGCTTTCGGCTTCCACTCGGCAGTCATCCGAAAGGTAAGCCCTCTCTCTATGCTGGTTGTTCTTATTTTGTCTTTCTCAGTCGCTGACAGCCTCTGCTCCTCGTGGCAGCGAGCAACTCTGTGGCTGTGACCTCAATCCTGTGGCTCCTCTTCTGGCTTGCACAGGCTCGGCTCTCCCTCGGTAAGTTCTCATAACCCTTCCCTCTATTCTGGTTGCATTTTATAAACGTAGTTGTGGTTTTTGTTCTCCGTTGTTGATGGCCTAGTTGTTGGCCAATGCAGGTGAGCGACGAGCTTGTTCGTGGTCCTCACACTATGTCTCCTATGCCTGAACCGGGTAGGGTCACTCCTTGGTGTCTTCCTATTTGATTAACTGAGGGTTTACTGTTCATAAGGTTTTTGAGTCTTTAGTTGTAGTTTGGCTTCGACTCTGCAGTTTCTTGGCACTGTGCCTGTGGCTCCACTGTGTATTTGTGACTCTACTGTTGGTAGTTAAATATGTATTAATGTGGTCCTACAATGACCTCGCAGGATTTGTAGTTTTGGTCGACTCTGTTCTATTTATTGGTCTTTGAACAGTGAACTGTGATGCTCGGCTTTTGACAAATATATATATATATATATATATATATATATATATATATATATATATATATATATATATATATATATATATATATATATATATATATATATACTGTAGATTCGATTGTTAAAATTTACAAAGGAAAATGATTGTGTATTCATTTCTGTACCTGTAACTTGTTTGGGTATTTCTTCATCGATAGCTTTCTCGTTCCTTCGTGAACTTGCTCTGTTTGTGCCGCTGGCTTGTCTGGCGCTCTCCTCGCTTTGGTGCTTACTTTTCACTCGCCTGTCTTTATTATGCTTATGGAAGAGAAAATAAATTAACAGTATTCTGTAGGAAAGATTCTAAAGCTGTAACATGAATGGATTCAGATGTTTGTCTTCAGAAAATGTTTCTGTGCCTTTTCTTCTTTCAATTCTAGGATGGTCAAAAATATTCCATCAGTTGTTTTCCCTTTTCGTTTTGTAGAGAACACTAGACAGTTAGCCAACTACCAGTAGTTACATTATATGGTTACATTAAGTGGTTTCTGAATAACTGTCTTTTCTTGCTTTGTAATTTAAAAACAAATTTTAAATAAAACTAAAAAGTAAAAAGAAACACGTAAGAAAAACACTAACACTGGCTGAGACAACCATTCCTAGAAATGTAAATAAAAAAAAAACTAATGAAACTCAAGCTATTAGAAAGAGACAAACTCCCAGCCATGACCTCCCTGAGCTAGATGCTCTTGCATCAGGCTCCTGGGGTAGGTGAAAATTCATGGCTCCAGTCCATGAGCTCCTCGATAGAATACCCTACACGTCGTATCTGTCCTACATCAAGCCACAAACTATCCTCAATAGGGCGGTTCTCCCACATGACGAGGTATTGTAGGTACTCCTTCCTCTGAGTCCACCTGGCCACTTGTGTGTCAAGGATTTCTTTGATTTCAAGTGGCTGAGCTGAAGGCATTTGTCTCATCCATGAACTACTCCTTTCCTGGGTGTCTCGCTTTGGCTGTGCCGAACTATCCTCTTCCAGATTGGTAGTGTATGGGAATAAATCTGCCACATTAAAGATGGGTGATATTCCTATACCTGGAGGAAATTGCAGTTCATAGGCATTTGCAGAAAACTTACGCAGAATTTTACAAGGTCCAATTTTTTTGAATTTCAGCTTATTGTATTCGCCCTTAGGAAATCTTTCCTTACGTAGATGCACTAGGACCTGATCCCCTACATTAAATTGTACCTCACGTCATTTCAGATCTGCTTTCTGTTTGTACCTCTGACTGTTGTCCTGTAATTTCATCTTCACCTGCTCATGTAGGTCGTTAATTGCTCTTGCAAAGTCTTCTCCATCAGCACTTCTTCTCTCTAACTGTCCCAAATCCCGCAGCTCATGCACTCCTCGGGGATGCATTCCATACAAGATCTAAAAAGGACTACTTCATGTGCTTCGATTCGGTGAATCGATGTAAGCGAATTCCGCTTGAGCAAGTACACGATCCCATATTCGTGAATTTTCTCCAACTAGACTCCGTAGCAGGTTCCCTAAGCTTCTGTTCACTACCTCCGTCTGCCCATCAGTCTGTGGGTGATAAGTGGAGTTGAAATTTAACTTCGTGTCTAGCTTTTTCCACAAGGTGTGCCAGAAATTCCCTGTGACCCTGTCGGAAATAATGGACTTGGGTAAGCCATGTAGTCAAACGACTTCAGAGAAAAACAAGTGTGCTACATGGGTAGTGTCACTGGTTTTTCTACAAGGAATAAAGTGTTCCATCTTCGAAAATCGGTCCACCACCACCATGATGGAATCAAAACCCTGCTGTGTTTTGGGCAGACCTGGGACAAAGTCCAAACTGAGTGAATCTCCACGGTCTGTTTGGAATAGGCAAGGGTGTATACAACCCCGTGTTCTGACTGTGCCCTTTCGTCAACTGACATATCTTACACCTAGTCACATACCGTTGTACATCTCTTCGCATCTTCAGCTAGTAATAGAAATGACTAAGCCGATCCAAGGTCTTATCAATGCCGAAATTTCTAGCTAGACCTCCACTATGTTTTTCCTAGATGATGTTCTCCCTCATCGAACATTTTGGGACACACAGTTGTCCTCCCTTGAATAACAACTCCTCCTCCAAGTTATAGTCCAGCCATGGAGTATTGTTCCTCAACAACGGGTTCTGGTAGGCTTCATAAGCCTCCTTGAAATCTGCATCTGTCTGATACAAGTCCTTCAGGTGTTCAAATCCCAACACTTGTATCGTGCTCTCCTGTAAGAGTAGAACTCTTCTGCTTAGTACATCTGCTACCTTGTTCGCTTGACCACTGATATGATTCAATACGAATGTAAAGCTCTACAAGTACTCCACCCATTTTGCATGTTTTTGATTCAGCTTATGTTGCTACATAACATACTGTAATGCAGAATTATCGAAAAACAAGACAAACTCATTACCCAACAGATAATGCCTCCAATGCTTCAAGGCTTGGATGATGGCATAAAACTCCTTGTCATAAGATGTATACTTTTGCCTGCTTTCATTCAATTTTTCGTTGAAATGGGATATTGGTTTGTCTTCTTGGCTGAGTACGGCTCCAATGGCTGTACCAATGGCGTCACAATGAACTTGAAAAAGTTTGTTGAAATCAGGTAGCCTGAAAATTGGCCTCTCAATGATCTTCTTCTTTAATATCTGGAAGCCTTTCTCTGCAGCTTCAGTCCACTGAAAAGGTTGACTTGCCTTCTTGATTGTATCCAACATAGGTGCGCAGATTCCACTAAAATTATTTATAAACTTGCGATAGAAACTTGCCAACCCATGAAAACTTCGAACTTCGAACAGACTCTTAGGGGATGGCTAGCTAAGTATAGCTACAACTTTTTCTGGGTCCATTTTCAGCTCATTTTCTGCAATCACAAAACCCAAATAGATTAACTCCTTCTGAAAGAAAGTACATTTTTTCAGATTTATCAGCAACTTGTTTTGCTGCAACTTCTCTAGAACATATCAAACATGTCAAAAATGTTCCTCCTTGGTCTTGCTAAAAATCAGTATATTGTCAAGATACACAATCACAAATTTCCCAATGAACTCCTTCAACATCTCGTTCATCAGGTGCATGAAAGTACTAGGGGCGTTACTCAACCCAAATGGCATCACCAGCCATTCATACAACCCTTCATTAGTCTTGAAAGCTATTTTCCATTCATCCCCTTCTCGGATTCTAATCTGGTGGTATCCACTCTTCAGATCTATCTTCGAAAAATATGTTGCCCTGCTCAAAAAATCCATCATGTCATCCATTCGTGGCAATGGAAACCTGTATCTGATTGTAATTTTGTTTATTGCTTGTGAATCTATACACATCTGCCACTCGCCTCCTTTCTTGGGAGCTAAGACTGTTGGAACTGCACACGGGCTTAAGCTTTCCCGAATCAGTCCCTTATCTAGCAACTCCTGTACCTGTTTCCTAATCTCCTCATTGTCTTTGGGGCTCATCCGGTAAGTAGCTTTATTCGGTAAACTAGTTTTAGGGATGAAATCTATGTGATGACTGATACTCCTCTTTGGCGGTAATTTATCTGGTAGATCATCCACCACAATGTCGCTGAATTCCTGCAACATTTCCTGGATTTCTTCAGGTAAATCAGAAATTTCAGTGTGCAATAGCACTACTCTCGGTCTCCTTACAATAGCATACTTTACCTCGTCATCTTCAATCTATTTCAGAAATTCTCTTCCGCCCACCAGTAATACTTTTGTTTCACTAATCTTTGCTATTTCTTCCTCCTTGATGGGTACTAGCGTATGCTTAATCCCATCCTTGACAAACTTGTAATAGTTTATTTTCCCATCATGAACAACTTTTTGGTCATACTGCCATGGTCTACCTAGCAGAATATGACACACGTCCATGGGCATGATGTCACAAATCACTTTGTCCCTATACTTGCCAATATGGAACTCCACCTCACACTGCTCATCAACTAGCAGTTGGTGACCCTTCTGTAACCATGACACCTTATAGGGAGTTGGATGCTTCAATCGTTTTAAACCCAATTTCTCCACCATCTCTATTGCAACCAGATTATGAGTGCTTCCATTGTCTATAATCAGTTTGCAGCATTTTCCATGTGACTTGCACACAGTCCGGAATAATGCCTTTCTTTGGGTTTGTTCAGTTGTTTCCTTTGTCGGTTTCAGCAGAACCTTGTTCAAGACTAAGGCCTCTCCTGTCTCCGGTACATTCTCTACCTCTTGAGGTAGTGCCTCTGCTTCCTCTATCTGAGCAACATATGCTCCTCTTTGACCAGCCTGTTCTCCTTCAGGACACTCAAAGGATCTGTGCCCCCACTTGTGGCACTTGTAGCACTGGTAGGCAGCTCCTCTACCTCTGCCATTTCCCCTTCCTCTCTGGTATGGCCTTCCTCCCCTAGTGCTACCTTCCTTTTCTACTGTCCCTGAGGTCTTTGAACTGCTGCCCTCTTCACTGTTGTTGGCAGTTCTTCCTCTACCAAAGGATTGTCCTTTCCCTCTGCCAGTTCCTCGTCCTCTCCTGGCATTCTTCTTTCTTGCGATATTTTCTTCTGCCTTTAAGGCACTCTAGTATGCTTCCTCTATGGTTTTTGGGGAAAGAATACTTATCTCGTCCAATATCTCCAGCCTTAGGCCATTCACAAACCTTGTTGTCTTTTCTAGGGTGTCTTTAGTATAACCAGCTCTCAAATTCACCCGATAGAATTCTTCAGTATATTCTTTCACCGTCATTCCTCTCTGCTTCAAATTCTGCACCTGTCGATACAGAGCAATCTAGTAATCTTTGGGCAAAAACTTACCCTTCATCTTGGCGACCATTCTAGTCCACTTTTTAATGGGTAACTTATTCAATATTCTCCTCTCTGCTTGGACACTGTCCCACCATAAGGCCACGTGTCCTTTCAGCTTGGTGGCAGTGAATTTAACTCTCCTATCTTTGTTGACCTCCTCACACTCAAAATATTTGTCCAGCTCACTAATACAGTCCAACAACACTTCTGTGGACAAACTACCATCATAGTTCGGAATTTCAGGCTTTGGCTTACTACTAGCCAACAAGACTAACCTTAACAATTTGATTTTAGGTCCTTCTTCACCTAATCCCTCTGTTGCAACTACAGCTTCTTCTTCACTGTCGTCTTCTACTTCCGGATCCCTTCTCCTTCTTGCTTCTACTGCCACCAAACGGGAATTCAGGATCCTAATCTCTTCCCTCAATCCTTCATCTACTACTCTTCGAATAGCTCTGCCACGACCTCTTCTTCCAACTTCCATTTTATAAGAAAATTAGTTAACTATACCTGCTCTGATACCAAAATTTGATGGGTCCAGCCCTTAAGACTTTTGGGTTAATGATAAATTGTTGATTGGATTTTATTAAGCGGTGGTTGGTTGACTTTAATGTTGTTGTACTGGTGTTTTATTGAGATGAGGACATGTGTCCTGGCCTTGGGCTTTGTTCCTTCCCGCTCCTTCTATGCTCTGAAACCCTGACTGTTCATTTCATTTGCTATTTTCATTTTGTTGTGTCACTATGTTGCCGGTGAGGTCTCTGGTTCTGCGGAATGAGGGTTTGCTTTGTTTCTTTGTTTGGGGTTTCGCTTCCACTGCGCCTGGTTTGCAACTCGGTGAGGGTTTCCGCCTGCGGAAGATGTCTTGGCCTGTTCCGTGCTCGGTTTCGAGACCTGGGTTTGGAACCCTTGGTATCGGTCTCTGTTGTCGGTTTTGCTCGGCTCTAGTTGTGTTTTCTGTTGCAGCTCTGGTTTACTTGACTGTTCACAGTTTGACTGTTTGTCTGGTTTTGTCACAGGTTGCAGTTATGGAGTCGCTCGACTTTCGGCTTCCACTTGACAGTCATCCGAAAGGTAAGCCCTCTCTCTATGCTGGTTGTTGTTATTTTGTCTTTCTCAGTTGCTGAAAACCTCTACTCCTCGTGGCAGCGAGCAACTCTGTGGTTGTGACCTCAATCCCATGGCTCCTCTTCTAGCTTGCACAGACTCGGCTCTCCCTCGGTAAGTTCTCATAACCCTTCCCTCTGTTCTGGTTGCATTTTATAAACGTAGTTGTGGTTTTTGTTCTCCGTTGTTGATGGCCTGGTTGTTGGCCAATGCAGGTGAGCGACGGGCTTGTTCGTGGTCCTCACGCCATGTCTCCTACGCCTGAACCGGGTAGGGTCGCTCCTTGGTGTCTTCCTGTTTGATTAACTGAGGGTTTACTGTTCATAGGGTTTTTGAGTCTTTAGTTGTAGTTTGGCTTCGGCTCTGCGGTTTCTTGGCACTGTGCCTATGGCTCCACTGTGTATTTGCGACTCTGCTGTTGGTAGTTAAATATGTATTAATGTGGTCCTACAATGACCTCGCGGGATTTGTAGTTTTGGTCGACTCTATTCTATTTATTGGTCTTTGAACAGTGAACTGTGATGCTCGGCTTTTGACAAATATATATATATTTATATTGTAGATTCGATTGTTAAAATTTGCAAAGGAAAATGATTGTGTATTCGTTTTTGTACCTGTAACTTGTTTGGGTATTTCTTCGTCAATAGCTTTCTCGTTCCTTCGTGAACTTGCTCTATTTGTGCCGCTAGCTTGTCTGGGCGCTCTCCTCACTTTGGTGCTTACTGTTCACTCACCTGTCTTTATTATGCTTATGGAAAAGAAAATAAATTAACAGTATTCTATAGGAAAGATTCTAAAGCTGTAATATGAATGGATTCAGATGTTTGTCTTCAGAAAATGTTTCTGTGCCTTTTCTTCATTCAATTCTATGATGGTCAAAAAGATTACATTAGTTGTTTTCTCTTTTCGTTTTGTAGAGAACACTGGACAGTTAGCCAACTGCCAGTAGTTACATTATGTGGTTACATTAAGTGGTTTCTGAATAACTGTCTTTTCTTGCTTTGTAAATTAAAAACAAATTTTAAATAAAACTAAAAAGTAAAAAGAAACACGTAAGCAAAACACTAACACTGGCTGAGACAGCCATTCCTAGAAATGTAAAAAACTAATGAAACTCAAGCTGTTAGAAAGAGACAAACTCCTAGCCATGACCTCCCTGAGCTGGATGCTCCTGCATCATCAAATTTCTTCACGTGCAAACTTCTATAGAGTGTAAAATACAATGTGTTATTTTTTGTTGTTTCAATTGTATTTTTGAATGTTAAATAGAATATATATAGGACCAAATAAACGTTACCATAAAACTTAATTTTTTCATGACATATACATAATTTTTTTAAATAATATATAATATATACTCAATTGACATTAAAATATTTTGCATAACATGTACATCGAGACATTTTACTATGCAAATTAAAATGGTTTTTTATTATTTACATATTTTTAAGTATATGTCAATATTAATTCGTATTGATATTAATTCTTATTAAAATATTTTATCAATAACCAAATTATAAAATTTATTCATACATTTTATATTATTATTATTATTATTACTATTTTTTTAATTTTAATTTTTTCTTATTAAAATATTTTATCAATAACCAAATTATAAGATTTATTCATACATTTTATATTATTATTATTATTACTATTTTTTTAATTTTAATTTTTGTTTTAAAAGGGAATGGACTGACCGATAAACTTACCTGTCTTTTCATAATAGACAAATAAATCTCTTCACTAACAATTTTTTTCACAACTTTTTATATCAATTTAAATTAATAACTTAACACATATATAACTTTACATATATACTATGTGCCAAAATATATATATTTAAATTAAAAGTCAAAGTTATAAAGGGATATTTTAATTACCTTGCTTTTCCACCTAATGGAAAGGAAAGTTGCGTTATAAATGGCATAAATAATGTCCATGTCTTGAAAAAATAGGTTATTTGCGGATATAATATTTAGAGCAAAGAAAAAGGAGGTCATGATGACTCACCTTCCACCTACCTTTGCAATGAATCATAAAGATCCAAGAAAGAATCCGCTATCCCCCTTGTTCGTCATATCACATCAACTTTTGAAATGTCCTAATATTATTGTAGGACGACGAAGAGAGACGTTACGGGGTTCACGTTTAAATGGAAATTTTGATCGCACAAAGTGGGGGAGGGTGTCGCCAATGATTAGAGAGAGCGAGTAGTTAAGTAAGACCCACTTTGCATTCTAGTCCACCCATTCAAGTGTTTGGAGGGATCACTTATGAGAGTGGCGTACTCAACGGCATAAATTGTGTGCGTGTTTTGGCAAAAGAAATCGAGTAATGCAATAATGATCCAATAATAGAGGAAGCAAGTTTTCACTTGGATTTGTAAAGATTATTTCGATTTTGCCATAAATAGTTAATCTTAAAAAGAAAGGGTGGCATGTGGATCTAATAGATTGTTGGATTAACTATATTAATTAATAGTGAAATTTTTATTAAAGATCAGTGTTTTTTAATTAGATTAATTAATAATGAAAATTAATTATTTTATTAAAGATTATTGATTTATGTAAGAAAGAAATGCTAGTTCATGATTGAATTTTTTAGTATATATAATAATTTTTTTTGGTAAATTAAAGGTTTTTATAAACCATGAATGATTATATATAGTCTAGTTTTTTATTTGTATTTATATAATATATGAAAATACTAAATCGTTGTACTAGTTAATTAAGGAGTGTGAACCATTTGATTTCATGATAAAGGGGTGGCTTATTGTTATATCTGGACAGCAACTATACCTAGAATAGAGACGTACAAATGGAATAACCCATGGTTTGGCAACATACCAGACGTAGGGTGTTTGATGCTATGGCACCACCATAGTATCGCTTATGGGGGAGTGAGTTGAATGAGATAAGCATTGCAAGACTCAACACCAGAATTTGTTGAATATATAACTTAAGTTATTGATCTAGGAATAACACACCAACCATGCCTATAAACTTGCTATGATTGGTCTTAGAGTTATTGAAATTTTCAATCGTATTGCTCACTCACAATGGTGCTCTCTCTCAAATGCGACTTGCACTGCAACTTGGTGATGTGATTGGCTAAGGTCGCAAATCGCACATGTAATAACCAGTTGTAGTAGAATTTGAAAATGTGACCTGGCTTCATGCGACCTTCCACAAATCGCACTCTCCACTTACGACCTTTCCTCAAGTCGCATTGTGCTTTTGCGACCTTTCCTCAAGTCGGTTGAGCTTCTACGACCTCCAACAAATCATAATCTCTACATGTGACCTTTCTCAAGTCGCTTTACGACCTGTGATTAGTCCTTCATCTGCTCAATTAATCACAAATCACATTTTGTATCATCATTGCTTTTGCCCATGCTGCGACTTGTGATAGAAATTGAGACTGCGACCTGAACCTAAACTGCAACTCGGTCATGCCAGTACTTCTTGAGGTTATCAATCGTGCTTATAGTCCACAGTAGTGAAATCATAAAGTGTGACAAGTCATGTTAATTGGAAATGCAACCTCCACTATAAAACCAAAATGTGCCCTGTCGTATGCTACCCTATTATTTTTTTGATCGAACTATGGATGCACTATGGAGATTACGCTTGTTTTGGGGAGCCATTGAAAAAGTCACACAAGTTACAAATGTGTTAGAAATCACATTAAACTAAAGAAGCACACAAGGTGATACAATGATCACCTCGTTAAAGCCTACATCAAGGAGCGATAAAGGGATGCATCGAAACCCTTTGAGAACATAACATAAAGGGCATTGGTGTTGTCGCTCCTAGAGACAACCCCCGAGTTGAGGAGAAGGGTCAATGCCTAGGACATCTTAGTATCTCTTGAAGATATATCAATGTTTCTCAAGAGATAAATGTAAAATGAGTTAAGTCTATTTCAATTACCCTAATCAAAGGCAGATTCAATATACATATAAATAGTATATCATTCCCAAGAGTAAATGTTGAGATATGGTGGCCTACATAGAGAATATAGCATGATTGGTCATTGCAATAAAGGTAAAAAGAATAAATATAAGAAAGAAACCTAGTGCAGAGGGTTGGATAGACACAGAGTCCTATGCACTAAATCCCATTAGAATCATGAAAACATAAAGGAAATGAAGTACATAAATTATGGAATGTGTTTTAAGGCTTTCAACTCAATATCTCGCAGGTACTAGTTGTTATATCATAACATAGGTAAATCTAATATCTCACAAGTACTATCTACTATCACATAACATAGGTAAATCTGCAGTCTCACGGGTATTGTCTGCCACAACATAAGATATGTAAATTTGTGAGCTAAGATTGAATCCAGCAGCTACAGTTACACAATTTCTGAAGAAGAAAAACGCACATGAAGTGACACATATAGGTAGAACACATACTACATATCCCAATGCTTGGAATCACCATAAACTTCTTCATTAATCGTCAAAAATGAAATAAATATCACAGGCACAAACTTGTGAAATTTGCAGAGTAATTACAACCTCTGGAACAGGAAAATTAGACCCTTATAATGAGTTTTTCATCCCTTTTGATAGGGAGAACCAAAATAAGAATATCTTGCAAAAATATCTTTGAATGCTACAGTTGTCTGAACTACATGGTTGCCTGAGCATCTGACTAACCTAATTGTCCTAATGATTACATAACATACTTGATTCTTTTCTTGAAAATGAAATATTAACAAAATTGCAGAAATGACACGAGTATGTCATGATTGCCACAACAAAATATCTCCATTGTTGATTCCTCTTATCGCCTAAGGTGGACCCATGCTCCATTATCTAGGTACATGGTGGGTTGATGATTTGGCCACGTCTATACTAATGTATTCCATCCATGGTTACCTGTCAATTCACCTGTTGTTTTCTCCCTATAACTGCTTAAATTGCCCCTTTTTGGAGTTGGACCCTCTTGTATGGTGCTTCCTTTCACCGATCAAGATCAAAATCCTTGGTGGGAGGACGTGATTTTGCGTGGTCGCATTGGAGGTGCTATGTATTAGTTAATGGTTGAACGGAGTCGAGCATAGGGGGGGCGATAGAGAGACAGCGTTAGTGGAAAACAAAATTGAAATTTCACTGGCTAGCATGTGGCAGATGTATAGGCTGGGAACACGGTGGAGTGATGTGTGTATGGGGAGATGGTGTGGAGAAGTTTTGGAAGGACACAGGGTTGGATGAGAAGTAGAAGGGGGAGGTCCTCAGCCCTGCAAAAATCACTCTCGCTTGCTGACATTGTTGTTGTGTTGGCGCACTGGTGGAGGGTGTGGTCTCCCTCCTCCAGTGGGGTGAATGAACAAGGTTGTGAGTCGGGTTCGACTACCCTGGAGTGAATATTTGTCATTAATAAGCCGTATTGTCAGGTCTTTGTATTATCTTTTTTTATATCACTTTTTACTCCAAAACCGCTCATGCTTCTGTTTAGTTTGTATGGTTATTAACATCATTTTATGCATTTTTGGAGATGATAAAGTAAATATTTATTATTTAGCACATTCCTTTGTTTTAACAAGATTTGACATTTAAGCCATTATTAATGATGGTTTTTATGTCTGTAGGTATAAAACTTGGACAAAATTCCTTCATACAAGATTACCCAACCCATGGTGGCTGGCCCTAATACCGTACTCACCTCCCTATACTATGCATCAGGTTCCTGCATCAATTTTGGGATTCCTACACCAATACATCTGCCCACACTAGTTCATCTACCTACACTAGTCAAAGATTGTTGGTTAATGAGCTAGCCATGTGTACTAGTGGCCAGCTGGTGTTTTGGATATTCCTGAAGAGATCTTAAAGAATGAGAATGAAGTAGGGAGCGCATGTACTTTCTCCCCTTGAAATCAACAAGAGGTCGAAGAAGAAGCAACAGACGCTAAAAGAAACCCTCACGTACTGGACCAGATCTCTTTAGTTGGACAAAGCGTTACCAGGCAAATAATAGGGACAATTCTGGATCGAGATTATGTTGATCTATCTAGGGAAAATAGTTGAGACATTACCAAATTCAACCTTCTTTCTTTGGAATCGTGACTCTATCAAATCTATTCCTGGAAAACTAATAGATTTGTTTTGATTGTTTGTTTGTAACAATATTTCCCTGTTAGAGCCATCGTTGTATTGTAAATCATGTATAAAATTGAGCGTTGGCTCTGAGCATGAGAGGTCAGTTCCAATGTAACGCCGTGTTTGATATATTTGATTTGGGGATCAACCCTCTCTAGTGGCTAGAGTCTGATATTTACTTTTACCATGTAAAGACTGAGCTTTCAAGACTAATTGAAGCAATTTCATTTCAAGTTCTATTTAATTTAATTATACATTTGATGTTTACAATCTCTTTGTGATCCAGATCATTGGCAGAGGGTGCAAGCTCGCTGGGTTGGGCATTAGTCTAGCTCAACAGCTCTCTGATTTTCATAAGAATAGGATAGATAACGATTATTGTGCGAGTGCAATAGATCTATCATTTACAGTAATTGAGCGGTGTGCACAATATTAGACCTAAGGGTGTCTCTTAGAAAATTATTTTCATTATGTCTCATTCAAATCAATTTAAATTATTTCTACTTGTTGCGAGAGGGATGAATTCTGGTGGTAAATGTGAAATCATTAAAATGTCATTCTTTTTATTCATGTGTATCCAGGTCATGTAATCGTAAGAATACCTCTCTCTATGAACTTTGTATTTCTTGTATTGGTTCTTTCTATGTTTTATGAGGATTTTCCCTTACCAATTTCGATCTCATGATCTTAATTCTCGATTTCAAGAAAAGAAATTGGATGGGATTGGATCTTGTGTATATGAGTTTGAATGTCCTAGATCTATCGACAATCATAATAATGAAGACATAGTGAATGGATATAATGTGATTATGGCCCATTGATACCTTTTCAAAATTTTGAATTCTTGCATTGATCCGGGAATGTATTGAAATTTGTATATTGCATGATTAGGGATAGAACTTCCGCACCTTATCAGCTAATTGGAAATCTTGATTCTTTTGTGTGATTGTGAGCATCTATAGACAAGAAATAATTGTATCGAACACAAAGATAATAGATCCATTTCTCCTAAATTAAAACACAATGCATTTCGAGAAAGCCTTTAAATGGTTATTCGATGCTTGCATATTATTCCTCTTAGAATTTTTTTGCAAATATTATTTTTAATGCATATTTATTTGTTCATTGAAGTGTGAAAGAGAGAGTGAGAATGTTCAAATCATATTTGTGCACAAAAGTTGTTTTACCGAGTAAGGTTTGATGATGCTCTTAGTGGATCAGGTTCTAATCTTTTAAAAAACAATTGCACACAGAGATAGGCTAGATAGAACTACTTTACATGGAGAATGGTGTTGATTAGTCTTGAATTGTAATTCCTTTCAGCATGTATTTAATATTTCACAATTTCGAATGAATAGGCATTGCTTGGTTTCCAGTCAAAACGTAGCTAAGGTTTGCTCTTCTTTTCCTATAATTAGGGTTGCATTCCTGCCAGAATTTGTTTATCAATTCCCAATAGTTAGGTTTGCATTGAGCTATCAATAAGGATTGCAGGATTGGTGTTTTCTCAAGTTCCTTTGAGTGTAGGATTCAAATTAATTATTGTTTGCAAGAATCTATAAAAAGATTGATGCGAAAGTTAGACTATAATTCAATTTGCAGGTTGTTAGGGGTGTTGGGCGCGGGATCCCCCAAGGGTAGTTTTAGGGCTTAAAGCCCATATTTTGGTCAAATTTTTGTAATCAAAATGTAAAGACTCCACATTTTGTGGTTGCAGAGCGCATAGATGTTAAAGAGTCATAGGGTTTTCCGCCCTTATTTTAATAATGGGATGTCGGTTGTAAAAGATCTACCCATGGTCCGTGGACCATGGGATTGTATAAATAGAGCTAAGCTCTAAGTAGTTAGGACATGAGAGAAAGAAAGGAAGAAATGAATGATGGAATGATGTATGAGAGATAGCTCTGAGTAGAAGTCTAAGTTTTGGGTCGTAGCGTAGGTAGAGGCTCTACAGCTGAGTGTGTAGAGGCCTAGAAATCCGTCGCTGAGTGCGCAGACCACTACAGTTGAGTGTGCAGAGGCCTAGAAGTCCGCAGCTGAGTGCGCGGACCCCTGCAGTTGAGTGCGCAGGGTGAGTCGAGTCTGTAATCGTCTGGAATTATCAATAAAGAGAAGTATTCTATAATTTTTGTGTCTTTATTTCCTGTTCATGCATCTCTTATATTGGGTATGAATTTCACTTTTGATGTTTATATGATACACGAATGTGTATAATTGTATTGGTTAAGTGAACGCAAGTAAGAAAATCTATTTACGCGAAGCTAACTAAGATCTATTAATAAGATAAGTAAGATACTTAGCGTAGTTTGGGGAAATATCACAGGTCGCTACCCTAGCAGCGCAAAAGCATATCAGCCCTGGTCAGGGCTGCGCGGAAACCAATTGTAGCATTTCGCTAAGGTACTGAAGGGTAGAGAAGAGGGATAAGAAACCTGCGCGAAGGCAGGTATAGTTGGAATAAATCGACATCACATCAATCTCAAGGGTGCGGAAACTTGGTTCTAGTATCCCCCCATACTGCTTCGAGGGATACTTCAATCCGCGCTCCGCGGGCTGATGCCGAAAGGGCGAATAGTGGAGGGATTTGAATGGCTAACTAACGCTAAACCTAGTTCAGGCCCCCACAAGCCAATAAATGGTTTTGTTGCCGAGACTGGAATATTCATGAGAGATGTGTGATGTCGTATCACTGGAATCCAACTAAGAAAGAAATCGAAGGCTGGTTGGATAGAAGGATTCACGAGTTCGCGGAGAGAACAGAAACCCGCGACTGTCAAAAGAACAGTGGTTGGACCAATACCTATATATGGAGATCCACGAAATATTTTTCGCCTCCTTCCCTATTGAGCTATACGAGTGGATCGTGAAGCTAGAAAATAGCTAAGGAAGGTGGAAACTTAACGGTCCTATTATGTGGACCCCAAAGCTAGTGCGAAGGTTGGAAGCATCGGAGGATAAGATCGCGTGCGCCGTCGATCATTGGCTCGATCGCATTATAGGAGGATTTGTTACTAAGTTCACGGTCGACACCTCAGTCAGATATAGCAAGGCAGAGCGATGCTTTTTCAAAGGATTGCGAGGTAAGTACGTAAAATCTCTTAACACTTGGATTAAAATGTTGTTGTGTGAAAAATGAGTTATGCAATTACCTTGATGTTTGGGACTACGCGAAGCGGAAAAAGTTACAGAAACGAAGGAAATAAGGGTCTGAAGTATAGCCCCTTGATTTCACCACTGTGAAGGGATGAAGAAGTGATAGCAAAGATCTCTTCGTGAAGTGTTATTCAATTGATAAGACAGGGATTTCCGTGAATACCACCTCTGCCCACACCACCTCCATCTTCACTGCCATCACCTCCAACTTCACTCGTACCACCTCCACCACCACCACGATTCAGTATGGCAAACACAGTGAATTTGCCTTTGTTCAAAGGTTTGGGAAATGAGGACTTGGACCAATTATGGTTCGTTGTGAGGGATGTATGGGAAGCTCAAGGTGTTATAGATGATAACATAAAGAAGGAAACACTGGTTAGTGCTCTGCAAGATCGCGCACTAACCTAGTATATTAAGTACTCCAGCGATAACCCGAATGCTAGAGTAGTGAACATCCAAGCAGCACTGAATAGGGAATTTAGCAGGCCTAAATCCGAAGCGCAGTTAATTGTGGGATTCAAAGAGATCACGATGCTACCAAGTGAGACGCCTTGGGAACTAGATCAGAGGCTGAAATGTATGATCCGCGAAGCCAACATGAATTTGACAGATGGACAGCATCGCGAGTGGTTTGTGGCTTTGCTACTACCACATTTAAGGAGTGCGCTATCGCAACAAAAGATAACAACTCAGGCAGAGGCCTTGGAGATTTCCATGAGACTACATGAGACTCCGATGCAAGATCCTAATCTAGGAGTTCAGCAGATCCACGTGCAACTGAAGAATCTATGCCTTGAGATGCAAAGCTTGAAGCAGGATAGGACGGTTCGGCTAGAGGTACGCAAAGAAGTATGGTGCGTGAAATGCAAGAGTCAGGGTCATGACAAAGACCATTGCCCGGTCTTTACAAATTACCTTGCAGGAGGAGGACCGATGCCTTTAAGGCCAGAAGCTCAAGCAGGACCTAGTGTGGCGCCTGCTTTATGGTGTGCTATCTGTCAAATAGCTGGAAAACATGCCACGGATAACTGCCACTTGTTACAGAAGTATACACAAACTCCGCAATAGTTGTTCTGCAACTTTTGTAGATTGGTGGGACATGATGGGCGTACCAGTAGGAGCTATGAATTGATGATGGATACAACTCCCACCTACCGGGTTTAGGTTTAAATGTAGCCCCTTGACCAGAACGTAGGGATGGCATGGATAGGATTTCAAGGGTGCAGACGAGGCCGAAGCAGAGGAGGACCTAGTAGAGGTCACAGACAGTTGATTTGCTATAATTGTGGAGGGTCAGGACACTATGCCCGTGATTGCACTAATCCAACGCGCCCATCGTGCAAGTATTTCATGATGTTTGATCATGAAACAGAAGATTGTCCTATGATGATAGCCAGGATATGTGACAAAGGAGTGCTACAGCCTCCCCCGACTTAGAACCTGCAGATGATGAGGTCTGAGTTGCGCGAGGAAGATCCAAACGTAAATATAGTGCTCTGAAGTGGAATCGCGACGAGAGATGACAAGGGGAAACAACCGAAAGATAGTACATGGGTTTGTAAAGCCCTGGAGAAGGGGGCCGAGTTCTATTTGGATCACGCTTGGGAAGCCTTCATGGAAGCTAATAAGAGCTTCACTCAGGCCTCCACTTCAGGAAGCAAAGATAAGCCTCAGTCGGAGATGGACCCATCCATTCTCACAACTTTCCTGGAAACCTGTATGAAGTTACTGTGCAACAGTAAGGCTGTAAAAGGGTTACAGGAACTTATCAATAGATGTGTTGGGACCACGCCAGGTGAACCGTGTGTATTCTGCAAGATTGGAAAGCATAAAACAAGGATGGGACGTGAAATGAGACTGACCACGTAGATCATAGAATATGAGATGGATCAATTCATTCTGGATTTGGGATCAAATGCGAATATTTTACTGAAACATATGTGGGAGTGAATGGGGAGACCTGTACTGCAATGGTATCCAATTCAGCTAAGGATGGCGAATCAGCAGATAATAATACCCATGGGGTGGCTGCAGGGAATAACCGTGGATATTGAGGGAGCGAGCGCACTAGCAGAAGTAATAGAGATTGTTAATGACAGCAATACCTATCCTGTGCTCTTGGGAATTGACTGGGCTACTGACATGAATAGGGTAATCAATCTAAAGAAGCGAAAGATTATATTTGAGAAGAAATCATTGCGCATAATAATACCCTTGGACCCTGCTAAAGGATCACGCTATATGGATTTGGTTCGCGATTACGAGAGCGATGATGGATCTAGACTACATCTATAAGATAACAGTGCAAGACCAAGACTAGGTAAATCCCACTGCGGATGGGCCGATTACATCGGAGCACGAGAGTTCCTGCACTTCGGAGTCTGACGAGAAAATAGAGCACTGGCAGAATTGGTTACATGAAGTAACTACACTGAATTGCAACATGATGACTCAGTCGCTATGCTATGTGTCGTCAGAGGAAATAAATATGCCTACTTATGATGGATTGAATGAGGTAGATATCTTTTTGGATGAATTCGAAAGGGAAGTGCCAGAAAAACAACGATTCCATGCCTTGGACTAGGCACTGCACGCTACATCCGCAAGATGGTGGGGTACACACAAGGGAAGTTTTCATGATTGGCGTGAATGTAGGAGAATGATGCGAACACGATTTGGGAAGCCTAAGATACGACTAACAAACAAGTATGATGGGCAGAATGATTTGCGTAGATGGATGCAAGCCTATGGAGAAAAGCCACAACCTGAGCAGGTGCATCTGTACTCTGTGCTAAAGTACCTGGTCAATAAGCCTGTGTTGGGAGGGCGCATCTGCAGATGGCTATTATTGTTCTAGGAATATGATTTTGAAGTTGTTGTGAAGCCTGGACAATTGAACGTGGGACCAGACCACTTGTCGCGCATCGAGACAGGAGAGGAGCCTACTAATTTGGAGGAAGGATTTCCTGACGCGCAGATCTTTTTTATACGTGTTGCGGATGGACATTTCTAGGATATAATACACTTCCTAACAAATGGAACTGCACCGGAAGGATACTCTATCCAACGAAAGAAGGAATTAGTGGTGCGAGTGGCAAACTTCTCTGTCATTGCTCGGCATCTATACAAAATGGGGAATGATGAAATACTGCGAAGGTATGTACCTGAATTGGAATGAAGCAACATCCTCGCGGACACTCATGGGGTCACCGTGGGAGGACATTATGCAGGGAGAGAAACTGCGCAGAAGATTCTACGTGCAGGGTTGTGGTGGCCAACCCTTCATCAGGATTCAAAAGCATATTGCAAGGTGTGCAACATATGTCAAAGAACAGGTAGGCCATCGCGGAGGGATGAAATGCCTTTGAATCCACAAATGACATTGCAACCTTTCGAAAAATGGGCAATAGATTTTGTAGGACCTATTCAGCCCCAAGGAAAGATAGGTGCGAGGTACATTATCACTGCAACAGAGTACTTGACTCATTGGGTAGAAGCGCAGCCGATGAAGGATTGCACGGGCGCGACTGCCGCGAAGTTTCTATTTGAGCATGTACTAACACAATTTGGATGTCCAAAGATCTTGATGAGTGATGATGGTACACACTTCCTAACGCACTAACGGAGGAATTTCAGGTGAACGCACTAACGGAGGAATTTCAGGTGTATCATCAAAAGAGCACACCTTGTCACCCGCAAGCTAAGGGGATAGTGGAGGCGTTCAACAAAGTGCTTGAAAATGCGCTAACCAAGGTATGCAATGCTCATCGAAGTGATTGAGACATACACATACCTGAAGTAATATGGGCTTATTGGACAACATGCAAGAAGCTAACAAGACAGACACCCTTTAGGCTGGTATACAGGGTTGAAGCTGTGATGCCTATGGAATACATCATGCCTAGTCTGTGCATAGCAGCACTTACAGGTACGATGGATCGCATAGCCCTGGAAGAGAGGCTCGCGCAGTTGGATGAGATAGAAGAAGAGAGATTTTTTGCCTGGCATGGCACCATCGACATATCAAGCCATGCACCTTTAAGGTGAATGACTTGGTGCTATTATATGACAGTAGGTTTGATAAATTTCTAGGGAAACTCAAAATGCATTGGCTGGGGTCGTATGTTATTAAGGAGATTACCGACAGTGGCGTGGTCCAGTTGGTTAAGTTGAATGGAGATCCCTTCCCAAGAAAAGTGAATGGCAATCATTTGAAGCCATACACAGGTGGCCCGGCCATCTGACTAGCCGAAAGAAGCACAGTCTTAATGCTCCAGGCAGTTGAAAGGAGGCGTGGGACTATAAACTACATTACCTGGGAGTTGCGCAATTTCAGGACTGCGCGATGCAGCGAAGTGTCACAGGGTCCGCAACAGTGCGAAGATAGTTGCGCTGGTGCGAAAGTCAGAAGGAAAGTGACCGTTAAAGTCACTATTCACGATTTGATGGCTGGTTTGAGGCCAAATGGAGCGGGTGGCAAGCATTTAAGGAAAACTTTATGGGCTAGATTCTTGAAAATTTGCCGCCAATCTAGCATTAATGGGTCGAATGTGGGGGGAATGGTTGAATTTGAATTCAAAAGATCCTATAAATTACAAATGGTTGTCCAGCGAACAACACTTCCCATTTTGAGAATTGAATTGTTGCGCTATCAAGTGTGTATGGACCTTTCGAATTTTTAGGCTTTGATAGAAAGTTCAGTGTTTGAAACATTGCCGAAGGAGACGCAGGACCTTCTAACTAGAATGATGTCGACACCCAAGGAAGCTGCGCAAGAAATTGCAGTAGTGGAAGCCCTAGAGAGTGCCGAAATAATAGTTGAGGTCCCTAAATCACCCCGAACACCGCGGCCTAAGAAGGATAAGCAGGCCATGATCTCGGTATGCGTCTCGCCCAGAAATCCACATAGGACCAAGCTCACCCTACAAGAAAAGGGGAAGGCCATTAATCTGGAAGCCAATGAGGAGAAATCTAAAGAAATCTTGGTTGAGGAGGAAGATGTAGAGATGGAAGTTGAGACCTACGGTGCAGACCCTATTACCCGATTACCTGAATATGTGCCTCCGCACAAGGGTAAAGCCAAAGTGCCAAAGGACATAGATGAGAGCAAGAGCTCTCTACAAACTCCACTTCTCCCAGAAGATATTGTTTTTGAGGGACCGCACTTGGGGCGGGTTCCTGTGTTGAAGTTTGAAGATTAGGACCTCACAGACCATGAGAAATTCCCACATTTAGCAACTGTGAAGCTAAAGCGCCAGAGGATTGACGAGACTGCTGGAACAATTAAATTGGAGCTGCGGACATGGCTCAGAGGTGTAGAGAAAGTTGAGTTGCTAAACTTTCTCTGGGTGCCGCATTACCACCGCGCCCCAGTGACCATCTTTGTCATCAGGCATCTGCTCTGCTTGGTGCATGATGGGTGTTTGTGGCTAGAGGATCCCATCCCCATCACAGACCATTTGATTCATCGAATTACATGGATGCCTTACTCAGGGGAGGATCCAGCCAATATTTCTGAAGGAAAAGGTGGCGAGTTGGCCCTCGCAGAAGAAATGAAAAATAGGTTCAAGGTGGAGAAGAAGAAGAGAGGATACACCATCTCCAGCATTAACAACCCTGTAGTCAGGGTTGCAACACAAATCTTGGCAGGGAAGGTGATGTGGAAGTGTCGTGCGAATGAGCTACCGGCCCCATGGTTGCACTAGCGGCCCAATGTGCGGAAGGAGTCCAGTTCAACTAGGTGAACTATCTATGTGGAAAGTTCCTTGCAAACTGTCGCGAGACACAGGAGCAGAGAAAAATGTTTCATTACGCGTGGCTCCTATTGTCAATAGTACTGGTGGCATGGGAGCTGCTCGAACATAGCCAATTCCCTTCAGTCGCACCGGACCTTCCAGAGGCAGTAAAGTACGCTACGTTGTGGGTGACCAAGGACACACAACGTATCAGAGAAAGTAAGATCTTTTGGGTCCTGATGGAAATGAGCATCTGAATGGGGATCAATCGCAAGCCGTGGTTGTTGCCCACAGTCTATGCCAGTTTACAAAGCTTTGCAGAGTTCAAAGTAGATTTCCACCATGTATTTTTCAGGGCGTGGAAGGACCCCATAAAGACATGGCACAACTTACCATATCTGGCAACTAACGACATGATATTGCAGTCCTTGAGTCTTGGCCGCCAGAGTGGTGCACTCCAGCTAGCTCTGCGGTGGAAATGGACAAGTTCGTTGCGCAGTGCAAGAAGGAAGAGACAAATCTTCGAATGCTGCAGCTGCTAGAGAAGCGTAGAAAAGAGGAAGCAGAGGTTAAGGCACACGCAGCGCACGACGCCGCGAAAGTGGTGAAACAACCGAAAACAAGAGAAGAAGAGTGTGAAGGATAGAAGCCACCTTCGCCCAGCACTGAGGCAAAAACAGAGACCGAACAAGGTGGCACGGACCCACAGACGACATTCACCCAACTCAAGCATTCACGACCACGAGAGCAGGCAGTGCCACGAAAGAAAACCAAGGCATCTAAGACATTCTTCGACCCAATCACCCTCACTAAGGGGGATTTGCATGACATCGGGGAAACAGTGAGGGATGTCACCGCGGAGGCCCTCCAACAATTTGAAGAACAACAGCAATTGGTATTGGGGGCTCTTCGAACAAAACTATAGGAGTTGCAGGTTCGCACTCCACAGGCTGGCACAGTGTCCACCAGCCTCATGATCGGCACTTCAGCTACCAAAGAGATGTTGCACACAAGGGTGAACAACATGGTACTGCTACCTGATGGGGCGCTTACTACAGAAAATGAATCCGACAGGCCTATGGTTAGCAATCTGAAAGGGGTAGGAGTGAACATGGCCGTGCTCCCTCGAGAGATGCTCTACTTCTTACAGGATGGAGTCACCATGGAACTTCGGGCCAAGGAAAGTCGCGCTCTACAGGTGATGAGTGAGTAGTGCATCAACATTGAGCAGTTGGGCCTACAGCACAACAAAGCAGTACAACGGAATAGGTAGATAATGTAGGTTGTAGAGAAATCCTTCCGGATGGTCCCGAAGTTGGACATTCAGGCAGAAGAACCGGTGGAGGTGCACGTCTACAAATTGGCCATAGGGATGCGCGACACTCGAGCAGAGATGGAAAAGGTTCAGCTGGAGCTGAACCTACAGATCGTAGAGCTGCAGTTGAAGGCTCAGCCTTCAACTCCACTAGATATCAGGGAACAGCGTACCACCATTATTACAATAGCAATGGCAGCGGTTGACAGTGCAGTGGCAGACTACATGCAGCTATTTGAACAGTCATTCGAGGTCCTAACCACCCTGTAGGAGGACCCGAATGTAGAGCACCTAGAGACAGAGGCACGCGAGCTACAACAGAAGTATGATGAGGTAAAAGGGACCACGTAGATGGTTTCCCTTACACAGAGGCTTGCATGGGTGCAGGAGGAAAAGGCACTTAAGGAATAGGGAATGCCGCTCGACACAAAGAAGAGATCTTAAAAGCATGCCTACATCCATGGATAGACGAGGCTTACATGATCACAGCCTCCATTGAAGGAAATCTTGCGAAACTACAGGCAGCTCAGTAGAATATTTAGAGCAGCAGTTCAGTAGCAGTCACCGAACAGCATGTGGAAGAAGTCTGACAAGCAGCCGCTCAGTGCGTTGCTGACGTTGCTGTGATCCAAGTAGAGTTGGGAGGTCTTCGCTCTAAGATCTCTGCACTTGCAGAGTGACTCGAGGGCGAGTCATGATGTTTGTGTTGGGGGCCTATTGGGCGTGGGATCCCCCAAGGGCAGTTTTGGGGCTTAAAGCATATATTTTCGTCCAATTTTTGTAATCCAAATGTAAAGACTCTACATTTTGTGGTCGCGGAGCGCGTAGATGTTAAAGAGTCATAGGGTTGTCCGCCCTTATTTTGATAATGGAATGTCGGTTGTAAAAGATCTACCCATGGTGTCCGCGGACAAAGGAATTGTATAAATAGCGCTAGGCTCTAAGTAGTTAGGACAAGAAAGAAAGAAAGGAAGAAATCAATGATGGAATGATGTATGAGAGATAGCTCTGAGTAGAAGTCTATGTTTTGGGTTGTAGCGTAGGTAAAGGCTCTACAGTTGAGTGCGCAGAGGCCTAGAAGTCCGCAGCTGAGTGTGGAAACCCCTGCAGCTGAGTGCACAGGGCGAGTCGAGTCTGTAATCGTCTGGAATTATCAATAAAGAGAAGTATTCTATAATTTATGTGTCTTTATTTCTTTTTCATGCATCTGTTATGTTGGGTATGAATTTCGCTTCTGATTTTTATATGATGTGCAAATGTGTATAATTGTATTGGTTAAGTGAACGCAAGTAAGAAAATCTGTCTACGCAAAGCTAACTAAGATCTATTAATAAGATAAGTAATATACTTAGTGTAGTTTGGGGAAATGTCACACTTCGCTACTCTACCAGCACGAAAGCATATCAGCCCTGGTCAAGGCTGCGGGGAAGCCGATTGTAGCATTTTGCAAAGGTACTGAAGGGTGGAGAAGAGGGATAAGCAACCTACGCGAAGGCAAGTATAGTTGGAATAAACTGACATCACATCTATCTCAAGGGTGCGGAAACTTGGTTCCAGCATCCCCCCAAACTGCTTTGGGTGAGACTTCAGTCCGCGCTCCGCAGGCTGATGCCGAAAGGGCCAGTAGTGTAGGGATTTGTTTTGCTAACTAACGTTGAACCTGGGTCAGGCCCCCACAAGCCAACAAGGGGCTCTCTTTGGATTTTCCAGTGTTTCACCTCAAATTTTACAAACTCCCAGATTGATAATTAAATTTTAGGTTGTTTATTACACCCAAAATTTTAGCGTCGTTGTCGGGGAGGCGCTTAGGAAATTGACCTTGGGGATCTGCTCCAATTTGGTTTGTTTTTTCAACTAGTTTTTCTTGCAAGTTTTTGTTTATTTCCTGCACATTTTTGAAGATATTTTTAATTTCTCAGGTGCTGTAAGAACCCCCCTATTTACTCATTTATGTGATGACATGATATACTAGTTAGCTTGTTGAAAATAGGAAAATGGTATTTTGAGGAATCATTCATTGAGGAGTTTTGCTACTACTACAGAGACATACAAATCATCCAATGAAGAACTCACAAGTGCAGAATTTAGTATTTTGCTTGAACACAAAAATAATATTATTAAATATTTGATTTCAACATTAGATGGTTTTCATGAAGAACAAGAAAAGGAGGAAGAACCGTTGTTGACCTTTTGTGCCAACTGTAGAAAGAAGCACTTCCTTGGAAAGTGTCCACTTAGTAGCCTAAAAATTTGCAAAATTTATGAAGAGGCTCATGCAACAGAACATTTCCCATCACTGCCATGATTACTCAAGGTACTTAGGAAATCAAATATGGGATCAAATCAACCACCATGTATAACTCAAAACTTATCATTATTCAATACTTGGATTAATGCTTATTCTCCCCAACAATTTCCTCAACATGCTTATAATCCTACAGTTTCATGGAAAACTTTTAGTCCTCCTCCAACTGAACATCCTACCTTTTGGCCGCAGTGGCCCTCTCCCTGGATCTCATCCTCAAGCTAGATATCCCCATGGCCTCAAGAATGGTTTAGAGCCTTCTCTCTAGGGTAGTATTCCACGCAAATTCAAATACTTGAGTATCAACAGTAACAAACACAGTTTCCACTCAATGCACCATCTAGTTATCATGCTTCATGGTCCTAGCTACCTGTGCAGTCTTATCCTAATCCATATCCTAGCCCTTATCCTACTCTATACCCTAGCCATCATCCAAACCCTAGTCCATATCTTAATCCAAACCCTAGACCTAGCCCTAATCCATACCCTTAACCTAATTCAAACCCTAGACCTAACCATAGTCTAAACCCTAACCCAAATCCTAATCTAAATCCAAACCTTAGTCCAATCCTTAACCAAAACCATAGCCCAAACCCTAATCCAAACCATTAGGTTGCACAACAATTTAAAACACACATTCTTCATATTGATACCCTTACTGAATGAAATGATATATCTTCAAGGTTGGGGGAAGGGGTGAGTTTGGAAACGTCTCCTATCACTACAGAACATTCACCCTGGGAAGATCTAATTCAAAGACCATTAGAGGACCAATTTATAATTGAAACATATTCTGAAAATGTTGTTGAAGCTCAAAACCCTAGAATTTCCCTTAACCATTCTTGTCACTCTGAAAAGCATATATTTGAGCCCGAACTTGAGGGATTTTTCTTTTGTCTTTCATAAGATCCCTTATGCCTCCTAGAGAATGATTATCAATTTATGGAAGATTTGTACGAGTTGGAGAATCATAAATATGTGGATCCCATTGCATCCCAGTTTCAATAATCGTCGGCATGCCTCACTTCTTCATCATTCAATAGCTCTTGGTACCATATCAATTAAAGTATTCTATTTCTCATACTCTGGTATGTGTTGAAACTTATTATTTAAATTGAGTGTGAGGATATTTAGAATTTTGTTACGCACATGGCTACATTGGAAGTACTCCTACACTTGAAGGAGATCTTCCTATTTCTAAATTATGGTAGGGTAGTATAAGATCAATAAATAAAAATACCATGTGAAATAAAATTGTTACAATAGAACTCTTGAAATTTCAATTCATAAGGCAAAACTATGGAAATTTATATCATTATGCACTCTTTTGGTAATACTTTTCACAGGAAATTCACTCTTAATGCCTCATATTCTATAAAGTGACTTTGATTATTGGTCGAGATTATTCATTGGGTCAGTTTGGGGGATTTTTATGTTTATGTTTAATACTTTCCATTCATAAGCTTAAAAACCTACTTTTGGCCTATTCATTATAACATACTATCATCTAATAAGCCTTTTCAAGTTTCTCTTTGAAGGTATTGATGAAAAACCTCCTATGGTGGAAAACTCCTATAAAACCCTTATGAGCTCTCATGACAACCCTAGCATGATTAACTCGAGGAATATTTCAATCACTATCTGAGATGCCTTCTTTAAAATGAGTCTTTAGGGTATAAGGGCCAACCAATAAAGATTATTCATTAAAAAAATTTCACTCCACCTCACGCACTTAAGGAGCATATTTGCCTCCCCACCTATTAAGTAACCTATATGAGTTTAATCATAATCAAAGTTTATTCTAAAAAGGATTAATTGAGGGATAGGATGTCTCATTATGAGCCGACCTACCATGATCATGGGTCCTAACGAGAATGACATTACTGCTACTAGTCACCAAGCTAGGGTAATGGCTTTCAGTTGAAAAGCTGGAAGACAAGAGGTCTCATCATGAGTCGACTTGTTCATTATTGTTAGCTCTCATGAATGGAACTATTGTTAGCTAGTCACCAAGCCACCACAGTGGCCTTCAGTTAATTCCTAAACCAAATTAAATACTTTTAAATGTCTCTGAATCTATATCCAATAGATGGGACACATGCATTTCATGGGGTTAAAAGGCATCCATGTCGATGCTATAGAAGCTTGTTGGAAACAGGGTCATGCCTGTGGTATTAGAGTTAATTCTACATTATGATTTACTTGGTTGTTTTTGTCTTTTCAAGGACTCATTATCATATCTCTCTAAGAATGGCTTTAAGATCCTTTCAATAATGTGATTTGGAGTTCTATTTTTCAAAAATATGAAGGTTTTAATGGATGTGGGACCCTTAGTGCAGGTGATTTCATTTTCTCGACAAAAGGAGCTTCAACTATATGTTGGATAATGGTAAGATGGTCATCCTGTGAAGGTATTACTTTTTTATCTTTATTCTTCGATATTTTCATCTATGTTTGAATGCCATGGATTTGAAATTATGTCACTTTTATTTGTCATGAGGATACTAAGGTGAAAAAATTATGACTAAGGCTACTATTGGGATGCTTTGTGGAAATTTTGATGGTTGGTTATTTCATTATGACACTACCCTTGTAGTTTAGCATTTTTATAGCAACCTTGGTATCAGACTTTCTTGGAATCAGTCTTAATGAATGAAGAATCTAGCACGAAACAAACCAACATGTATCTCCATTGTCAGAACTATCATATCTAGCAAGAAATATTTGCAAGGATATTATTGTAAGTGTAGGGTCACCTATAGATGTTGCAATCTTATTTTTTTTGCAAGGGAGAAACAATACAATAGATGATTCGCTTACATGGGGACATGCAAGATGATCAACATGGGGGGATTTCAGGCCTCTATTTTGTCTTGCTTTATATCACTTTTTAATCGGAAACCCCTCATGCTTCATTTTGGTTTGTATGGTTATTATTGTCATTTTGTGCATTCTTGGAGATGATAAAGTAAATATTTATTATTTAGCACATTCCCCTTGTTTTAACAAAATTTGACATTCAAGCCATTATTACTGATGGTTTTTGTGTGTAGGTATAAAACTTAGACAAAATGCCTTCATACGAGATTACCAAACCCATGGTGGTTGGCCATAATCCTCCACTCATCTCCCTATACTATGCATCAGGTTCCTCCATCAATTTTGGGATTCCTGCACCAATACATCTACCTACGCCAGTTCATCTGCCTACACCAGTTCATTTGTCTGCACTAGTCAAAGATTGTTGGTTAATGAGCTAGCCATGTGCGCTAGTGGCCAGCTGGTGGTATTGGATATTCATGAAGAGATCTTAAAGAGTGAGAATGAAGGAGGGAGTCCACCTACTTTCTCCCCTTGCAGTCAACAAGTGGTTGAGGAAGAAGCAATAGATGCTAAAATAAACCCTCACGTACTAGACCAAATATCTTTAGTTGGACAAAGCATTACCAGGAAAATAATGGGGAATTGTAGCAACCTTGGTGAAAAGTTCATGTAATAAAAGTTAATAAAGGAAAAATAAGACCACGGTTAAGGGACACGTATTCCAAGTTGAATATTGGGAAAAGATATCCTAGTGGGCATCACTAGATGTGTTTATGGCTAAAGGAAATTGGCAAAGGCAAAGGCAAAGGCATTAAAAGGAAAAAAGGCATTTTTGGCACATTTATTTATGAAAATAAAGGAAATTAGGAGAAAAGTAAGGTGAAAGGTCACAGGTTGCATGTGAGGAGGAAAATGAAGGAAAATAATGGAAAATTAAGAAAATAGAGGCCTCATTAATAAAAAGGCTTTTGAGGAACAGTTGGTAACCTTTTGTCGGTTCAGTTTTGGAGCACTCACATTATTCACTCTCTCACACTCTTGGTCACTTAGAGTTTTCTTGGAGCACTCTAGGTTTGGATCAAGGAAGGAAAATAAATCAAAGGGAAAGGAAGGAAAGCAAGGATCAAGGAAGGAAGAGAAGGATCAAGCAACTTCAAAAGGATACTTGCAGGTAACATATTTCATGTGTGATTTCCTAATTGGTTTTGACATGGATGGCTTTTCATGTTAGTGCATGGTTCTCTTGTTGTCGGTGGCATGGTTTTTTCAATAATGATAGTGGTTTTCAGCCTAGCCTTTCCTTTTTCGAGATGCCATGGTGTGTTGAGATGTTTATCTTGGTTTTGAGCTTTTGTTTTTCGGATGATTTTCAAAATCTGAGGCAGAGGTGGTCTCAAGGTTCATTCCCAAAGGCCTGGGAATACCTTAATCGGTTTTGGCCGAATACACGATAAAGCCTGAGGGAGGAGTCTTGGTTTAGGGCCTAGTGATCCGGGTTTGGATTGCCGTAAATCTTGAGAGACTAGTCTCAGCTTAAGTCCTAATGACCTGGCATTAGATTGCGGTAAATCCTTGGAGACAAGGAGACAGAAAATTCCTTAATGACAGTGATGGATTCTGGATGGAATTCCAAGTTCGGTTTTGTTTTGTGATCGGAGCACCGGTTTTGGTGTGATCTCGGTTTGGTGAGGGTGGAGGTGGTTTAACCTCTGGATTCCCTTGGTTTTTTTGGATTGGTTTATCCATGAGATCCAACATTCATGCTTAAAATATGGAACGGGGTGACTGGCTAAAAGAAATATTTGGTTCAGCCATGTCTACATTCAGGTGGTACGTGGAAGTCCCAAACCTAGTAAGATTTGCTTATGATTAATGAAATCTAAGTTCTCTTTATTTTGTATTTATTTATATGTGGATTTAATGGTTGTTATATCTCTATTATTTCCATGGTTTTATGCGGGTTATAAGCATGGTTAATTGACTAGTTCATGTCATGGTTACTCATGTATTTACTTGTAATTGTTAAATGTTGGATGAAAGACCTAAGTGACGTCATAATAGTTCAAAGGAGAAGGTGGTGATCCTTCTTGTCATGTTTCAAAAGAGTTTCCATACATTCATGCTCTGTCTTGTATCCTAGACTTGTAGGTTGTATTGATTCCAAGTGTTTGAAATAATGTAAGTCCTAGTTGGGGATGGTCAGGCCTAGTCTTGAAGTTGATTTTTGGTTTATTAGTCTTGTTATCATGTGTTTTATGGATTCTGAAAGTTACAGCAAGTTTTGGGCAGTGGCCAGAATTCTGGGCTAGAATAGTACCTTAAATCCCATGGATGCTAGCATAGGTCTGCTGGGAAAAATCCTTGGATTCATGCATGCAAGACTGAGAGAGCATCTAGAGGTCCCTGGATGATGGCATTCCCATAGCATGAGAGCGTCCAAAGGTCAAGAGGTCTAAAAGGTTAGTGGGACCCAAGGGCAGGATCCTTGAGTGGCTCTCATGTCTCCTAGGGTTGTTGTTGATGATGTAGATAGTATGGTTGATGTGTTTCCATTGATTCCATTTCCTTAAGGTTTCCAAGGAGGTTGAATCATGTCATAGTATCCTCTTGTCACATGTTTACCCCGGTTAGTCGGTTACTTGGGTAGATGTGGGAGGAGGGTGGTTATAATAATTCTAGATCGAGATTATGTTGATATATATAGGGAATATGGTTGAGATGTTACCATATCCAACCTTCTTTCTTTGGAATCGTGACTCTATCGGATCTATTCCTGGCAAAGGAATGGACTTGTTTCAATTGTTTTTTTGGAACAATATTGGTCTGTTAGAGCCATCGTTTTATTGTAAATCGTGTATAAAATTGAGCACTAGCTCTGAGTATGGGAGGTCAGTTCCAATGTAACGCCATGTTGATATAGATGATTAGGGGATCACCCCTCTCTGGTGGCTCGAATCCGATATTTTCCTGTACCATGTAAAGTCTCAGCTTTCAAGACTAATCAAAGAAATTTCATGTTAGGTTCTATTTCATTTCATTATACATTTCATGTTTACAATCTCTTTGTGGTCCAAATCATTTACAGAGGGTGAGAGCAAGTTGAGTTGGCCACCATACTAGATCGACACTTATTTGATTTTCTTAAGAATAGGATAGATAATGATTATTGTGTGAGTTCATTACATCTGTCATTTACGGTAATTGAGCGGTGTGAAAAATACTAGACCTAAGGGTTTCTTTCAAAAAATGATTTTCATTTTGTCTCATTCAAATCGATTTAATTTATTTCTACTTGTTTCGAGAGGAATGAATTATGGTGGTAAATGTTAGATCATTAAAACATCATTATTTTTATCTAATGTATCCAGGTCTTGTAATCGTAAGAATACTTCTCTTTATGCACTTTTTATTGCTTGTATTGGTTCTTTCTCTATTTTATGAGGCTTTGCCCCTATCAGTTTCGATCTCATAATCTTACTTCTTGCTTTCAAGAAATGAACTTGGATGGGATTGGCTCTTGTGTATAATATTTCGGATGTCCTAGATCTGTCAACAATCGTAATAATGAAAACATAGTGAATGGATATAATGTGATTGTGGCACACTGACACATTTTTAGAATTATGAATTCTCTCATTGATACGGGAATGTAGTGAAAGTTGTATATTGCATGAATAGGGATAGAATTTCTGCACCTTATCATCTAATTGGAAATCGTGATACATGTGTGTGATTAAGTGCATCTATGAACAAGCAATAATTGTATCGAACACAAATATAATAGATCCATTTCCCCTGAATTAAAACACACTGCATTTCCAGAAAGCCTTTAAATGGTTATTCGATGCTTGCATATTATTCCTCTTAGACTTTTTTTACAATATTATTTTTAATGTAGATGTATTTGTTTATTGAGGTGTGAAAGAGAGAGTGAGAATGTTCAAATCGTATTTTTACCCAATTAGGTTTGATGATGCTCTCAGTGGATCAAGTTCTAATATTTTAAAAAGTTTTTGAACACAGAGATAGGCTAGATATAACTACTTTACATGGAGAATGGTATTCATTGATCTTGAATTGTAATTCCTTTTAGCGTGTATTTAATATTTCCCAGTTTTAAATCAATAGCCATTTCTTTGTTTCCAGTAAAATAGTAGCTAAGGTTTGCTCTTCTTTTCCTACAATTAGGGTTGCATTTCTAACATAATTTTTTTTATCAATTGCCAATAGTAAAGTTTGCTTTCAATTGTTGATAGAGATTGCAGGATTGGTGTTTTCTCAAGTTTCCTTTGAATCTAGGATTCAAATTAATTATTGTTTACAGGAATTTATAAAGAGAATGATACGCAAGTTGGACTAGAATTCAAATTGTAGGTTGCTAGGGCCTCTCTCTTCCATTTCTAGTGTTGCGTCTCAAATTTTATGAACTCTCGGAATGAAAATTAAATGTTAGGTTGTTTATTACACCGAACACATACCCGACAGTTGATGTTGACCATTCTGGGGGCTAGCATTGGCTTATCCGCCACGCTAGTTACCCTACCGAAATGATTTTGGGACTAGGCAGCCTTAGAACAGATGGTGATCAGCCTGTTATTTTCTCATTCATTAGCTATTTCCATTAAATGTGGAGGTGGGGCCCCTTCCTTCTACATTTTTCCTAAGTTCTTTCGTTACCACTCATGGATATGTTGTCAGGGTGTTACTGCCAGGTTAACCCTACCCACCCAGTTTCACCCTGGCACTTCACTTTTGTCCCATGTATGTTTCCTTAAGGGTGTTACTACCAAGTGGAATTGTCCCACTCAATTAAATCCCAACGCTTTTGTTTATGTACCATGTATGGGTCTTCTGGGATGCACCTGTCAGGGAACCGCCGTCGAGAATATGTCATCCCACTCTTCCCCTTCTGGCACTTAATTTTATGCACTCATAACATGTTCCTAAGGGTAACTTCGTCATGTGGACCCCGCCCTCTCCTTTATATACCGTCACTCAACTTTATTTCAATCTTAACATTTCGCTGGGGTAACTCTGCCAAGGAAATCCCATCGGGTGGGTTCCATGTATGGCCAATAGAGTGTCGTTTCGCTACTAATATGTTGGCCACGTCTACGCGGAGATTCACATAGAGGCTTCGCCGACCTTGCTGCTAAGTTTGGTACTTAAGCCAACTTTTGCTACGCGCCAAAGGCTCCTCCAAACACACTTTAGTTCTGAAATCTTTGACTTGTGGTCACTAACTTTGACTGGCTCTAACTCACAATCTAGGAGGCAATTTTCAAACTTTTGTATACCACTAGAAACCTCTTCCAAAGCACTTTCTGGATGAGTGATTGTGATGTGGTATTTGAGCTCATCTTCTACGATCAAAATGGATTTAAACTATTTTATTATTTTCACCAATCCTCCTGATATCTTCTTCAAATTCCCACTTGAATATGCCTCAACCTTACTTTCCTTTTTATTATTGCCTTGTTTTTTTGGAGTTTTCAATCCCTCCCTACATTATAAGAATAAATATCCTCTGCTATGTAAAAATGACAGGGAGGATGAAGGGGGTACAACATCAATTCCAACTGGGGATAGTGCCTTGTTGACAAGGCACTGAGAACCTGCAGACTATTAGCCTTATTGGGCATGGAGTAAAAAATATATTGAATTTGTACAACCAGAAAATCTCTCTAAAACAAGTCTTCTCTTTATAAAGACTGAAATGCAAACTATAACTTTTAACAACTAAAAATTAAATGCTCACATAGTGAGTTTATTTATGTACATATCCTACTACTCCTACTTAGGTATAGGGATTAATTCACTCAAGTGAAGTCAACCTTCCAATGATACCAGCCCAACATCTGAGTGTCTAGCCTTATGCCTGCTTCTTGAACTTCAAAAACAAAAATAGGTGTAAACCAAGACAAGTAAGACTGAGCGGAAAATTTTGATATATACTCGAAAGAAGTAATTATCTGCAAAAATGATATTATTTTTAAACTACCCAAAGAATCCATGTAGTCTGCTATAGGGTCATAAAATTGACGAGAAAAAATTGCAACTGCTTCATTTTCTTGAAAAGTTTCCTAGCATGAATGTTTTTGCATAGGGAAACCACAGTTACTGCTTGGATCTTCAACTTTGGGCTCTTCTTGAAAAAATTGTTGCTAGTAATCTTCTTGCCACTTTCTTGTAAGAAAAACCTTTTGAAAATCTACAAGAATCTCATCCTCCTTTGAATCGTATGAATCATAAATCAGACAATCTTTATCAAATCTATTACCAGCTTATTGAACTTCAAAAACATAGATAGGCACAAACATGGGCAAGTACAAATGATCAGCAACTACTAATATACACCCAGATCTTTATTTATTGGGAATCATTTTCTTCTTATGGTTGTCTTTAGCATATGCTCATACCTTGTTCTCCATCTGAACGATGTAAGTCATAAACTGGAATCTCCCTGTTAACCCCATTTTCAACTTCCTCTTTTTCTATAACTTCCCATGACTGGGACTATTGTTGTTCTACAGCACCCAACTCCCCATCTGAGTCATACAAATCATATAAAGGAGAACCATCAAATTCAAAAAAATAAGATATCTGAGGGTTTTTTTGTAGCTTAACAATGTCTCCTTCTTCCTTTTCTTGATTGTTGGGCAACGCTTCTTGATGCAGGTTTATGTTTTCTTGGAGCTAGGATCCATAAATATCTTCAATAGCATCATCAATCTTAGAAATATTTTCAATATTAAATTGTGCACAAGTAGTTTCAAACAAAGAATCTGGTGGATATAAAAGTTTGAAAAAATAACTAAATGTTATGTGAAATCTCTTCAAAGAAGATATGTTGCCATGAGGATTTGGTACCAAGCCCTAACATCCTTTTCAAAATAATACATGAACAACTTCTTTTTCACATGCTCATTAACAATACCCTGCTACTCCATGAATTCATGAAAGTCCTTAAGGTGTTGGGTTGGGCTTTCATCCGCACTTCCACTGAATGTAGGAAAATAGGTATACCATTCTTGAAATGGAGGTACATGATGAAGATAACCAACAACATAAGAAAAACCTAGCGGAGAAAATTTGTTGGCCAAGAATGTAGGAAAAGTCATTTTGAAAACCCTTTTAAGTGAGAGATCTCAACCCACACACTTCCTTTGCTCACCCTACAAAGGAATGCAAAAATCTCTACCGAAGGAAAATATTATGATTCGTTCTTGGGGTTCTTACTTTCCAAATTCTCTTGGAAACAATTCTCTCTTAGTCAAATATAGGAGGAGTTTTTTGTTGTGAAGTATCAAAACGAGTATGGGGCCTCCTAAATCTGGGATTTCCAACTGAAAATATTTACAGTGGAGTCACCAAGGCAAGAAATATCAACCCACAATTCCTTTTCTCACCTGACATAAGGAATGTACAAATGTCATACCCAGGGAAAAATATTATGAGTCGTTCCCTGCCAACGACACCAGAAGATGTTGTTGCTCCTAGATACAACCCTTGGGTTGAGGAGAAGGGTCAATTCCTAGGATATCTTAGTGTATCTTGAAGATAGATCAGTGTTTCTCAAGAGAAAAATGTAAATTGAGTTAAGTTTGGTTCAATTACCCTACTCAAAGGAAAATTCAATATACATATAAATAATATATCATCTCCAAGAGTAAATGTTCAGATCTGGTGGCCTACACACATAAAATGTAGCTTGATTTTTCATTGTAGTAAGGGTGGAAAGAAGAAATATAAGAAAGAAACCCAGTGTAGAGGGATGGACAGACAAAGAATCCTATGCACTAAATCCCAGTAGAATCATGAAAAGATAAAGGAAATTAGGTGCACAAATTATGGATCATGTTTTAATGCTTTCAACTCAATATCTCATAGGTACTATATGCTATATCATAACATGGGTAAATCTACAGTCTCACAGGTATTATCTGCTATCACATAACATAGGTAAATTTGCAGTCTCGCAAATACCATCTGCTACAACATAAGATAGGTAAATTTGCAACCTAAGATTGAATCCAGCAGCTATAATTACACAATTTATGAAGAAGAAAAACACACATGAAGTGACACACAAGGATAGAACACATACTACATATCCCAATGCTTGGAATCACCAGAAACTTCTTCATTAATCTTCAAGAATGAAATACATCTCACAGGCCCAAACTTGCGAAATTTGCAAAACAATTACAACCTCTAAAATAGGAAAATCGGACCCTTGCAATTATTTTTTCATCCCTTTTTATAGGAAGAACCAAAATACGAACAGCTTACAAAAACACCTTCGAATGCTACAGTTTTCTGACCTACACAGTTGTCTGAGCGTGCGACTAGCGTAATTGTCCTAACGATTACATAACATACTTGATTCTTTTCTTGAAAATGAAATATTAACAAAATTGAAGAAATGACAAGAGTATGTCATGATTTCCTCAAAAAAATATCTCCATTGTTGATTCCTATGATCTCCTAAAGTGGACCCATGCTCCATTATCTTGGTTCATGGTGGGTTGATGATTTGGCCATGCCTCTACCATTGTATTCCTTCCACTATTACCTACCAATTCACCTGTTTTTTTCTCCCTCTAACTGCTTAAATTTCCCCTTTTTAGAGCTAGCCCTTCTTGTATGGTGCTTCCTTTCACCCATCGGGATCAGAATCCTTGGTGGGTGAATGTGATTTTGCATAGTGGCATTGGAGATGCTCTATATTGGTTGATGGTTGGATGGATTCGAGCATGGGAGGAGTGGCAAAGGGACACCATTGGCAAAAACAAAAATGAAATTTCAACGGTTAGCATGTGACATATGTATAGGTTGGGAACATGGTGGAGTGATGCATGGATGGGGAGACTTTATGGAGAAGTTTGGGAAGTACACGAGGTTGGATGGGAAGTGGAGGGAGGAGTCCCTCGACCCTTAAAAAATCGAGCTCACTTGCTGACATCATTGTTGTGCTATCATGTTGATGATCCCCCTATTCCGATGGGGTGAATGAATAAGGTTAGGAGTAGGGCTCGACCCCCCCGGGAGTGAATCATGGTCCTTGACTAGTCATACCCAACAGTTGATGTTGACCATTCCGGGGGCTGGTGTTGACTTATCTGTTGCACTAGTTACCCCACCAAAATGGTTTCTAGGACTAGGTAGCCTTAGAACTGATGGTGATCCACCCGCTATTTTCTCATATGTTAGTTATTTCCATTCAATGCGGAGGTGGGGTCCCTTCCTTCTATATTTTTCCTAAGTCCTCTTCGTTATCCCTCCGGGATATGTCATCAGGGTGTTATTGTCGGGTGGACCCCGCCCACTCAGTTTCATCTCAGTGCTTCACTTGTGTGCCATGTATGTTTCCTCTGAGGTTTTATTTATGGATGGACCCCGCTCGCTTAGTTACATCCCAGTGATTTTGTTTCTGCACCATCTATGGGTCCTCCGGGATGCACCCATTGGGAACCATCATCAAGATGACATCATCCTAGTCTTCCACTCCCGATGCTTAAATTTTTTCACTAGTAACATGTTCACCGAGGTAACTCCGCCAACTGGACCCTGACTACTCCTTTATATCTCGGTGCTCAACTTTATTTCAACATTAACATTCCATTGGGGTAACTCTACCAGGGCAAGCCCATTGGGTGGGTTCCACTTATGGACAATAGAGTGGCTTTCCACAACTAACGTGTCAGGAACATTTGCCTGGAGCTTTGCATAGAGGCTCCGTCGGCTTTGCTTCCAATTTAGGTACTTAAGCCAACTTTGGATATGCACTAAAGGCTCCTCCAAACACCCTTTAGTTCTGCAATATTTGACTTGTGGTCACCAACTTTGACTCACTTTATATCACAATCCGAGAGGCCATTTTTAAACTTATGCATACCACTAGAAAGCACTTCTAGAGCACTTTTTGTGTGAGTGAGTCTAATGTGGTCTTTGAGATCATATTTTGCTAGAAAAATGGATTCAAACTTTTTTATTCTTTGCACCAATCCTCCTTATCTCTTCTTCAAATTCCCCCTTAAATATGCCTCAACCTTGCTTTCCTTTTTAGTCCCGTATTTTTTCCTGGAGTTTTCAATCCCTCCCTGCATTATAAGAACAAGTCTCCTCTGTTATGTAAAAAATGAAAGGGAGGATGAGGTGGGTACAAGAGAAGGGATGATTCTTAGGACTTGTAAAATGTGTTGGCAAATGTGTGAATACAAGTTGGATTGACACCATTCATGTGTTAAATGTGGGTAGACTCTTTGGGATCATGGTGGGAGGATGTCTCGATGTTTTCATATGTCCAATGGTTGTGTGAGGATGATCAGTTTGAGCATCAACATTCTTACCAAAATCTTGATAGTGGGACTTTTCATTGATTGTCTTATATTTGTCTTAGAATGTAAACATGTTTGTGTAGCAAGATTAACTACGATGATGATAATATGAAGAAAGTGCGCGATGCACCATGCATGGGGGAGAGAACATATTGTAATTCCCCAGTTTTGATTGCATAACAATGTGGTGTATTGAATGTAGTTGGTTTCAATCTATTAGAATGGGTCCTTCCATTCTATTTTGAGCGACATAGATGATCGATTTCCTTGTAATTCCCCAGTTGTGATTGCATAACAATGTGGTGTATTGAATGTAGTTGGTTTCAATCTATTAGAATGGGTCCTTCCATTCTATTTTGAGCAACATAGATGATCGATTTCCTTCCATGTAGCAGATCATTGTAATTACATCATGTCAACATTGAAAGACTGTGTAAAGGTATTTTGAATACGGAGATATAAAATAGTAAACCTCTACACATTGCAAAGGCGCTATGTAAAGAGATTAAACAATACAAATGGAACAAGTGATGAAATCCTTGCAATATAAGCAAGTGTGTAGGGTCTGTGATGCATTTGAAATCATGGCAAGGCACTGGAATGAAGTGTTGTTGGATATCACTTACCATAAAATGGGAAGACAACAGTGATTAATCCAAAGCGCACCTCCAAGCCTGAGCATAAGCTGCAATTTTAATTTTCACCTTTCATTTATCACATGTAACTTGGTTAGAGAATGAAGAGTGAAACCTAGTTGTAAGCAATCCCAAAGGCACTCTCCAGAGGTCACATTTTAGTCTGCAACATCCCGTAGGTCACACTTCAACATTGTGACCTCTCCACAAGTTGCACTTTTGGTTTGCGACCTTCCACAAGTCGCAAGATTCACCCTCAATGCTACATGCTTTCAAAAATGTGACCTATTTTACAATCGAAGAGTGTGGATTGTGATCTGTGATGTGCCTAGAATAATAAATCACAAAAATCCATGCGACATGAGAGAAACTATTGATGAGTGTCGGCCCCTTTATTTTCCCAACAAATGAAGTCCTCTTGTGGAAGTCAGATTCCAAGAAAAGAAAAGCTCTTCATCATTACGAATTATCTATGAGGATTGTTCCTTAGTAAGAATGATTATGATGAAGGGGAGGAGGATTATCTTCTTTATGAATAATATAGTTATCTGAGAAAGAGGTTCAAAAAGTGAGCATATTTGTGGTAAAAGTACATACCTCTTGGCACTGCAAGATAATGAAGCTATATTTAGAATTTTCTCTATAGATGTTTCCTCCATTAGCTTAGGTCTATGGCTGATGAAGATGCCTGGGCATTTTATATAAAACACCATTTGATGGAGTACCTCTTGGATCATATCAATTTTAGGGCCACTTATTAGTTGGGATTAAAGAGGTGTTGAAAATACATTACTTATGTCAAAGGACATCGCACTTGAAACATGAGAACAAGGTATTTTCTAATATGATTTGCAAGGCGGATTTAAAGAATGACTAAACTAGAAAATAACGCACCACTGTTAATGCTTGAGCAAGGAAGAATGTTAGTAGTCTTCTGGAATCTGCTCTTAATGTGTTATAATATTGGCTCCAAAATTCTCTCAAAAGCAAGGTCGAGGAAGCTCAAAATTATTTTTCACATACCACATACATCGACAATATTGTGGTGAAAAAAGGGACTGTATAGGGGTCCAAATTAGTATTTTTCTTTCAGCCAATTGGTTATGATTTTAGTATCATATTTTATTTGCTAATATGTATGACTAATGTAATTTGTTTGCAGGAATAAGAAAGGGAGTGAGAATGTTGACCTATGTGGAGGAAGTTAGTGTTTCTCACAAGAGGTTGTGTAACTAGTGTTTCGACTAGCAGGAAAACTGGTTCCATATAGTCTTCTACGACCGTGTAGCTACCTAAGGCACCATTTCAACATCTAACACAACAAATTAACATCGCCACCTTGTTCAAAAACCTATGTAGGTCTTGATATCATTGCAAAATTAATGGAAACAAACATTCTAGGGTTTCCAAGGACCCTCTACATTCTACTCATTACTTCTCTTTCACCATAATGTAAGTAGTTCTCATCATAATGCTAGTAGTTGTGTTGAGATTAATTTGAGCATGTAATAATCATTAGACATGAGAGAGTCATGAGGGTAGGTGAAAGGTCACAAAAGGTGAACAGTCACCTCACTTATATAAATATAACTTCATGCCTCATTTTCAAGGGAATTTTAGCACTTGAGCTAGGACTAGAATTAAATATTTGATTTGTGCTTGAAGAGTTGGAGGCACTCATCTCTTGGTAGATATTAGGGTGAGCTGTGTTGAGGATAGGGTTTTTCCTTGGATGATGGTATGTGTAGCCCATGTTCCATTGTTGGGCTTGATGGTTTGCAGGATTTGTACTTGTATTTGAAGCTTCATTAATAAGAAGTTCTTTACTTTCAACATGGATTCCCATGCATCTTTATGATTGTTGTATTGGATTTATTATATTTCCATCATGTTTGTATGTGTGCTTTCATGTGGGCATATGTTAATGAACTCATTCTTAGCTTATAACTTTCATGTCCATTTTGAATTTGTTCTTACTTATTCCACACCATGTTGATAACGCATTGCGAACTTATTTTCACTTAACCTCTGGCATGTTCTTGTAAATGTATGTCTGAGATGGTTTTAGCTCACTGGTCCTTCTCGTGGCATGCTTCTTGTTATTATTGTTGTTACTTTCCTGTATCTCGTGACGCAATTTGTCAATCTTAGGTTGACCTTGTACTGACTGCCCAAGAATTTTGTTCTTGTCGTCACTCTAACATCTCCTTATTTGACATCCAGGAATAAAACAACATTATGTTTATCAAGCCTACATACCAGATGGGTTTACTATCCCAATTAGTGTGAGGTTTAATTGGGACTTCACACCTGGGATACCCCCTAGCTGTTGGCAGTACATTCCAACTCGTCAACATATTTTTGGCACTAGAAGGAGGGCACATGACAAGTTGAGCTCATGGAGCCTTTTTTTCATATCACACCTTGAAATGGCCCCTTTCCAAATCTTTATCCCAAGTTTATTTTCTAAAATCCTTAATCTTTCGGTTCCCATAGAAATAGTCTATGACTTGTTGTAGTTTAAGTTTGACGGTGAGGGTTGAACAACTGCATTAGGACATATGTTTTAAGTTATCCAATTATGCCATTCTAATGGAATACATTTTAAATATGCAATGGGTAGATTGTTCACCCTCACGCTTTAAGGTTGTGTCAAGCAATGGTGCCACACATTACCAACTGTGTCTATCCATTTGTTCAACCAATCATCAGCGAGCTTCATCAAGATTTTAACAGGTATGATTATCATGATCTATTTAAAAGGATAAATTAGCTTAGAATGAAACCCAAAGAATCATTAGAGGATTTTTTTGATAGGTTTGTTCATCTTTGTTATGAATTTCCTAAAAGAGATGTGGATTGGATGTATTTGAGTGAGAAATTTTGGCGATTAGTTTATCTTTCCTTGCAACAGTTTGAATATGAAATCAATCTTAATTCTGCTAATAATATTGGTAATCTACAAGGTATAAGTCACCCAGATCTTATCCCTAACTTTGTCTTGCCAATTTTTTTGAATCGGGAAAACTCTCAAGTATCTAAGGAAGAAATTACTGCCCAAGAAATTCCACATCCTCCTTTAGCTTCATTACCTAATGAAATTTTTTTCATTAGTAATCTACATTTTTAATAGTGTTTTAAGGGTAAGGAACCAAGTTATCTTGCTTCTAAAACTCTCATACATCCTGGTGAAATGGGATAGCCTGAGAATAATCCCTGTTGACAAGATTCAACTTGAGCCCATTAAGAATCTGCCTAAAACTATTCATGAATCCCCTCATATTATTCTCCCTCCATCACTCATTTGCAATGACCTAAGACCACTCCTAGATAATACTCACTGTGCAATCAATTCTATAGAGAATAATATGGGGGTTGATCTTTTGATGCTAAATCAAAATCTTGAATGAGGTTTGGTTGAAAGCGATGCTTCTTTTAGTCATCATTTACACTTTCCTTCATCCACGAACCTGGAACAAAGCCCTGTACTAGATGATAGTAGATGCTCAATTAATCCATAGAAAATAACATAGATGTTGATTTGTTGCTTTCTCAAGATGACACTAATGGGTAGGGTTTGAGTTATGAACCAGACTTGGTTACGAGTGATGTCCCTTTATCCGATTCTTTTCATCCATTGTACCCTTATTTATCTGATGAATCTACTACACCAGTGGTTTGTTCACACCATTTAGATCTTCACCCTGTTGGTTTAGGTTGTAATCAAGTACTTAATAGTGTTGTCTCACAATCAGAAGGTGAAGATATGAAATCCCATGTTCATCACATTTTCAATCTAAAATCTTCAACAGGTGAAGAGGAGGATTTTATGTTTCGAAAGGTTCATTGAGTTCCTCCGATCAATTTATATTCATTCTTAATACTTCAGAAGTCTCATGTGTCAGATGCCCAATATGATCAAATTATTGGACTTAACATTCATAATCCTATTAATGATGTGTTCACTGATACTTCTCATGACAGTTTTTCATATCCACTTCTTAGTCTCACAAAACCGCCACGACTTGATGATCCACCTTCTCAAAGTTTAGGGAATTTTCAGGAAGTTGAGGCACTTCAGCTTCCGCTGATGGTTATGTCAGGTTCTCGCAATCCTAACAAAATCCATAAACTAGGTCATATTAAGGTTTCCTCACATGATTCCCCTCTCATCACCATCTAACCAGGTAAAGGATTATTTTTTAATGATATTGATATGAATCATTCCTTGTACTCTAATTTTTTCGTTGAACAAGATACATCGACCATTGTTTCAAACCCTTTTGATTCTCACCTAGCTGGTGTAGATTCTAATCAAGTAAAAGTTGGTGTTGTCTTACAATCCACTGTATGTGACGGCACAAATCACCTAACTCCTCTCTTTCATGAGACTCATGAAAATGATTCATCTTCATCTTGGAAATAAGAAGAATCTGATCTTTTGGATTACCAATCTTTAAACATTCGAATAGCTGATCAAATCAATGACTTATTCAAGGATGAGTTTGTTATCACAATTGATGATGACTGCATGCGTTCAACTGTTGATCCTAGGAAATCATCAATGTTTGATGATCTACCATTTGAAGGTTTAGAGGTTTGTTAGAATGGTGAGGCACTTTGGATCTCGTCCATGGTCATATCAGGTCCTCACTTTCTTAACAAGATCCATGAACATGCTCAAATTAGAGTTTCTAAAATTAGGGTTTCAAATGAATGTTCATTTTTAAGATATTTTCAAGATTTTCAAGTTGGTCATTTTAAATTTCATGATTGGATTGTTGATTGGCTTGAAGAGTCTTATTTGGAAAATCCCTCTGCTAGTAGGTGGCATCTCGTCTCTCTTGCACTTGATGTAGGGTTAAGAGCAAATGGATGCATATCATGGATGGATGCTCAGGGTTTTCAAGTTTATCATTTTGTTTATCAGGATAGAATTATGCCTGGTTGGAACAATCTTTTCTAGCATGCTTTCCTACCAATAAACATGACCTTCTTACTCTTGTGCATCTTTTCCAGGTAATTATCTTTGTTTTTGTAGAATACATTATACTGCTTCTAACCATTGATCTATTTGTTTTTGCAGGTTGAGAACTCTTGTGGTGGTTGCATTGGAAGTTTGACTTCACGTGACCAAATCTCCTCTCTGATTAAATTAAGGATTTAGGTTTAGTCTAGTTAGGGTTTACTTGTTAGGGTTTGCTCATTAGGATTTTATTTTAAGCTTTTAGGTTTACACTAGTTAGGGTATAGATATGCTTTCATTCTGTTTCTTTACTGCAAGTAGTTAGTTTGTTACATGACATTATGCATTTAGAATGCACTCATCTTTTGCATTGCATTTGAAAATTGTCTACAAAAGCATTGCATGGCTTATTTTTCTTGCATTACACTAACCTATCCTTCCTGCATTGTATGTATTTTGGTCTATTGCATTACATCATGAATTCATTTTGCGCTCAGCATTATCTCCTACTTGCACTGCATTCACTCCTTACTTACCTAGCATTGCATTTGTTCTCTATGCTGCATGGCAGTGCATGAGCTTTCACAAGCCTTATTATACGCATGCTCTATGCTAACCCTATATAATCTACTCAAAAAGGTAATCTCTTATGGAACTAGTATTAAAGCCGTGTCTCAAATATTCTTCCTATGAGTTTTCCCATTAACAATGTTACAGTTCATTTCGTCACATCCACTCAAAAGGCCTGAAAATCAGATCAATCAACATCCTTGAACATTTTTTCATAATCCCTTTGCAAATCCCTAAGCATCATCTCTCCAAAAAGTTTTAGTTTTTGGGACAACCATCTCAAAAACATTATTTTTATCCCCAATGCACCTTGTATGAATTTCCACCTACAATGGTTTCAAGTTGCATAATTGAGAATCTATGTTGATCACCGCAATTTTCTCTACTCTATAGGTGCGCTGATTCTAGAATTTCAGGAAAATTAAAAAATATTTTCAAATCTTCTAAAGTGGTTTTAATCATTTACCATGGATACAGATCGTGAATACCTATTTGATCCTATATTGGAGACATTATCTCTTATCCTTTGAGGTTATCATCCCTCATATGTGGATCTCAAGCCTATATTGGTAAATCCTAAACCACCACTTTCACCCTATAAATTTACTGCCTCCCATAGAGTCTGAGTTGAATTTTGGCTATTACTAGTGCCCTCATGTTGCTACTTTGATCTTATGGAATCATCACCCATTTTCATTAGGGTAGAGTTTGGTTTGTGGTAAGGAAGGACAAGAAAATTGGGGATACATATACAAAGTCATCTTCTATAAATGGTTGTGACTCTCTCCTTTATTTATTAATACAAAAAGCACTTTGTTTTCCTATACCTATGTCATGTTGATGCTCATGTATTTCAATGCCATGTTGACTCATTGATTATAGATATTAGATTATGATATGTGGATATTGTAGTTTCCTTGCTTGTTTTAGTCTTTGTTGCAGGTTCCATTTGTAGCATAAGGAGCTAGATTTGGATCTTACAAGCACGAAGAACAGGAGGACTTACTATAGATTCCAGGTAGGTCTCTTTTCCATATTCTAATATTTCTAACAAAAACATTGATCTTTTTGCTCTTTATTGTTCTAGATCATACCATTACATCTAAGGAGTTCATGTTTGTCAGCAAAAGTGAATTTTCCAAATAACAAATTGGCGACTACACTAGGGAGCGATATTTTCCTTAGTGGTTTCCTTGGCCTTAAACATTTTTTCACCTTTCAAAGCGACCTTAATTGACTTATTCATATAATGATTGACCTTAAGAAAACACATTTTTGAGCTTGGTAGGGTTTCTTGTGTCATATTTTCACCAAATTAGCCCCAACACACTCTTTGTTCTATGACACAGCACTGCAATGCAATCTTTCTTCTCTGGAAGTGCGTTGATGCGCTCTGGTGCCCACACTGCACCTGTGTTGATCCTATAGAATGTAAAAAAAATCCATTTCTTTGCCTTGCTCTTTGTTCTGCTTTGGTTTAGAAGGTTTTCTTGAGTCTTTGAACTTTCTTATGTCTCTTTAAAGCCATCATAGTGTTTACATTTGATTTTGTTAGCCTTTGATGAGATTTTCTTTGATTTTTTCTTTCTTCTTATCAATTGGGTTTTTTGTAAACATTTGTCTTGATTGTTGATTGCTTGAAGAAATTTTTATTACAGTTTCATTTTGTGAGATTTCTTTTATCAATGATCTAACTACATTTTAGTTTTCATTGTATTTGAAAATTGAAAGGAAAAAAAGGAAAAAAAAAAATCATTATTTGCATTGCATGTAGGGTTTTGAATTCAAATTGGAATATTTGCATTGAAATCTATACTTAGGAAGATTTTTTTTTGCATCATTTATTGTCGCATTATTATTTGTCTCTTCCCTCTCATATATAGATCATTGAAAATAAAAGAGTTATTGTTATCATACTAGTTGCATCATAGGGAATTCAAGTGAAATCATTACATGAGCCTTGAAACTAAAAAATAATTGAAGATCAACTACTAAAATTTATTCAATTAATCTAAGGTACATTTGGAGCATTAATGACACACATAGACGTCTAGGCTAGAGACGTGTTCTAGCATCTTTAAATGTAGGATCTATCGTTATTTGTCTACGTTACATTTTTTGGGGTAGTCGATATTCCACGTACGTAAGTATATCAAATCGTTCTCCATGTACCCTTCGGTATATCATATGGCACTCCCCATATGAAAAGTATATCAGAATACTTCCTACGATATAGGACGCATTAGAAAGAACTACCATGGATTCTGCTTCCACATACCTTTGGGTATATTTTGGAAGTCCCCTACCATAGGTAACCGAGTCGGCAACCTTGTTAACTGTGATACACCAAACACAACATTTGGAGAGATTGTTTGCATGTACTAGAAATGGTATTTAGTTGTTCACAATGACTTGGTAATCCATTTTTCCTAGTTACCCCTTTGTTTTATTTTGTGTCTTTAACTTCTAAAATCAATTAATTAATTGCGGAACAACATCGTCCCCATGGAACAACTCCTCAGTGGAACTTAGTTTGAAATTGATGGAAACAATTCCCAAGTCTACTAGTCAAGGAATCCCCTCTGATGGGAATCCTAGTCCTTTTCCTTCTTTTGGAATTATTGGTGCTCCTTATATGGAAACATTGTCCCTTCTTGGATTTACCATTGGTTTACCAGTTTGGTTATTTTTGACCTCCTTGGTTCTGAATGTCCAAATTGCTCCTCAACCAAGTAGTCCTCCACCCAAACAATATCAACCTCAAGTTGATCCTAAATTTGACACTTAGCTTTCTTCGTCTATTGTTTCTTCATCCTTTTCTTCCTCCTCTCCTAGTGAAATTCTTGATTCAAGTAAACAAGAAACTAAGAAGAAGAAGAAGCAAAGCAAGGTGACAACCAAGCAAACATTTTTATGAATGCAACTAATGTTGAGAAACCTTCCAAAAAGTCACGTAAAGTCAAATTCTCTTGCATTCTTTGTATGGGTGATCATCTTCTTAGAAATTTCCCTGGTATTTCATAGGTATTAGAAGTGTGGTCCACCGGCTCACATCAACCCTTGCCATCAGCCTCTGGAGATCATGTTGGTGATAAACCATCAACTAGTTATAGTAAGGTCAACAATAAAAAGGGTAAAGTTAAGTTTCCCTATAGTTTATGTGAATGGTATCATCCTATTCACCTTTTTCCTTATATGGATGAAGCCTCCAAAGTGTTGGAAAACCTTACAACTTCTCAGCCATGACTTCCAGCTGGTTACCGAAAGCTTTCTCCCAATCCTCCATTAGTTGATGAAGTGATTTATCTTAATCAAATCAATACCAATCTCTCTGAACGTGAATCCCAAGAGTCTAGTCCCAACCAACCATTGGTTGAGAAAATGGTTAACTCGATTCCACCTTCATTTTATCATACTGTTTCCCATAGAGAGTGAAGTTTTCACCACTCAAGTTATTTTTGTTTCTTCAGATCTTGTCGAACAAGGGGACATTCCTCTTATTGTCACGAAACCGCCTCCAAGTAATTACTTACTTGGTCATACCATTTATAAATTAAAAGTAAGTCAACCCATTTATAGCATGCCACAAGTGTCAATTAGTCATCATGTTCCAGGAATGAAGCAAATTTCGCCAAGGAAACCGTTACAAGAAATACCCCAAACTCTCATTGGGAAGACAACAGCAATACAACAACCTTATTTAGGCCACTATTTCCAAGGCCAACTTTTTTAACAATATCAAGGCTTTCTTGGGACTGGAAAACCTGGTATGGATTATCCTAATTATCAAAACAATTTGTATCAAGGTGGGATGCAAATGTTAGTAGCCCAACCCATCCCATCCTATCTTGGATATCCCTCACCAACAATTAACCTTCCCTCACAAGGTTACTGAGCTACCTCAGGTCCCATAGCAAAGTTACTTTTCTTGTGTCAAGCTCGTTAAAAATGAAGTAAGGTGTCGATGCAGAGTTCCATTTCTTGTGTCAAGCTTGTTGAAAAAATAAACAAGGTCTCATAGTAGAGTTCCTTTTCTTGTGTCAAGCTCGTTAAAAAATGAAACAAGGTCCTGAAGCAAATTTATTTGTCTTGTGTCAAGCTCGTTTAAAAATGAAACAAGGTCCCTTGAGCATAGTTCTTTTAATGTGTCAATCTTGTTAAAAAATGAAATAGATCTCCCTGCAATTTGAGTCTTTGACTAGATCTTGTAAATGTTGAGTTGATTCTTTCACTTGATCTCATACACGAACCTTCATTCCATCCACCTATTAGTACCCAGTAGTCTACTTAGGTGAATGAAATGAAGCTTGGGGGAAATGTGCCTAGAATTAAGTTCTTGTATGTCGGGGGGGCATGAAAACTAATCTCAAGCATAATTTTTCCTTGTTTTAAGCTTGTGTAAAAATGAAACTACTCTCAAGCATAGTTTTTCCTTGTTTAAAGCTTGTGTAAAAATAAAACCAATTTCAAGCATAATTCCCCATGTTTAGAGCTTGTGTAAAAATGAAACCATTCTCATCTTATCCCTTGTGATTTCCATTTTTTATCAGCCTATTTCTACCAGATGAGCCTTGGTTTTCTCTTTCCATTGTCACCATTTTCTTGGCCAATTATTCACTTTCACTTAGTGTTTTACCCTTTCTTGAGGAGCCATTGTGATGAGCGGTCTTATTAGCCATCCTCTTGACCTCTACGTGTTTTGAAAAGTTCCATCATGACCGGAACTATTTTCTAACCTTTATGCCACTCGTTCCTCTAAAAGGAGTCCTCTTTCAGCTCTTTTCAACTCCCAAAACATGAAAAGATTGTCTAGCACTTGTCTTTTCGAACTCTTTAAAGTAAATGAAACGACGTATGCCCAATATAAGTTTAACCCTTTTCCGAACTGGAATATATTATTAGCGAGAAAGGAATACTTTATATGAACATGACTAAAAGGTTCTCCTGAGTATCGTTTTATGCCTTTTGTGAGTCAAGAGACTAAATTTATGAAAAGGAACCTTTAGAGTTTTCTTTTTCGCCTCTTTTTCAAACTCTCTAAACATGAAAAAATTCAAGTTACACCTTCGTTGGACTCGTAAAAACATAAAACAATGTTGGACTCATCGAGCATGACGAGACCCAACAACTCATTCTCAAGGTTTGTTAAATATACTCATAAGGATTCATTGAAGGATGAACTTATAGATCAAGCATATGTTATCCTCCTTAAGCTTATCAAAAATAAAGAGGTGCTAACCAGAAATTGTTGGAAAAATGGAAAATAGGGTACTTAACCTATTAATGGCAATGAGTCACTCTTGAATATGGCACTCTTTCACTTCATCTCCATGATTGTTGGGTTTGGAAATCCGCTTGCCTCTTTGGTTAATCATGCCATATCTAACGCCTCCATAATCAGTTTTGGGTCAATGTTGCAAACTCCATAAAGTGTCATTAATATGTTTAAGAGAATTCCTTCAGTTAACATTTGTTACAATACCTTAAGCCTCATTTCAGGTTAGCCACTTCTGAACCAACTCTGCATACACATCATTTTGTCTCAAATATTGATACCCATTTTCGTTTTGTTGATGAGGGATACATCAAGGCCCTCCTGCGATAGGTAACTTCCTATCAACATCAGCTCATTGTCCAATAATTTGACTTAGAAACTCCCTTCATTACCTTGGATCTTGCATACATAAACGGAAAGTTTCCTCACTCTCGATGGCAGGTCCTCATCATTGGCATTCGACTGGAAAATTTTGTGTAGTGTTCGACTTCAACTCATTCATTCACACCACATAGATTGTACAATATTACCTTGAGATCCATTATCATTATCAGTGGTTTCTCTCGCATTTGTTAACGGCTTACATCATTGGCTAGTAATCAGATGGTGTCTACCATGTTCGAATCCATATTATTTATTCACATGGTTAGAATCGTACTATTGAGTGACGAGGTAAAAGAACCTAGATCTAGTTCCATCCATATGGGTTGCAATTTCAAGATAGATAGAAGATTACAAATTATTATGGTTATGATCATTCATACAGTCATCCAAGCATGGGTCCACACTCTGTCATAAGTGGATGATATTTCTTGATCATTGTACATGTATTACTGGCTTATATGTTGAAAATGGGTATGCCTGCCTCAACAGTGATATCATGATGATAATATGTATTGTAACATATTGTGATCTCGACCCAATTTGTTCTTGATCTGAACTTGTCAAAAGGTAAAGCACTTTAGTCCTTAGTCATTGCTTCTAACTTTGTACTTTAGGAGGAAATCTGTTACAGGCCATTTTTTCGCATCCGCTCAAAAGGCTTGAAAAGCAGATCAATCAACATCCTTGAACATTTTTTCATAATCCCTTTGCAAATCCCTAAGAATCATCTCTCCAAAAAGTCTGAGTTTCTAGGACAATCAGCTCAAAAACATTGTTTTTAGCCCTAGCACACCTTGCATATGTATCCACCTGCAATGGTTGCAAGTTACATAACTGAACATCTGCACTATTCGAATGAGGTTGCTCTACTATGCAGGTGCGCTGATTCTAGAATTTCAGGAAAATTAAAAAGAAAATGAATCTTCTTCTTCGAGAAGCTTCTAAGGTGGTTTTAACCATTTACCATGGATATAGATCTTGAATTCCTAACTAATCCCGTCATTGAGACTTTATCTCTTATCTCTTGAGCTTATCCTCCCTCATATGTGGATCTCAAGCCCAGATTGGTAAATCCTAAACTACCACTTTCACCCTATAAATTTACTGCCTCCCATAGAGTTTGGGTTGGATTTTGGATATTACTAGTACCCTCATGCTGCTACTTTTAGCTTAAGGAATCATCATCAATTTTCATTAGGGTTGAGTGTGAAGGTTTTCTTTGTGGCAAGGAAGGACAAGAAAATTGGGGAGACATCTGCAAAGTCAGCTTCTATATATGGTTGTAACTCTCTCCTTTATTTATTAATACAAAAAGCACTCTATTTTCCTATACGTGTGTCATGTTGATGCTCATGTATTTCAATACCATGTCAACTCATTGATTAGAGATATTAGATTATGCTATGTGGATATTGTAATTCCCTTTCTTGTTTTAGCCTTTGTTACAAGTTCCATTTGTAGCTTAAGGAGCTAGAGTTGGAGCTTACAAGTGAGAAGAGGAGGACTTACTATAGATTCCAGGTAGGTCTCTTTTCCATATTCTAGTCTTTCTAACAAAAACATATATCTTTTTTCTCTGTGTTGTTATAGATCATACCACTAGATCTATGGATTTCATTTTTGTCTGCAGAAGTGAATTTTCCACATAACAAACAAGGAAAATACAAACAGGTGCTCATGGGAACCCTAATCAATGCATTTTGACCTAAAACTGTAACGTGAATCTTGTGTCTGACGTGGTCCTGAATATTTCAATGATATGTTTTCCCTATTCACTTGTCAATCATAGATGAGATGTAGAAGCGTGGCATGAAGGAAAACATAAGTCAGAGAAATCTTTTGGTTTCTGTCAAACAAGGAACAACCTGTCTTGCCAGTAAAATAAGTTGAGATCCATCATCCACCCTGGTGCAATGAATTCCCAATAAATGATGCCAATGTGCATGCAAAAGAAAATTAATTTAGTGGAGGGTACAAGGAATGAGAAAGACTTTTCGCGTAGAAAGGTGATGTAAGAAACTTCGCCAAGATACCGAACAGGCTTGTTGGAAGTGAAGAAATGCTTGTGATTCCTTGAGTGACTACATTGGGGTACTAAACAGGCCTACATGCAGCGAAGAAACATAGGAAACACACTTTAAATTTTGAATACAATAAGCCTTTTGTCATGTTCTTTGCATCATCATCAAAGACTTACCTGTGTGAGATCTTGTTATAAACTGTGAAGACTAACATGAGCTAGCTTGGAGATAGGGGAAAGGCATATCTATAAGGGGTCAAGTATCTCAAGGAAGACCCATAGTATATATTCAATATTTCCTTGTATTAGTAATGAAACTCGATCTGTTATGGCGATGTGGGTAGAGATGTTGGATTCTACTAGTGGTTTGCCAATTGTTGTAGTCGCTACAAATCACCCAAAATTTTGGTGTGGCACCAAATTTTTGGTCCCCACTCTACTTGTTCGAGGTCTTGGAGGTTACACCTATATATTTTAATTGGTAAATATTTCATAGGCCTACACGTTATCAAACCCTATGAATGCCCCTACTTTCATAATATCTATGGCACATGCTTACCCTTCTTCATTGTGATTTTATCCTATTATATGTATTAGGTTTTTTAACTAAACGAAGGTACCTCGTGATAACAATCATACCATGCCTTACTCTCATCTTTTAAATTCCCTAGGGTTTATGCCTATCAATTTTCTTATCCACCTTTAAAACCCTAGGTATCATAACTATCACTAAAGGACTAGACCACGTCATCTTGATCCCTTTTGCAGTCCTAGTTTTCACTGGAATTTTGAGTTATGCTAATCACATTATCATGATTACGAGGTGAATCATGTATTAAGCCCTTTCAACATCCATGTATTGATTAGTTTCTTTAAAGAAAAGTTTTGTTCATATATTTAAAATTAAATCTCCAAAAAACCTACCTTTTACATTACACGTAACATTCATAATAGATGAAACAATTTTTTTTATCATGGGGACTTGTAAAATTGTTAATGAGTTATGAGGCTTCACAAAACTCAAACTACCAATTTCTCATTATCTATTTCACACCTAAAATCCGAGCCTAAATTTTGCAAATCCATTTTACATATTTTGATTTATTAATTTATATTATATTATGGTGTGCAGGTATCTGCCAAATCTTGTGATGAAGACCATGCAATGTGGCAGCACACAAATGGAGCAGCATACATGTAACGATGCAACGATGCATTAAGTTATTTAATTCCACACTACATGTTACAAGGATATGTTGGAATGTTTACCATGACAAAGCGTATGAAAAAGTGCGCAAAGGTTACCTAAGGACCTTTTAAACAATGGTTATTAATGTTAATTCACTGGAAGCACAGTTGGCAGCACATTGAGGAAATGAAACCAAAGGGGTGTTAAGGATCGTTTTCAAGAGGCATTGAAAATCACAATAAGCACAAAACTAGACTGTAGTGAGATGAAACATACTGCAATCTCAACCAGTACCAATGCTTAAAGAAATTATCATTGCAAGTTACACAGTAACAAGGTTCCATACATTCCTAAATTTTAAGTTATTATAAACTCAATTGCAGTCATGGTTTAAGGGTCTACATATGTATTATCATACTGGCCTAGGAGGTCTGTGTTAGATAACATATCTGGAAGCCCCAAAATTACATTATTGGCCCAAGATGAATCTAGAACCATAAGTTACAAATAATAGTCGTCACCCAAGGTAATTATAGGATATATGAAAATACTAATTCACTGTATCAGTTGATTAAGGAGTGTGAACCATTTTATTTCATGATAAAGGCAAAGAATCAATACGTAGGGGCAGCTCATTTTAATATCTAGATAGAAATTGTACCTAGAACAAATACTTACAAATGGAATAACACATGGTTCAGCGACATACCAAACATATGTTGCGATTTTCTGTTTGGGATGAAATAGGAAAAATCTCAGCTGGTGACAACAATAGGAATTCAGGTCCTAGATTAACTCCAGGTTGTTGGGAGGGAGTTAATGCCTCCTATATTTGATGTGAGGGAATTAATGAGGCTGTTAGATTCTCTAGGCTATATAACAGGCAACCATTCGGATGTTTGCTAAGAGAGTGTGAGGATTTCTTGATGTAATCTCCAATTTGATTAATAAACTCCTGATGCCTATGTTTGGTGGACGTAGCCCAGATTGGTTGGGTGAACCACGTTAAATACTGTGTCATATGTGTTTGATTTTCTGCTGTGTGTTTATGTTGTTTGCTGTGCACCTGAACCAACAATTGGTATCAGAGCATGTTGGAGGTGCTGGTGAGTGTCTGATTGCTGGAGGTGGAGCGCAGCTGAGGGCTGAGGGAGCGTGGTGCTGAAGGTTTTGTTGCTACGTGTGCTGGAGCCTGTAATATCTGCGCGGAGCCTGATATCTGGAGCCGTGGAGCTAGTATGTGTTGCTGGTAGCATAAAGGTATGCGCAGTCATATATATAAAAATAAAAAACGTTGATACATATATTTGAACCAGCATGTATATGTATTGAAAAAGCGTAGATATATATGTTTTTTGGAACACGGCATGGATCTATTACAAACGGTGTGAAAAATTTTTAACACAGCGTGGATATGGTTTTACATTGATACCTGCGTGGCTATGTTAAGTTCTATTTTGCTGTGCGTGGATATGGGTTTTTTCAAACAGCATGTATATGTATTTTATAAACAACATGGAAATGTAACCGGACAGCGTAACCTGCGTGGGAATATTTTGCAAACAGCGTAAATATTTTTTGGCAACGGCGTTGATATAAAACTGTGGTGTTGTTTAAATATATGCGTTGTGTAAATATGTGAAGTTTTTTAATGGTTTGATGTTCGTGCCAAGTCTCACATAAAACCTGCGTGCAGTGTCACATAAAACCTGTGTGAAGTTTTTTTTTATGGTTTGCTGTGAGCACCGGTTTTCTGAGGAGCTATATATAAATTTTATACTAGGTATCAGAATACTGTCTTTGTAAGCCTGAACTTTGCTTACGGATATATGAAACTGACGGTGGCAAGAATCGTTTGCAAACTAAATTCTGGTTGGGTTCATAACGACGGTTTTTTATATATATTTGCTGGTTGTTTAAACAGTTAAAAATAAAGGCAAATAGAATAAAGACAGTTCTAATATAAGTGCAACGGGCAGTTTTTTTTTAAGAAAAGGCACAGGTATAAAGGCATAGGCAGTTTTTTCTTTGTTGTGTAAAAACAAAGGCATAGGCAATTTTGTTTTTTAATTGCTGGTATTTCAAATTGAAATTGGAGATTCTTTGACGAGATGGCCAAAACACAGAGTGCCCGTTTTGAAATAGAAAAATTTAATGGCAAGAATAATTTTGAGATCTGGAAGGTGAAGATGCACGATCTGCTGGTTCAACAAGGTGTGGCGAAAGCACTGTTGGGGAAAAACAAAAGGCCTCCTTCCATGACGGAGGATGAATGGGATGAGATGGACGATAGAGCTCTGAGTGCAATTCGGTTATGTCTGGCGGACGATGTTCTGTTCAACATTGTGTCAGAGAAAACCGCTGCAGGCTTGTGGTCGAAGCTTGAGAAGCTCTATATGACGAAATCTTTGACAAATCGGATTCTCCTGAAACGGCAGCTTTAAAGTTTGCGGATGAAAGAAGGTACCTCAATTGCTGATCACCTGAATGTTTTTAATACCTTGTTGGTGCAATTAAACAGTCTAGATGTGAAATTTGATTCAAAGGATAAGGCAATAACTCTATTATGTTCTTTGCTTGAATCCTGGGATCACTTTGTTACTTCCATAAGCTTTAGTACATCAAAAATCCTTGAGTTTGACGATGTTGTTGGAGCCTTGTTGGCTGAGGAGACGAGGAAGAGGTCGAATGCAGACACCTCTACATCAGAGGTAATGATGGCCAGAGGTCGCTCACGAGAGAGACACTCCGGGGGAAAGCATAGCAACTCTCGTTCAAAATCCAAAGGAAAGAAGCCCAAGGTGAAGTGCTGGCATTGTGGCAAGGCTGGACATCTGAAAAAGGATTGCTGGAAGCGAAAGCAAGCTGCTAAAGAAGGCTCTTCGACAGAAAAGAAGGAAGCCAACACCACAGATACAGGTTCAGTATCTGGTTCAGGTATGAGTGATGAAGTATTGTCAGTTAATGTTTCAAAACATGATCAACATTGGTTGTTAGATTCCGGGGCATCTAACCACATGTGTATACATAGAGATTGGTTTAAAACATATAGATCAGTTGATGATGGTGTTGTGTACATGGGTAATGATGTAACATGTAATATTGTGGGAATTGGGAGCATACAACTGCAAATGTTTGATGGGACAACAAAAATATTAACTGATGTGAGGCATGTACCAGATTTAAGGAAAAATTTGATTTCATTAGGAGCACTTGATTCAAATGGATATAAAACTGTAATTCAAGGTGGAGTTATGAAAATCTATAAAGGTATCTTACTAGTGATGAAAGCTAAGAAAGTAGGAAATCTATTTCAGTTAGAAGGTAGAACTGGGTCAGATCATGTGTCTGTGTCTGAACATGACAGTAGTTCCATTCACTTATGGCATCAAATATTGGGACATATGAGTGAAAGAGGATTGAAAATTTTGGCTGACCGAAAGTTACTTCCTAATCTAAGATCTGGAAAATTGGATTTTTGTAAACATTGTCTGTTTGGTAAACAAAGTAAACAAAAGTTTAAAACAGGCAAACATACTAGTAAAGGCATACTTGATTATATCCATTCAGATGTGTGGGGTCCAGCTCCTACAGCTTCATATGGTGGTTCGTCTTATTTTGTATCATTCATTGATGACTTTTCTCGGAAAGTTTGGGTCTACATGTTGAAAAAGAAGTCTGATGTTTTTACAGTTTTCAAGCAGTTTAGAGCATTGGTAGAAAACAGCACTGGTAGAACTATAAAATGTTTAAGAACTGACAATGGTGGTGAGTTTTCCTCCAAGGAGTTTGACAGCTATTGCAAGGATGCAGGGATCGAAAGACATAAGACCACGGTTTATACTCCTCAGCAGAATGGAGTTGCTGAACGCATGAACAGGACTCTTCTAGAGAGAGCAAGGTGTATGCGGAGTAACGCCAGGTTGTCAAAGGAGTTGTGGACGGAAGCAGTGGCAACCGCTTGTTATGTGATAAACCGATCTCCATCAACGGCAATAGACTGCAAGGTTCCGCAAGAGGTTTGGACAGGACACCCTTGTGACTATTCTAAACTCAGAGTGTTTGGTTGTGATGCATATGCTCTAGTGCCTAAACATCAGCAAACTAAATTAGATCCAAAGTCTAAAAGGTATATCTTTGTTGGGTATGGTGATGGAACGAAGGGATATAGATTGTGGGATCCTACTACCTGCAAAATCATCATCAACAGAGATGTAAAGTTTAATGAATCCTCTCTTGTACAGTTAGATGTATATAGAAGATTGAAACAGGATGATGTATCTGATTTCCAGCATATTCAGTTTGACAGCATTTCTAATGATAGTCATAACGACCATAGTTCAGATTCTAGTCATGAACAGGTTTCAGAATCAGATTATGAACAGGGTTCAGATGGAGGACATGAACAGGTCTCAGATGGCGATCATGAAGAAATTCCTAGAGTTGATAGACAGCCAATTGTGGAAGCACCAGAAACATTCTTAAGGAGGTCTACAAGGATTAAACGTCGTCCGAGAAGGAAGCTGTAGAAGGTTCAAATAGTGACAAATGGAAAGTAGCCATGAAGGAAGAGATGATGGCCTTAGGTAAGAATGGTACATGGGATCTGGTTGAGCTTCCGAAAGGCAGGAAAACTGTGGGATGCAAATGGGTCTTCAAGCTGAAACGGGGTGTGAATGATACGGAAGACAGGTACAAAGCTCGGCTGGTTGCAAAAGGGTTTTCTCAGAAAGCTGGCATAGACTTTCATGAGATATTTTCACCAGTGGTTAAAATTGTTTCAATTAGAATTGTGTTAGCATTAGTGGCTTTGTTTGATTTGGAGTTGCAGCAGTTAGATGTTAAGACTGCATTTCTACATGGTGATTTAGATGAGGAAATATATATGGAACAACCGGAAGGGTTTGTTCAGCATCGCAATGTGAAATTTGTCTGCAAGCTCAAGAAGTCATTATATGGCCTGAAGCAGTCGCCTCGGCAGTGGTATAAGAAGTTTGATTCTTTCATGTTGAGTCAGAAATATGTAAGAAGTGAATATGATCATTGTGTGTATTTTAAGCAGTTAAATAGTGGCATGTTCATTATCTTAGTGTTATATGTTGATGATATGCTTTTAGCAAGCAAAAGCATTGAAGAAATCAACAGGTTGAAGACTCAGATGGCAAGGACGTTTGATATGAGAGATCTAGGAGCCGCAAGACAGATTTTGGGCATGGAGATTTTCAGAGACAGGAGTAATGGTAAGCTGTGGCTATCACAACAAAAGTATGTTGAAAAAATACTTTTGAGGTTTGGTATGAATAATGTGAAGCCTGTGTCGATCCCTTTAGCTTCCCATTTTAAGCTTTCTTCGAGTTTATGTCCTAATACAGATGAAGAAAAGGATTATATGTCTCGAATTCCTTATGCCAATGTAGTAGGATGTTTGATGTATGTGATGGTGTGTACGCGACCAGATATTTCTCATGCAGTTGGGGTTGTCAGCAGGTACATGGCAAATCCGGGTAAAGAACACTGGTCAGCAGTGAAATGGGTGCTTCGGTACTTGAGAGGCACAAGTAGTTATTGTATTTCTTACAATAAGAGTAGTGAATCTGTTTGCGGATATGTTGATTCCGATTTTGCAGGTGATTTGGATAAGAGAAGGTCAACTTCAGGGTACGTCTTTACTCTTGCAGGTGGAGCTATCAGCTGGATGTCAAAGCTACAGAACATTGTTGCTTTGTCCACTACTGAAGCAGAATACATTGCTGCTTCTCATGCTTGCAAAGAGGCAGTTTGGTTGAAAGGTTTGCTTGGTGAGTTTGGTAGGTTATAGGATAACATCAGGTTACTTTGTGACAGTCAAAGTGCAATACATTTGGCTAAGAATCCGGCCTATCATAGTAAGTCAAAGCATATTCCAATCAAATATCATTTTGTAAGACAGGTTATCACTGAAAGGGGAGTTTCTCTTGAAAAGGTGCATACAAAGGAGAACTGTGCAGACATGTTCACAAAACCAGTTTTGTTGGAGAAGCTACGCTGGTGTTTGGCTTCTCTTGGCTTGCAAAAAAGATAAAATAATAATAACAGGGCATGAGGCGAATTGTTGTCAAGGTGGAGATTGTTGATATTTTCTGTTTGGGATGAAATAGGAAAAATCTCAGCTGGTGACAACAATAGGAATTCAGGTCCTAGATTAACTCCAGGTTGTTGGGAGGGAGTTAATGCCTCCTATATTTGATGTGAGGGAATTAATGAGGCTGTTAGATTCTCTAGGCAATATAACAGGCAACCATTCGGATGTTTGCTAAGAGAGTGTGAGGATTTCTTGATGTAATCTCCAATTTGATTAATAAACTCCTGATGCCTATGTTTGGTGGACGTAGCCCAGATTGGTTGGGTGAACCACGTTAAATACTGTGTCATATGTGTTTGATTTTCTGTTGTGTGTTTATGTTGTTTGTTGTGCACCTGAACCAACAACATAGGGTGTTTGATGCTATGGCACCACTTCATTATTGATTTTGGGGGATTGAGTTGAATGTGATAAGCATTGCATGACTCAGCACCAAAATTTGTGGAATATACCGCTTAATTTATTGATCCAGGAATAACACACCAACCTTAAGCACCTACTACGATTGGTCTTAGATTTATTGAAATTTCCAATCATATTCCTAAAAATGGCACTCTATCTCAAATATGACTTGCACTAAAACTTGGTGATGCAACTGGGTAAGGTGGTAAATTACACATGTAATAACAAATTGTAGAAAAAATTGAAAATGCAACCTGGCTTCATGTGACCTTCCACAAATTGCATTCTCCACTTGCAACCTTTCCTCAAGTCACATTGTGCTTCTATGACCTTTTCTCAAGTTGCGTTGAGCTTCTACAACTCCCACAAATCACAATCTCTACCCATGACCTTTCTCAATTCACATTACAACTTGTGAATATTCCTTCACTTTCCCAGTTAATCACAAATTTCATTTTGTATCATCATTTCTTCTGCCCAATGTTGTGACTTGCAATAGGAATTGAGACAGTGACCTGAAGCTTAATCACAACCTTATATTTCTATTCAATGTTATGCATGGTTCTTTGGTAACTTCCAATTTGATCAGGAAGAGGACCGGTAGGGGCTTGACTGATAAGGAGAGGACCGGTAGGGTCTCGACTGATAAGGAGAGGACTGGTAGGGGCTCGACTGATAAGGAGAGGACCGGTAGGGGCTCAACTGATAAGGAGAGGACCGGTAGGGGCTCGACTGATAAGGAGAGGATCGGTAGGATCCCAAATTGGACTAATATCCGTGGATAAGGATTTAGTCATTATTTCCTTCGTATCATGACCACAAAAAATATCTAGAAGATGATCCTCCATACCCAGAGCGAATGAGTTATAAACTAGATCAGCTATTTGATTAGTACCTTCGTAACCCTTCCAGTGCTCCTTGAGGTAAAAAATTACGCTTGTATTCCACAGTAGTGCGACCATAAAGCACGACCTATCCTGTTAATTAGAAATGTGAACTACACCACATAACCAAAAAGTGACTTGTCTTATGCAACTCTAATATTTTGTTGATGGAACTATGGATGCACTGTGGAGATTACGCTTATTTTGGGGTGCCATATAAATAGTCACGTAAGTTACAAATGCGTCAGCAATCATATTAAAATAAAGAATCAGTCAAGGAGAAACAATGATCACCACATTAAAGACTACATCGAGGAGCGATAACGGGATGCATCGAAACCCTTTGAGAACATAACGCAAAGGGCATTTGAAGGGATAATTATATTGACTTATAAAATGCAATGGAAGATGTGTGAATAAAAGTTTATTGACATCAATCATGTGTTAAATGTGGGTGAACTCTCTGGGATCATGGTGGGAGGATGTCCCGATGTTTTCATATGTCCAAAGGTCGTGTGAGGATGATCAATCTGAGCTTCGACCTTGGCCAACAACCCGATAGTCGGACTTTTCATTGCTTGTCTTGTATTTGTCTTGGAATATATACATGCTTGCATTGCAATATTTTCTATGATAATGATAATGTGAAGAATTTGCATGACGAACCATGCATGTGGGAGAGAACATATTGTAATGCACTAATTGTGATTGCATAACAATGTGGTGTAATGAATTTAGCTAGTTTCAATCTATTCGAATGGGTCCTTCCATTCTATTTTGAGAGAAAAAGATGATCAATTTCCTTCCATGTAGTAGTTCGTTGTAATAACATCATGTCAGCACTGAAAGACTGCGTAAAGGTATTGCAAATACAGAGATATAAAATAGTAAACCTTTGTGCATTGCAAAATATATGTAAACCTTGATACATATACATATATACATGTATATATATATGTATATATGTATATGTATATATATATATATATATATATATACATGTACATGTATATATATATATACATATACATATATATAAATATATATACATATACATATACATATATATACATATACATATACATACATATATATATATATACATATACATATACATATATCTACATATACATATATATACATATATATACATATACATACATATATATACATACATATACATATACATATACATATACATATATATATACATATACATATATACATATACATATATATATATATACACATATACATATACATATATATATATATACATACATATATATATATATATATATATACATATACATATATACATATATATATATACATACATACATATATATATATACATACATACATACATATATATATATACATATATATATATATATACATATATATATATATATATATATCTGTATGTATATACATGTATATGTATATGTATATGTATATGTGTATATATATATGTATATATACACATATATATATACATATACATATATACATATATATATATATATATATATATATGCAACAAGTGATGAAAGCCTTGCAATATAAGCAAGTGTGTAGGGTGTGTGGTGTGTTTGAAATCATAGCAAGGCACTGCAATGTGAAAGTGTTGTTGGATATCACTCGCCATAAAATGGGAAGAAAACATCGATGAATCCAAAGCACACCTTCAAGCCTGAGAATTAGTCACAATTTTAATCTTCACCTTTCATTTATTGCATGCAACTTATTCAAGGAATGAAGAGTGCAACCTAGATGTAAGAAATCCCAAATGTGCTCTCCACAAGTCGCACTTTAGTTTGTGACCTCCCATAAGTCACACTTCAACACTACGACCTCTCCACAAGTCGCACTTTAGTTTGTGACCTCCCATAAGTCACACTTCAACACTACGACCTCTCCACAAGTCGCACTTCCGGTCTACGACCTTCTACAAGTTGTAAGATTCAACCTCAGTGCTATTGTCTTTAAAAAATGTGACCTATTTTGCATGTTAAAATCACATTTGAGGAGTGTGGATTGTGATCTATGATGTGTCTGGAATAAGAAATCATTCAACATCCATGCAACATGAGGGAAAGTGTTGATGAGTGTCCGCCCTTTCTTTTCCTAACAAATGAAGCCCTCTTGTAGAAGTTGGATTCCAAGAAAAGAAAGGCTCTTCATCATTACAATTTATCTCTGATAGATTGTTCCTCAGTAAGAATGATGATGATGAAGGGGAGGAGGATTCTCTTTCTAATGAACAATATGGTTATCTAAGAAACAGGTTCACAAAAGTGAGCATCTTTGTGGTAAAAATGCATACCTCTTGGAACTACAGGCTAATGAATCTATATTGACCATTTTATCTATAGATGTTGCATCCATTAGCTTAGGTTTGTGGATGATGAAGATGCCCTGGGTCTTTTACCTATGTGGAGGAAGCTAGGGTTTCTCACAAGAGGTTGTGCAACTAGGGTTTCGACCAGCAGGCAAGTTTGTTCCATACAGGCTTCTATGACCATGTAGTTTCATAAGGCATTGTGTCAATATCTAACACAACATATGAACCTCGCCACCTGGTTCAGCAGCTTGTGTAGGTCTCCATATCATTATTATTATTATTGTTTGTAATTTTTTATTTTTTTTAATAATGTGGTTTTTTTTATTTTTTTTAACTTTAAAAAAAATTGCTTTTGATGTTTTTTTTTTTATTTTTTTCTTGAATTATGTGTTTTTTTTTAAACGATTTGTCTTTAGTGCGACTTTTTGGAATCTTTTCCGGTGGGTTTTTCCGGTCTAATTTCTCTAAAATCTGGCCGGAATTTATCGAAATCACAATCCAAGTGCCCTAGGGGTTTTCCAGGGTGTTGAATCCATACATATAGTCAAAAAAACTAGTTTAAATAACACAAATCAAGATTTCACCTCAAATTTTTCTACCGGATTCTGGCACCAGAAAGTCCAAAAAGTCGCACTAAAGACAACTCCTTTTTTAAATACTTTCTCTTTTTTTTCTTTTTTTCATAGTTTTTTTTTGTTTGTTTTTTTTGTCTAAATTTTTTATTTTTATAAGTTAATGTTATTTTTTTCTTACATTTTTATATTTTTTTTTTTGTCTTTTTTATATTTGATTTTTTTCTCCATGTTCTTTTAAAAATATATATATGTTATATTACTTGTTATTTTATTTTTTAAATGTGTTTTTTTATTGTTTTTATTTTTTTCCAATGTTTGAATTTTTGTTTTCTTTTGTATTATATATATATATATAGAGATATATAGATATATATATACATATATTTGTTGCAGGGTCCATGTCTATGGTCGACTAACAAGCCGATCCCATTATGTGCAATTTGATAGTTGATTTTAATTTTTTTGTTATAATGAATTGAGTATGCCCCACAATGTGTCAATTTCATGGTTGGTCTTTAAGTTTTCATTACAATGGGTCGAGTTCACCTACACTGCGTGTCAATTTGATGGTTGATTTTTAAATTTTTGTTGCAATGTATCAGGTTGCGTTAGGGTAAGATTTTAAAATCGTTATAGATTTAGCATATAAAGAATAAATTACTCTTGGTATAATAACTCTTTTATTCATGTGTTCATTTTTAAAGTTTTTTTAGTCATAATTTTTTTCCATAATGTCATGCTTGAAATATTTTGAAAACTTAAGGTTTTTTTGTAGTCATTATCTTTGGTTTTAATTCCATGGTTGAAAAATTATCAAGATTTTTTTTTTCCACTAGAAAAATCGTAATCTTTCATTATAATTGAAAATTTACATGTTGTAGATGCCTTTCGGCATATGCTGTGTTGGCCCTTAGCCATCTCTGTGAGCCATAATAAAAAATGGTGCTCAGTTTTTGTCAAAAAAGAAAAGATGCATGTATCATCCATCACCATGCAGGGTGTTCGGTTTTCAGAAAAACATGAAACAAGTAATAATGTACAGATGGGGGGAAGTCAAGATTTTCGCCCTTTTTTCTTCTCAACCTTTCTCCATCCCCCCTAAGACTCTGTTGGAGTTATAAGTGCTAGCGCTGTATCAGCCATAGGTTGGGGATTGTCTTTATCAGAATCTGATGTGTCTGATATGTGTTGACGTTTGGATCTGCTCATATCCATTGTTTCTGATATCCTTGCCGACTGTACGTCTATATGTTCTTGTGGATTTATGTCTTCTACTTCTGGTTCTTTGTTCATCTGATTGGTCTCATTGGGGGTTACATATTCCACCTCTTCTTCCTCCTCGTCATCCGAGAGTGGTGGAGGAAATTGCCATCCCTTGGCTTGTTTCCCCATTTTCTTCTTCCTACGAGTGTCTTTTTTGGCTGTTGGACACGTGCTTTGTAGGTGTCCTGTTTGTCAGCATGTTCTGCATTTGAATGCAGTATTTTCATAATCTAGAACCTGAGTCTAGCTCCTCTGTCTATGCTTCAGCTGTATTTGGTCTGGCAAACCTTTGCTGAGATCTACTTCCACACATATTCGTGCAAAAGTGTAGATTCTTTCCTCCAGTCTTTGGGTGTCCATTTTGATGTAACGCCCAATAGTATTACCGATTCCTGCTAGTACTTGTTGATTCCAGAGGTGTATTGGGAGATTGTGTAGTCGTACCCAAACTGGCATCTTAGAGACAACCATTGTATTTGCATCAAAATCTGGAAACCATGGTGTGATGAAGAGTCCTGTGGATCCCCAGAACCAAGGTCCTTCTTGTATTACGAAGTCTCTAGCCTCTGTTGTAGTAAAGTTCACTATGAAGAAACCCTTGGAACAGAGATGTATTTCACATTGTGTAGTCCAGTTCGTAAATATCCAATGAAATAGATCAACCGGTTTGGGCCAAAAACAGTTGAATCTACATATTATTGCTTGTCTTTCATATATAGTGCAGTGCTCATCTATTTCTGGTATATCTATGTTATATTCTGGGGTATGATTCAGCTGTTCCACAATGTATGGCCTTGCATCCATACCTGTTTGATTTGGTGCTGCTTCAATTGTGTTTTTCCCTTGAAGAATGTTTTTGAAGGATATACTGCCTGTTTTTTTCCCCTGATGTGTTCCTGTAGTTTTTGTTGTACCAGTCCCACTTCCCTCACCCCTGAATGGATTCCTGCTATTGTCTGTCGCGCCCCCTCTTATTCTCAGATTGAGAATTATTGTTGACAGGGGTGCGATTTTGTAATCCCTGAGGTACTTTGTGTCCTGAAGTACTCTACCCCCGTGTATCAGGTTTTGTGATCTGGTGGGATATCCAAATTGTTGCAGTATAAGATTCTGCAGTTGCTTTACAAAGTCAGTCTCTTTTACCCAAAGTAGTTGTGTTTTTCCGGCCAGGGTTTTGACAAATACTTGGAAGCTGTGGGTACTTACTAGGGATCCAAATCTTGTTGCCAGCTGAGAGTGGTTTGTCCTGCCCGTCATTGTGGGGTATGGATCCGTCTGAGAATGATCTTTATCTGTTAACCCTGACGTCCTGTTCCAAACCACTAACTTTCTACCATTCAACTTGCCTTTCAGTCTTTCTTCAGCACTTTGGCCCCGTGAGCCATGTCGGTGGGGTATCGTGGCCCTTGTATGCGCCCAGATATGAACTTCACATGGGTTATTCAGTCCTCTGTGTGCCTGATCTGTTTGATTAGTACCAGATCTACTAATATTGCCATCTTCCATGACAGGGTAAGTTGTCCCAGATCCATTCAAAATCTAGACAAGAAAAGCGCTACCAAACTCTTGTTTGCATACCAGGTAAAAAATAAGCATTCTTTCCCTTACCTCTGGGTTTATGTCGTAAAGACTGCCTGCTTCTGAACTTTGGTCACTGTGGATCTCTTGACCATGGCTCTGTGCTGACATGAAAGTTGTTGCAGCAGGAACCCTCATCATCATTTCCATGTGCGCTCCATCTTTGTTCCCTACGCGTCTTTTGTCGTTCCAGCCACTCAGGATTCCTTCTCTGCAGCCCTTCGACTCCCCTCGCTACTCTGCTCCGCGAGTTTCTTGCCCTATGGGGATCGTTTTGCTCAGGAAAATGTATGGGCCCGTAGATCTCCCAAAGATCTGAGCCAGGGGCTTCCTTGCAGAGGCCGTGAGCTCCTTGTGGCCATTGGTGCTGCTTGTCTCCCATCCTGAGTGCAACTCGGACGTGCTGGAAACCGTCGTTACAGCCGTCCCCACCATCTCGTCTTTCCTGCTTAGCTTCCCAACCTTCTGGCCTTAAGAAACCTTCAGTATCAAGATTTTAATGTTTCTCTAAGTCATGATATTTTAGCGTTAATGTTATGGTTGAAAACAGTGATATGCATTTTTTCTTTAGCACCATGACTGAAAATTGTTTGAATTTTAAGGTTTTTCAAAGACATGATATTTTTATATTTAATGTCATGTCTAAAAGTCGTTGGAATTTAAGGTTTTTCAAAGACGTGATATTTTATCTTTAATGTCATGATTGAAAACGTTGGAAATTTAAATTTTTTCAGAGTCATGATATTTTATCTTTAACGTGATTATTAAAAAAAAAAAAAAACGTCATTCCAACATCAGCACTTTTTGTTTTCATGGTGTCTTTTGCACAAAAAAAATTGGTTTGTATTGCCATTTTTAAAAAATGTTGAAAATTTACTCCGAAAAAAAAATAAATAAATAAATAAATAAAATAAAATATATATATATATATATATATATATATATATATATATATATATATATATATATATATATATATATATATATATATATATATATATAATTCCAGCATCAACACTTTTCAATTTCAGCCTATTTTTTCATGTTTTTTTGGGGTTTTTTGCTAGAGTTCTCGTTTGATCGGTAACTTTGTTGAACAGTCTTTAATAATAACAAAGAGCGCAAAGCATATTCTTGGAAACTTTTGCAAAAACATCATTTAACAACATTGCTAAGAAATGGTAAATAGATTTAAGCTTAGAACAAAGTGATCAATATTTGTGTTTTAAAAGCAATTTAACAATAATGTTATGTAACCAAATCACAAAATAGAAGAAAATATAGATCGTTGACTTGCGAATTAGCCTCTTTGAGGGGTTAACTCTTTTACATCACAAATGAACAATTCTTGGATGATTCAAATGACAAGACCTCCTTGGTATATATATGACTCTAAGGGGTCATAATATAATCAGAGCTACATAACAATAATAATGTAAGGGCACAACAATAACAACAGTGGGCTTCTATGGGGCACAACAATAACAATATGTGGTCTACATGGGCGTAACAATAACAATAAGGGGCTAAACTAATAATAACAATAAGGGGGGTACACTAATAATGTAGGGATGTAACATGCCCCTCTCCTTCAAAAAAAAGTGTTGTCCTCGACGCTTGAGTAGTTCTCGATGCTTTTGTATAAAATTTTCATCCTCCCATGTGGAATCTTTGGCGAGCAAGTTCTTCCATTTAATGAGATACTCTAAAATTTATCGATTTCATAATTGTCGGGTTCTTGTTTCCATGACTACTTCAGACTCCAACATGATTTTTCCTTCTTCATCAAGTTTTAGCAATACTATTTGAACTAGGATCTTGTCACCGATAACCTTCTTTTAAGCATGAAACATGGAAAACTGGGTGCACTCGAGAAGATGAAGGAAGCTCCAATTTGTATGCCATAGTAAAAATCTTTTGCAACACTTTGTAAGGACCATAATACTTGGGTGATAATTTATTATTCTTCTTAGCTTTCTTTAGAGACATTTGTTTGTATGGTTGTAGCCTTAAAAATACCCAGTTGCCTACATCAAAGCTTCCTTCATTGCAATGTTGATAGTTCTGTTGTTTCATTTGATTTTACGCCAGAGTGAGGTTATCCTTTAAGAGTTGGAGAACTTGTTGTTGATGCTTGATGTGATCTTTGTTGAAATATGTAACTAGGTTTGGTCTTCATAATGACATATGTAATCATGATTTTATTTATTTGATCTAATGAGAATATATATATATATATATATATATATTCTTGAGGCATGGGTTTCATGCTCAAGGAAATTTATTTTATAGGTCAAGCTCCCATTGAGAGCTTCTAGGGATTGTCATTGAGTCTACACGTCAAGAAAGTTATTTTCATGAATTGAAGACACATTTGGGCATGTTAAATATTGTTAAAATAAACTTTTGTTTAAGTCGAAAGACCCTCCAAGACCTCATCATGATGCAATATTCAATTTGATCTACACTCATGAACGAGTCGGTCTAAAAGGAGCAATTTGACCAAATGAGAAGGCTCTATAAAGGAGACCTCGACCTCACTTGGAGGACACACTTCACACAGTCAAGTTTGATCTCAAGAAAGAAAAGGAGTTCGAAGAAGAAGAGGACGAAAGAAGAGAAAGTTGAGTTATGGGTTAATACTCTCTACATGTGCGAAGAAATTAGGGCTCCTATTGCAGCAAAATAAGTTGAGTTACATAAGTGAAATTAGGTCATCAAGAAGAAATATTTAGAAGTTTAATTCTCTAGGAGAGAGAATTCACCCAAGCAAAGAAGAAAGGAACAATAATACACCAACATTTATCACATGTGCAAGGGTTAGGGTTTATGTAGTAGAATTTTCTAAGCGGGATGAAGTTGCAGAAGAATCTGCTGGGCAGGTGGAAGTTGCATAAGAATCTGCTGGGAAAGTCAAAATTGCAGAAGAATTAGTTGGGCAGGTTGAAGTTGCAGAAGAATCTACTAGAGAGGTCAAAATTTCAAAAGAAGTTGTTGGATGTCAGTTTTGCAAAAGTTGTTGGAAGCAAGGTTTGACTTGGTCTTGGAGGGTATTGTTCAAGGTTCAAAGGTCTTGGAATATTTCAATTAAAGTTCAATAAGAAGAGAAATAATTCTGGTGGGTTTTCCTCTCAAGTTAGAGAGGTTTTGGCCTTGGCTGATAGCCTATATCTTGTGTCCTTTGTCTTATTGTTCTTTATGATTTGGTAATTGTTTGATGAAGAGAACACAATAATAATCAAGTTGAATAATAATCTAATTAAAAATATATCATAAGAAATTATCAAGAAAGAGAAGCCATCTATCTAGTTGCCCCTAGATTTTTCAACAATATTCCACTGCTTGAACCTTAGAATTTTCTCTTAAATATGATGTGATGGAGGGTGGAAGATATCCATAAAGTGTCATAAATGGGGTCTTTTTTGTTGCAGTATGGAAGGAAGTGTTATACCACCATTCAACCAGAGGTAACCACTTGATCCATTGTGTTTGTTTATTAGATACAAAGCAACAAATATATCCTTCCAAACATTTATTCACTATCTCAGTTTTCCCGTCAGATTGAGGATGATAAGATGAGATGTGAGCTAATTGAGTACCAAGACAAGAAAATAATTCCATCCAAAAATTTCTAGTGAAAATGGAATCTTCGTCACTTACAATAATCTTTGGGTTTCCATGTAGCTTTTTAATTGTTTCCATAAATGCAGTAGCAATTGTATTGGCTTTAAAAGGGTGAGATAATGCACAAAAGTGTGCATACTTGGTAAGTATATCAAATACCACCATGATGACAATATTTCCTTCAGACTTGGGTAAACTTTTCATAAAATCCATTGAAACCTCCTCCCAACGTTGACTTAGAATGGTTAAGGTTGTAATAGACATGGGGTCTTAAGTGTCTCAACTTTATTTTGTTAGCAAACCAAACATTTTGCCACAAACTTCTAAATATCATATTAAAGGCCACCCCAAAAAGAAATCTTCTTGACCTTGTGGTAAGTTTTTGAAAATCTTGAGTGCCCTCCTAAGGGGGAGGTGCGCAATTCCAAAAGAATATTTTGTTTGAGTTTAGGAATTCTTACAGAGATATAAGCGATCTTTGTACCATAATGAATCATTTTTCCATATAAATGTATCAAATGTACTGGGATTTTGCTGCAACTTTTGAATGAGTGTCCACATGTCTTCTTCATTCTTCCATTCATCCCTTGCTTTAGTTATCCAATAATGTTGGATAATAGAAATGGCACAGAGAAATTCTTCCACATCCTCATCATTTCTTGAGAGTGCATCTGCAACGACATTTTGCTTCCCTCTTTTGTAGATGATTTCAAACTCATAACCCAACATCTTTGTGGCCCATCTTTGTTGCTCACCTGAAGATAGTCTTTGTTCCAAAACATATTTAAGACTATCATGATTTGTTTTTACCTTGAAGTGCCTTCCCATTAGGTAAGTTCGCCATTGCTTTAGAGCATGTAGTATTTCCAACATTTCCTTCTCATAAATAGTTTTACATATATATTTTCCCTTAATTTGATGACTTTCAGAAGTAATGGGTCTTCCTTCTTGCATTAAAACAACACCAAATCCATTTCCTGATGCATTACATTCCACAATAAAGGTTTTTGTGAAGTATGGTGTAGCTAAGGCTGGTGTTTGGCACATTGCCTCCTTAAGATGTTCAAAGGCCTTAGTTGCTTCTAAAGTCCAAGAAAATGCATCTTTCTTAAGTAATGTTGTTGGAGGCACTATTATTCTCCCATAACTCTTAACAAACTTGCTATAATACCCTATCAACCTAACAAATCCTCAAAGATGCTTTAGGGTTGTGCAGATTTTCCATTCCTTAATGGCTTTAATTTTGTTAGGGTCTATCTTTACACCCTCATGAGATACAATATGACCCAAATATTCCACCTCTTGTACTCCAAAGAAACATTTAAACGCTTTGCATACAATTGTTTCTCCCCAAATAGTTGGAGCACCCTGTCAACATGTTGAACATGCTCCTTCCAAGACTTTTTATAGATTAGTATATCATCAAAAAGTACTAACACAATTTTTTTAGAGAAGGGTTTGAAAATGGAATTCATCAAACCTTGAAATATGGAGGGCACATTAGTAAGGCCAAAAGGCATGACCAAAAATTAATAATGACCTTCATGAGTTCTTAATGTTGTTTTCAGAATGTCTTCATTTTAATTTGATGATATCCTAAATGAAGATCCAGCTTGGTGAAGTAAATTTCTCCATGCAGCTCATCAAACAATTCATCAATGACAAGAATGGGAAATTTATCTTTAATAGTGATTTTATTGAGCTCCCTATAATCCAGACACATACATCATGATCCATCCTTTCTATGCACCAATGCTATTGGAGCAGAGAAATATTTTTTACTAGTTTGAATTATACCAGCCTCTAGCATTTATGCAACCATACGTTCAATTTCACTCTTTTGGGCATAGGGATATGTGTAAGGCATGACGTTTGGAGGAGCACTTCCTAGAATCAAGTGAATAGAATGATCATAAATACGAATAGGTGGGAGGCCTTTGGGAGTCTCAAATACCTTAGAATGATTTTCCAAGACTTTTTAGAGATATGGAGAAATAAATGTTTTCTATGTTTGAACCTCTAGTGAGCATAATTATGTAATTATGCCCCGTTGTTCTTTCTTCAAAATATTTGTCATGAAATTAGAGCTAATTATCTTACTTGGTTACCCTACGATACCCTTTAATTCAATTTCCTTTCCTTCCCAAAAAAAATTCAATAAAAGTTCTTGAAAATTAAAATTTATTGTTCCCAAAGATTGTAACCATTGGACTCCAAGTACAACATCAGAACCACCCATTGGAATGGAAAGAATTGGACTATTAAATACATATTCCCCCATGGTTAGAGTGATATTATGGCACTTTCCCAATCAAATTATAGTTCCTCCATTTGCAACCATCACTTGGAACTTTGGTGTTGGATATATAAAGCAATTCAATCCTTGGCTATCCTACAATTAATAAAATTATGGGTACTACCTGAATTGATCAATACTATTACCTTTTTCTTCTTGATATATCTTTTTATCTTGAGAATTTGATGAGTGGTAATTCCTTCTAATGCATTACAATATAAGGTTGGATTCACTTCTTATTTCTCTAGGTTTGGTTCTTGGTGTATGTTATGAAACCAGCTCACAAAAAGATAGAAAAGATAGATCAATAATTTAAAAATCAGCCTCTTCGAGGGGGAACCTCCTTTACATTACACAAATGAACAATTCTTAGATGATACAAATGACAAGACCTCCTTTCTATCTATAGGATTCTAAGGGGTTATAATATAATTAGAGCCGACATAACAATAATAATGTAAGGGCACAATAATAACAATAGTGAGATTCTTTCGGGCACAATAATAACAATATGGGGACCACATGGGCAAAACAATATAATAAGGGGGTTTCACTAATAACAATAAGGGTTTACACTAGTAATATAGGAACCTAACATGCCCCTCTCCTTCAAAAAGTGTTGTCCTCGACGCTTGAGTAGTTCTGGATGCTTCTGTATAAAATTCTCATCCTCCCATGTGGAATCTTTAGCGGGTAAGTTCTTCCACTTAATGAGATACTCTAAAATTGATCGATTTTGTAGTTTTCGAGTTCTTTTTTCTGTGACTGCTTCAGGTTCCAATAAGATTTTTCCTCCCTCATCAATTTCTTGCAATATTGTTTGAACTGGGATCTGCTCATTAGGTAAGGTTGTCATTTCTTAAGTGCATGTAGTCTTGCCAACATTTCCTTCCCATAAATAGCTTTGTGTAAATACTTTCCTTTGATTGGACGACTTTTGAAAGAAATGGATCTTTCTTCTTGCGTTAAAACATCACCAATTCCATTTCCTGAGGCATCACATTCCACAATAAAGGTTTTTGTGAAGTCTGGAGTAGCTAAGACTGATGCTTGGCACATTGCCTCTTTAATATGTTCAAAGGCCTTTGTTTCTTCTGGAGTCCATGAAAATTCATCTTTCTTCAATAATGTTGTTTTCGAAATGTCTTCAGTCTTCATTCTGATTTGATGATATCGTGACCAAAGATCCAACTTGGTGAAGTAAATTAATCCATGCAATTCATCCAATAATTCATCAATGACAAGAATGGGAAATTTATCTTTAATAGTGAGCTTGTTGAGCTCCCTATAATCTCAACACATGCACCATGACCCATCCTTCTTGTGCACCAATACTATTGGAGTAGAGAAAGAAATTTGACAAGGTTGAATTATACGAGCCTTTATCATTTCTGCAACCATACATTCAATTTCACTCTTTTGGGCATAAGGATATCTGTAAGGCCTGATGCTTGGAAGAACACTTCCTGGAATCAAATGAATAGCATGATCACAATCATGAATAGGTGGGATGCCTTTGGCAGTCTCAAATACCTTGGAATGAGTGTCCAAAATGTTTTGGAGATCTGGAGAACTAGATGATTTCGATGTGGGAACCTCTAGTGAACATAATTGTGCAATTACGCCCCATTTTTCTTTCTTTAGAAGCTTTTTCATGTTGTTAGAGTTGATTATCTTTCCTGATTTCCCTTTGATACCTATTAATTCAGCTTCCTTTCCTTCCAAAAAAAAAATCAAGAAAGTTCTTGAAAATTAAAAGCTATCATACCCAAAGATTGTAGCCATTGGACTCCTAATAGAACCTCTGCACCACCCATTGGAATGGAAAGCATTGGACTATTCAAGAAATATTCTCCCATGGATAGCTTGATATTATGGCACTTTCCAGAGCAATTTATGGTTCTTCCATTTGCAACCATTACTTGACACTCTGGTGTTGGATATAGGAAGCAATTCAATTCCTTGACTATCTTACAATGAAAAAAATTATGGGTACTACCTGAATCAATCAACACTATTACCTTCTTCTTCTTGATATGCCCTCCTATCTTGAGAGTTTGAGGAGTGGCAATTCCTTCCAATGCATTACAAGATATGGTTAGATTCATTTCTTGTTTCTCTGGGGTTGGCTCCTGGTGTATATCCTCTTCTTTTGATGTTTCTTGATCATTTACTTCCTCCTCTTCATAATCAATGTAAAATCATTTCTTCTCAACACACTTATTACCTTTAGTGTATTTTCTATCACAACTATAACAAAGGTCATTTTCTCCTGTTTCTTCCAATTGTTGTGGTGTCAACCTTGTAGGTTGTGGAAGGCTATGAGAAACAACGCTTCCATATTTATAATTGTGAGTGGTAAGATTTCTTGTTGCCATAATTTTGCTTTCAATTTGTCTTTCCAACCTGAATGCCTTCTCCAATGAATCAGGTTCCCAAAGACAAACCTCATGTTGAATGTTATCCTTTAAATTCCCTATGAAGACATCGATCCTCTGCTTCTCTGTAATATCATTTACCCTTAGATTTAATTTTTGAAATTCTTCAATGTGCTCTGCCATTGAACCCTTTTGTTTGAGATTTATCAATTGGCTAAAGAAGGTGTTGCTCTTTGTATCTTCATAATGTGATATCATTTCCTTCGTGAAAATTGACCACGTGACAAGTGGTTTACAAGAACAAAGCCCTTCATACCATAAAAATTGATTCGGTTCTAAATATAAATATGCAATACGTACCTTTTGTAACAATTTCACCTCATGTAGATCAAAATATTGCTCCATCTATAGTATCCAATTTACTAGATCCTTGCCATCAAACTTCCTCATATCAATTTTTCTTGATTTTAGGAGCTCAATCTTGAAACAGATGTAACTCTGTGATTTTGGATCTTTAAGTTTTAAACTTTCGGCCTATGATAGCCCTCTAAGCCCTCTTTCTAACCCCGCATCTATGATTGCAATTGGATTCCCAAAAAAATAGATATGCCCAATCTCCCACGATGACCTAATTATAGACTAGTTCAGTAGATCGAACTTGTACGAAGTGCCATGTGACACTGTTTCGACCTTCATACCTTAAAATGATACAAAAAGAAGTACAATCTGTCCTCTTTCTATAACTTCTTACGAAATTTCAATATGATGCTCAAAGAGAAAGTTATGGCGATTTTCCCAAGGTCACATGTTTTGGATGTAATTCAGGAGCCTACAAAAAACCCTAACTTCCTTGGATTATATCTCTGAACACATAGCGAGATAACATCTGAAATTTGGACCCGAGCTTTAGCAAGATTTCAGCTCAAATGGGTTTTAATTTTAGGGCCTAAACCTTCGTAGGAAAAAATGTGTAGAGAAAATTCCTCGATGGCCTGTTTCAGATGGAATTATGGAGCTTTCAAAAACCCTAACTTCCTCAGATCATATCTCCGAAAATATAGCGCGACAAGATCTGAAATTTGGACCCAAGGATCACCAAGATCTAGACTCAAATGGGTTTTTTTAGCTTCTAAAACGTCGCAGAAATAAAAAATAAAAAAAAAAATTAAATAATATTAATAATAATAATGATAATAATAATAATAATAAATTATAGCAAAATATCCATGATGACCTGTTTTGGAGTAGCGAAACCCTAGAATCCAAAGCTCTAATACCAAATGTTAAGAAACTAGCTCACAAAAAGATAGAAAAGATAGATCAACGACTTAAAAATGAGCCTCTTCGAGGGGGAAAACTCCTTTAAATTACATAAATGAACAATTCTTGGATGATACAAATGACAAAACCTCATTTCTATATATAGGAGTCTAAGGGGTCATAATATAATCAAATCCGACATAACAATAATAATGTAAGGGCACAATAATAACAATAGTGGGCTTCTATGGGGCACAATAATAATAATATGGGGACCACATGGGCACAACAATATAATAAGGGGGTTCCACTAATAACAATAAGGGTTTACACTAGTAGTATAGGGACCTAACAGTGTGTATCCTCTTCTTTTGATGTTTCTTGTTCCTCTTCTTCCTCCTCTTCACAATCTATGTAAAATAATTTATTCTCAACACACTTATGACCTTTAGTGTATTTTTTATCACAACTATAACTAATCCATTTTGCTCATTTTTCGTCCAATTTTTGTGGTGTCAACCTTGTAGGTTGTGCATGACAAGGAGTAGCAACAATTCCATCTTTATAGTTGTGAGTGATAGACTTCCTTATTGCCATAATTTTTCTTTCAACTTTTCTTGCAACCCTGAATGCCTTCTCCAATGAGTCAGGTTCCCAAAGGTGAACCTCATCGTGGATGTTATCCTTTAAAGTCCTTATGAAGACATCAATCCTATGATCCTCTAAAATATTAGTTACCCTGATATTCAATTTTTTGAAGTCCTCAATGTGCTTTGTCATTGAACCAGTTTGCTTGATATTTATCAATTAGCTAAAGAAGGTGTTTCTCTTTATATCCCCATAATGTGTTATCATTTCCTGCGTAAAATTGACCAAGTGACAAGTGGTTTACGAGAACAAATCCATCGATATCATACAAATTTATTGGGTTCTAAATATAAATATGCAATACGTACCTTTTGTGAGGGTTGCACATCATGTAGATCAAAATATTGCTACATTTGTAGTATCCATGTTACCAGATCCTTGTCATCAAACTTCCTTTTATCAATCTTTGGAATGTGGTTGGTCTTAAACATAAGTTAGAGTCTCTAAAATCATGATTTACATTGCTTTTGTTCTCATCATGAGTTTCATGGAATACCTTGTCACCATCAGGAAGCATTTTTGTAGCAACTTTATCAAACCTTCCTTCAAACCTTCCATTTTCTCTTTTAAATCATCCTTCAAACCTTCCATTTTTGTTTCTAAAGCATCCTTCAAACCTTCCATGTCCCTTTTTATTTTTTATTCTAAACCATACATCTTATCATTCATCATCGCTTCCAATTCATTTTTGGTTATTCTTTGTGAGAGTCAAACTTATTGCACTTGATCTCGAACTTTTGACATATCATGTTGCATTTATTCCTCTTCTTCATGCGTCATATTAGAGATTTTTGGTTGCTTACTGGGTGTATCCATTTTTTTTTTGTGTGGCATATTGGAAATAATGATATATATTTTTCATTATGCCCTTTGAATTGCTTCAAACTGATTTTTCAAACAAAAGTTAGACAAATTTAAAATATACACAAATTTTTGCTTGTTCTTGGGAGATTTATTTTGAAATTGTTGTATCTTTGTAATTTTGGCTCTCCGAAGTCTGAAATTTGGCCCCGTTGTATCACTTTGATTCTTTTTCCAATGCCACAAGTCAGACCAAGATTGGATTCTTTAATACAAAGTTATGCCAAACCTCCCACGCTGGCCTGATTGTGGGTTGGTTCAGTAGAGAAAATTGGTACATGATGCCACGTGTCACTGTTTTGACCTTCAGCCCTAAAAATCATACACTAAAAACCAAATTTTATGCAATTGTTGTCACTTTTTACAAAATTCAAATCTAATGCTCAAAGAAAAAGTTATTACGATTTTCCATAGGTCACATGTTTGAGATTGAATTCTGGAGCTTGTAAAAACCCTAACTTCTTTGGACCATATCTCATAAAATATAGTGAACCAAGATCTTAAATTTTTACATGAAGTTCAACAAGATTTCGACTCTAAGTGGTCGAAATTTCAGCTTTTGAAGCCTCGTAGAAAAAAATTATAGCGAAAATGCCAAGATGGCATGTTTGAAGCAGTGAAACCCTAGAATCCAAAGCTATTGTACCAAATGTTATGCAACCATATCACAAAATAAAATAAAACATAGATAAACAACTTGATAATTAGCCTCTTCGAGGGGGGAACCTCCTTTACATCACATAAATGAACAATTCTTGTATGATTCAAATGAAAATACCTTCTTGGTATATATAGAAGTCTAAGGGGTCACAATATAATCAGAGCCTACATAAAAAGAATAATGTAAGGGCACAACAATAACAATAGTGGGCTTTTATGGGGCACAAAAATAACAATATGGGGTCTACATGGGCACAACAATAACAATAGGGGGATACACTAATAATAACAATAAGGGGACTACACTAGTAATATAGGGACCTAACATGTGTGCATCGAATACCAAATTAGTATAAACAATTAACTGTATAACCTAAAGTCTATACAAAATCAAACAATGTATACAAATAACAATAGAGAGCATATCCTCGAAATATTTTGCCAAAAAAACATTATTTCATAACACTCCAGGAATAGTTTTTAATAATAAGGAAGAACACAAAGCATATTCTTGGAAACTTTTACAAAAACATCATTTAATAACATTGCAGAGAAATGGTAAACAAATTTACGCTTAGAACAAAGCCTATCACTATTTGTGTCTGAAAAGTCTTCAACAATAATGAAAATAGTTACAGTAACAAGAATTGTATCCAGATTCAAATGCTAATTACCATGGCTATGATTAACATAAACATCAAAGATGAAACAAAATTATAATAACCAAAAACATTTATTGAATATTCATTTTCACTATTATTAACAAAAGAGCCATCATCTCCCAATTGTCCACAAAATTGGTAAACATTCTCAAACTTCGCACAAAGCAATCAGTTTTAAATAGTAAGGAATATAATTGGAGTAACAATAATAATACATGGTTATTCATCATAATTATTATATCGATAATGAGACTTGTCTGATATCCAAAATCACTAGCATATTCACGATGGCCATTTCACTTTTTTGTCTCTTTAACTTTCCGCACCTGTATTTTAGGAAAATAGAAACAATTGTTCCATAATCAATTAAATACATGTAATAAATGATAATCTAACTCTAAAACAAAGCTATCTGTAAAAACAAATCCATGTGAGAATGAAAGCCCTTATGTAAACCACTTTGAAATTTTTGGGTATAGAGAATCGTGCTTGATTCCTAAAGCGCTTATCAAAATATTTATACCTAGCCGTAAAAGTAAATGAATTGGACTCCCGTGAATCGTAATATGAAAAATCCATCTGTAAGGAAAAGAAAGAAACTTCATCCAAATATTGGCTTAGTTCATGATAACATATGTAACAAACATGGACATTCAATCACTAGTAAATAGGAAAATTAACATTCCAAGATTTAAGAAGAATTGAAATATGTAAAAGCATAGATCCTGATTGTTTAACCGTTAACTATTTTTCAGATTTACGACTTCTTGAAGCCATTTATTTAGCTTTGCCTTGATGCAATACTTCATAGGAGCAATTGTAATTTCCAGTTTGACACAATGACTAAATATCTCCTTCTCAATCTCCCTAGCTTCTCCTTGCAATTCTGCAGCTAAAGCAGAGTGCTATTTATTGAAAAATCAACTATATTATCGAATTTTGTCGCCTTTGATTGTTTTAGCTTATCCAATTCAATTGTCAGTGTTTCTCTAGAAACTAATCCAAAGTCACATGTGATACGTGGACCGTTCAGATTCTACACAATCTGAACAACCTTGGCATACGCATTTTCTCTATGATTCTTTATGTTTTCACATTCAAAAAAAATGTTCTCCGTTCTTCTGATTCTTTAAGACCATGCATCTTTGATTTGTTTCATTTGATTAGCATTCAAAATTTCTTGTCCTTTTTTCTCTAGATCAGAAACTAAATAAAGTCTTTGGCTAAAAGAAAATAAGTCATTGTTTACGAAATCCCTGTCTCCTTCGAGATCACGTTGAATGCACTCAACAAATGACTTATTTCTTTATACTGAATGCTCCAAATCAAGAGTTATTTTCCATGCATGTTCAATGATTTGTAATCTTTCGCATATATTACTAATAATATATGTTTTCATTGCATTAAGGAGATTGATAGATTTAGCAAATCTATGTGATGTGCCACGAGTAGAAACTACCAACTATGTTGTATGTATTGCCAATGGAGTCATCAACAAAGGACACAGATTTAGAGCATAATTTAGGTCCTTTATTATTGCTTTTAGTCTCAAGCTTTATGCTTCCTTTTGACTAAGATATTGTGCAAGCACGTCACTGGTAGCTTGATGCAGTTTCATGACCAATGTGGTTGCAACTCTAGACATATCAACATGCATTTCTATTTCATTTAAAACACTTTTGTTGTGAAGCTTTACTTTCTCAATCTTCAATTCCTTATTTCCGTTGTCATACTTTGCATTTTGCAATGTGACAAAACCGTCATAAAAAATAATAAATTCTTCAGTAATTTGTGCCATCATTTTTTGATTTTCTACAGAAGAAGCACTAACCCAATCAGGTAGCACAACACTATCAACTTCTACATTTATAGCTTTTTCAACAACTCTTGTTTTCATAAGACTTCCAGAGTTGGATGATTCAGGAGTATATATTCTTCCTGAAATAAATCTTTGATTGGGCTCTTTGTCCTTTCCTCTAGCTAATAGCTTATCATGAATCAGTTTTGCATTTTCATTATCCTTTGTCTTTTTTCACTCAAGGATGAAATTGCATCACTGTCGTTTGTATGGATTATTGATTCTTTAATGATTTCCTCAACATCTATGACTAGCCCTTGATGTTTTGTTGATGCTTTTTGACTTTATTCACTCTACTCTCTAATTTATGGAAACAAATTTCCGTACCCAATTATTTCCAAGTGTATGCCAAATAGACCTTCCTTATTAAATGCTTTAATGGCTTTAGCTTTACTTAAGTTAAAAGTATGTAAAGTCTTTGTGAGCTCTGTAACATGAACCGCATTCTTCACTGTGATTTCTCCAACAGTAAACAACAAAGAAATGAATTGTTTTGTCTTTTTAGTTTCAAATATAAATAACCAGTCATGGTATTGCCTACAGACTTCAACAACAAAATACCTATGTATAGCAAATTTTGAAAATAGCATGGCTCAACTTAAAATCCATAAATTTGAATTAGCATATTACTTTCCCTTTCTTCATGCATACCTTTTCCCCATAGGAAAACTTGTGCCTATGCAAATATTTGATGAGGCTCTTGTCCAGTTATCATGTAATTGACTTGTTTTACAAAGATATCTTGAATTAGATAAAAATAATAATTAAGCATTACGCTTCCAAAGTATAGGATATCATAACTGCATTGGTTCTTGACTCACATTGAATTTAGGATAATATGGAAAATCGTGAAAGTTATCATTGGAAACCAAAGCTACTATGAGATATGCCATAGCAAAGAGCCTATTAGTATTGGATAAATTGTCTAACTGAGAAGCTAATTTCTTATAAATTATATCAACCTAGCCGAATATACAATCCTTTTGTATGTGTGATAAAGCATGTAGAGAATGCATTTTGGAACATTTCATGTAGTTTTTCAACCCATGACACGCGCACAGAGCCAACAAAAGTCCCTAAACGGTTGTTTAAACAAAGATATATCTAGGATAGAAATATCACAAGGAACTTCATAACTTGGTGAAAATAAATCTCCAACAACATTAGCCTCACCTGCTTCTAATGTCGGGAAACTATTTTCTTTGAATAATCTCAAGCGCATATTAGGTTCCAGTAACTTGAATATCCATATAAATGTCTTCGCATTCAGAGGAATCATTTTCATTGGTAGCACAATTTTTCTTGTTTTTGAATAATAAAAAAATTGCACACAAATGAACAATTTCCCTGAAATAAAAAACTTATGACACACATGCAGCATTCGCCCAATGACTAGTCCAAATCTTCTTCTTGTTCTTCTCCTTCATCGGTAGATTCACATAACACTCATATGCAATCGACCAGTGAAATTTATCACTGATACAAGTAATTAAGTTAATGGTATCAATGCAAATGGCTTCTCTACTTTCTCTGCTAATCATGTTCGTTTCGTAGTTGAAAACACTTACTCAATCAATAAATTGGCTCTGACTATTGCAAGTGTAAAATTTTTTATACATCACATTTCTCAGTAAATAGAAATTGAAGATACCAAAGCTAACGTTTACGGAAACTAGTGCAAATATATCTAAAAATTCCAAAAACATCTCATCCATTTATTACGCATCTTGATTTTGCATTGCTATAAATTATTTGTAATAGTGACAACTAGCTTACAGGATGTCGATAATAATCCTCGCTGCAAAATACGTTCTAATTTATCCCTATTATGAAGTGATAAGGTCGCGTGGTTGGTTCCCACTACTATGTCCTTGTCAAGTTTCATTTAACAATAACCTGACACACAAATTTGAAAAGGCTCAAAGGCGCATGCGGTTTGGACAATCATTGAAAATTGCTTCGCTCCCTTATCTGTTAACCTAAATAGAGTTGATTTCAAGAATTAATCGCATTTTTTAAAAATTCATGAATGTACGGAAAAAGTGTCATGGAATTATGTGGAGAAAATATGCAAAGCAACAAGTATGTATGGATAAAGGAACATGCAAAAAAGACAAAAACACGTCTACACATTCACATGTTCTGCACAGTGACTGTGCATCTTTCGTATCTTCTGCAATTGTGAAATTACTAATTAATTTAAATTATGATAGTACAATTAACAAATCTGAACTATCAAATATTGAAAAAAGTAAACAGGGAAAAAATAAAGATTTAAGAATACTCCTACCTCGAGAGTATAAATGATTTCTGCAATCTACTATTATTATTGCCTTGCAACATTTAAATTAATTACTTGTCCATTTTGGACTCCACATGAGAGCAAACAAACAAATGTACAATTACAGCTTATACGAAAATAGCTAAAATTTACAAAAATTTGTTGTATTGAATTGAAAATTGCCCGTGAATTTCATTGTTTCAAAACAAAAAAACATATAGCTTATGCAAGGTTAGAATCACAAAAAGTGTAATGAAGCATGAACTACATCATGATCACTCCAGTACGAATGTGAAATATGAACATGACATTGTTGAAGAGGGAAATTTGTCCAAATGTGATCAATAATTGTCTTATTTCTAGAAATAAAATTCCTCATTACTTCTTGTAATTGTTCGCATCGCATATACTCTAATAACTATTTACTTCGTTTGCTATTTGAATTGATGTCAATATTGAAATCTCCAATAAGTATAAAAAATTAATCACCAAGCATGAATTATTCCCTTGTTATTGTTATCACTTCAATGATTGTTGAAACAGATACAAGTGGTGCAACATATACATTTATTATGCATATTCGGCATTGAAATATACTTCTGACAAAACAAGTTTGATTTTGTTATTGCAAATGTTTTCATTGATACGATTTCTATGTTTTCTTGTATGCAAGTAAGTACTCCATGAAGACAATTTGATATGTTGAAATTGAATTTGCAAAATTCAATATTTGGCGGCGGAAAGTTTATATGTGTTTCCTAGATACAGAGAATCATAACATTTGTTAGGTCTTCATCACGCATAATGTCATTCACATGAGCATGTAGACTTTGTGTATTCAAACTTGCAATCGTTAAAGTATTTGCACTTGCTATCGACTTCTCTATGTATCATGATTTCCATGATGCTTTAGTTCTTAAGCATTTTGTTTCTTCTAATACTTTCTTATTCACACAAAATTTCTTTTGTGTTAGTTTTTGAAGAAGATACAATGATTCCATGGTTCTAACATGTGAAAATGTTGTGTAAACTAGTCCATGTGTTGATATGCCACTTGGATCAAATGCAAGTCCATTCAATGTTAAACCCTGTGATCAATGAATTGTTCTAGCACAAGCTAGTTGTATCGGAAATCATTTTCGCATGAAAGCTCTTTCTATGACATGTCAATGGTTTTGAAACATGTAATATTGGAGTCCAATTAGATGAAATGTTTTCATCATACAATTCATGATACTTGTTTCTTTGAAGTTTACCAATTTCTGGATTTACAAAATCTATCCATAACACATCAACATTCTTGCTATCTTTCATATATTTTTTGCATATTCCATCCGCGACATTAACAATGTCATCTTTTGTATTATAGTTCCTTGCATATAGCTCAACAAGAACATTGCATTTGATAAGGATTATTGATAGCAATCTCATTTTTTTCTCATATTCTACATAGCCTATTTCCTTACTATGATATTCGCCAATCACATCAAAAACTATTAGTTCTTCATCGAAGTGTGACAACATTTTTTCATTATGCTTTTCTACATCCTTGTTTCTTTAAAATAGGTATTGAAACAATGGATCTAGTGGAGCTAGTCTATAGCACTTATTGTTTATATATTTTATGTATTCATCAGATTGTTGATTCACTCACATTTTATTAAGGATTTCAATGAATTTTTTATCTTTTTTACGCATTGTGGTACGCAATTCATAGCATTTGACTTTTTCCTTCTAGAAATCGTATACTGGTTTTTCACCTACTAAAATTGGTTGCTCAAAAATTAGAGAATCTTTGATTGGTTGCGCTTGAAATAAGTCACCTAAAAATATTACATCAATATTTCCAAAATAAGCCAATGGAGTATGTTTTATTTCCTGTAAACATTTGTCAACTTAATATAGTAATGTTGAACCTATCAAATATGCCTAGTCGATTAGCGTAACACATTGTTGTTTGCAATGTTTTCTCAATGTGTCTAATTTTTCACCTTTAAGAGAAAGATATTTTGATTTGTTAAATGGTAAATGGAATGTAGAATGCAATGTTATACCACCTACATTGAACGTTTCCTTTCCTGTATATGTTGTTACGATTCCTTTTAATTGAGTTGGTTCATATTTGAATATGTTATTGTACAAGTGAATTAGAGATTGGAATATTGTTATAATAGTAAATGTTTTTCCAATGCCCGCACCACCTGTTACAAGTACATACAATGGCTCATTTGGATTTTCTTTTTCTTAGTCATTATTTCTTTCACTATTTTTGCTTGTTATGGGCTGATAATTCTCATGATTTCATAGAATTTTGTTTCCTCTAGTACTTGTGGTTGTTTTACAAGTTGGTAAGGCCTCTCAACAATTGGTTTTGCATTTCTAGCCTTTTGAAAATATTGAAAATTTGATTTGATATCATATTCTTGATTTGATTTATTTGATGTCTATTTCTTCATACGTAAGCACATCTCTTTCAAACAATCCGCTCTCTTTTTTTCGAGCTCAACTGTTATGCTATCAATTTCAGTCCACGTCCTCATTGTTTCGTTCGTGAATTTCTATTCATTGCATTTTATGATTTTTTCAAACAATAAATATGCATTCTCCCAAGTTGAATATTGTTCCTTAAAATCATTCTCATCAATACAATATGGGACATACAACATTAATCGTTCTTTGTAATAGTTATTGTACTTTATGCATCTTATAATGTATGGTCTCTCAGTGCTTCCTCTTTTTTTCTTTGTTCTGTATAACACAATGAAAATTCCGCTAAACATACATGTTCAATGTTTTCTAGTCATTAGACATAGCGATCAATGATTGATAAGCATGTTTTGTTTTCTGAATCATCTGATTCACACTCAAGGTATTTTGGTTTCTTTAGTAAAAATGTTCAATCATTTATTATTGAAGTATTAATAAATATACATTTTCTCGAACTAGTATTCAACGAAATTGAGAACACTATATATACATCTTATTGTGAAAACATTTGTTGTAAGTTCAATAAAGCTTTTCCAATTCTTGCAATTGTTTCTATGACATCATCATCGTCTTTTTGACATTCACTTTGTACATGTTTAAATATTGATGTCATTGTTTTATCTAACTTTGTCATATATGAACTATAATAAGTAGTTGTAGTATATGAGTCAATTACAAATTAGGCATTAGTGTTTGCACCCCAAATCAAGGGAATATTCCGAGTGAAGCTATTAGTCCATATCTAAAACGGTTCTCTTTTCAACAGAATTATTCTTTATTTCAGAGTACATTGAATTTCATGGATATAGTCAAATTTGCTTATACCTATTTTTTCAGAAAACTATAAAATGTATATGTCTCATCATGTTCCATATTCTCTAGTGCATCAAATATCATTCTTGTATTCGCTTTTGTTTCTTCATTGTTGAAATCCATAGGCACAAGTATTTGCGTCCTTAGCATTAGTGGAATTGGAAAACTGAGCCTGCAATGCATTTGTTTTCCTTTCCTACAAGTGCTTGTATGATGATGACATTGAATCATTTTCAAATTTGCAAGTAGTTTAGTTGAATCATGGCACAAGTACTTGTAAATGAAATTTTCAATTTCAATATTCTTACTTGTTCTATAGATTGGAGTGTTCTTTATCTATAGCAATCCATATTCATGTTGGCTTCCTCAATTTTGGAATTATGTTACAAAGAAATAGTCAGCAAAGTACTTGGAATCATGAAAAATTAATTGGCGTAGGGAATTCATTCCACTTCTGTAATATCGTACACATGTGACGAGGTCATTTATTATCAAGGTATCAATATCATCTTCCTCTACTTCATTTTCATTTGATAGTTTTCTCTCTCAATTTGTTTGTTGAAAAGCCTTTACTAAAGGCTCCCAAATATGTTCAGCACTCCTAAACTAAACAAAGAAAGTTGGTGGACCCAATTGTCGAATCATTGCATATAAGTTCTTGCACAAATGCGAAAAATAGTCTAGTGATGTTCGTATTCGTCTAAGATCCATATACGCAATGTTCGATGCAAGAATGCATTTCAAATTTTCCTTTGTTTTAACGTCTCTAGCTATTAGTTTTTTTCTTTTAACTATCATTTTCTTATATGAATCCAAATACAATTGAATACCTAACTCATTCATTATATGATATGCAAAATCAAAATCTTGATACAAAACTTCCCATCAAGAAATATCATGATATGTAAATTTTCTTGTAACATTGTCTAATAGTTTTAACCTATAAAACAGTGTGGGAAAGCTCATATCTTCCAAATAGCTATCTCTGAATATGCCCAAAGGCTTATAGCCTTCACCTGGAGCAATGTTTATTTAATTATTACGAAGATTGTAAATACTATTAGAATCTCTAAATCCATGTAATAGTGTTTTTGTTGTCGTCTCTTGATCATAGTAATCATTATCATCATTGCTTTTCTCATCTGTCTCTGTCTCACATGCATATGCATCCTTGTTTTGATCAATGACTTGTTTCCAATTTTCGTTTATTCTGACATTCTCTAGTCTATAAAGTGGAGCTTCACACAATAGTCTCAATGCCTCCATGAATTTATGAACACACATTTCCCAACACCAAATATGATTTTAACATTAAATGCCTTTTAATTTCCCCAACAACTATACTAGATTCATTTATTTCATGAGGAAGTGCAATTTGAATTCGAAATGTGCTAGCATGTACATTTATTAGTCCACCAATCAATGCCAATTGTGGTTTTCTAAAATGTTGTCCAAGTTCTCGTATTTACAAAAATGGTAATCTTAATGATATTAGTCTTTCCTCCAAATCACAAAGTTCTTTCACTATGGAAATTAGTCTATTACACCTAATTCGCTCCAGAACTACAAATTTGATAACTTTATCTTTGTCTAATGCTTTTCAACATTTTTTGGCATATACACTTAACTTTGGACACATTTTTGAATTGTTTTTATATGACATCTCTTCTAAACCAAGTTTGATTGTATATTGTACAATCATAAATAGGAACATATTGTATTTTCTTAAAATATTGTTATTCATCCACTGCATTAAATATATAATCAAACATCTGCAATGATTTTTTATGTTTATTAGCAAATATGGTATTTTGTATTCACATTTGCTACTTTGATCATCTTGTAATCTAACTTGTTTCAATAACATTATTGTCTCTTATGTATTTTTTTAGTTCATGCAATGAACAATGTGGTCTCTTGCTTACATTTACAAGCTTTGTATTAAGTTCCTCAATATCTTCATCAATGTTGATGTTCTTAGAGCTAGAATTTAATGGATTGCATAGCTTTCTAAGAACACTTGTTTTGAAATTGTCTTTGTTTCTTATATGTTTTTTGAGTCAATGCAATGATAGTCGTGATATCTTATTTGCATTGATAAGCTCTATGTCAATTTCTATGCCATTTTCATTTATGTTCATGTTTTCAAAGTTATTTGTATTAACTTCACTATGTTTTTTATTGGATTCCCCTATATATCGCTCTTTGTTAACTGCTTCAACAGGAACTGAAATGTTTTTCTCTTGTACTATCTCTTTAAGAGGTTCATAATGCAAATGAACTACACTCATTCCAAATTGCATAACATGGAATATCATTGCGTCTTTCTCGAACCCACGAAATTTAGATACTACAACTAGAGTCTCAGCGAACCATATGCATATAGTTATATTCAATATATATCGTATCCAATCATAAATAAAAAGGCCATCGTCTATATTCCATTTTCCATATGGCATTGATAATTGTTGGAGAGGTAAATCCCCTCTGCGGACAAAGGCGATCCCCATTAGCCCAAAATGGGTCTAGCAACAATCAAACAATGCTATCACGCAAGTTCCTAATTGCAAATTAAAGATGGATTATGAGAGCCTACTTGGATTTTAACGCTAGTGTTGTAGAAGAGTTGACACTCCCGTTCCTTTGCTCCGGCCGGTCACGATCCTCATGATCTCCGTGAATGGACACCTGCACATGCAAAGAACGACACGAATACAAGCATAAAATCCAATAGATGCAATTATATGTCGGTCTGAAAAGATATAACTCTAACATCATCACAATGAACAACAAGAATGGAACCATAATGATAGTCATCTATTATTGATAATCAACAAAGGAGAATACAACCATAGTTCTGACGTCAAATCCTCCTTTGGCTGGATGATCAGCTACATATGTCTTGCAAAGCTTGTCGGGATTGGGAACAAGCCTCTCTCTCTTTGATTATGAATGCAAAGAAGACTCTTACAGCAATCTCTTAGACTTCTGACAGTATAATTCTCCCTATGCTCAAAAACTAGCTTGTTAAATGCAACAGAACAAGCTTTTATAGATGGAAGAGGAGGAAGAGATACAATGAATCCAGACATCCATGGGATTGGCATTATCCTCGAAAAGCTATTATGGATAGAAATACGATGAATCTCGACATCCATGAAATTGGCATTATCCTTGAAAAGCTTCATGAGTCGAAAGGAAAAAACTTTCGGGCGTGCGTTTGTTAAAAAGCTTTCCCAAACTTGGTTGGCGCGGGTAAGACTCTGAGACAGAGCGCCAACTGGCACGCCCTCTTTGGAGAATTTCCCCCATTGGCGCGGGTGATACACTGTGGATCCACGCTAATGGAAAAAGGGGACTTTTTAAGGATATTCTGCAGGAGATGTCTTCAAGGCATATGAAGTCCATACTTAGGGGAACATAATGCAAGTGTTTTCAAGTTATGTCACTTCTCACAGGTCCCGGAATGAGTCCTCCAAAGTGCGGGAAAGGGGTAACAGGGACGGTGACAAATGGTGACAAATTATTGTGTAACAGATGCCCCCTAAAGCATGAGGCCCGAGAGAGAGAGAGGGGTGAAATGCTTTACAAGAACACATGCAGTTGCCGCCGAAGAATCTGCTGAGAGAGATACAACTGATAGCTCAAGTACATGATATATGTGGTATGGGTGCAACCATCCATAACAAAGTACATAATAATCTGGATCCATGGTATGGGCGCAGCCATCCGGTGAGGATCGATGAATAGACTCAGGCATGGTCGCAACCATCCATTGAATGAGTCATGTAACAATAATCCACAAAATCGTAGCCTGGATTCCAACAGACAAAATCCAGGGTCTTGCGCTCCATCTCGACCCGAACAAAAGTACAAGTTCAAGCATGTGAATACATGAGTTGAATTCGAACATGCATGAACATCGTCTGATTACCAATCAATAATGAAAACTGCTAACAGACGCGAGAGGTACCACCAATAATGACAATGGCCCTCAAGGTACTATAGGTACAATCTACGGCGTGTGAATCAGTGAGCTGGCGTCGAACACCCATAGAATCATTCGATTGGAGGCCAATGATGAAAACCTCACGTCGAACACGAAGAACCTACCATTGAGGCATGCAGGTTCCAAGGCACCGAAAGGGAGTCTCTAGATCAACTTCCTAGATAATGAGCTGAAGTCGACAGGAGGGGACCTTGATCGAAGGTGGGCCATAGTGTTTCCCACATCATCGACACGAGACAGAGGAAGAATGTTGTGGTAAATCAGAATTATGTGAGCTATCAGAGGGAGGTTGTTATTCTGCAGAGGTCAACTTCTCTTGAACATATCGGCGGCACGACAGTGGACTTGGCAGTATTTGACATCAATGGATCAAAGGTCATGGTGACGAGGTAATGAGCAGATGAGAGGTCAAACAGGATCACCCAAATCCACGAAGGCAAGTGAAAAACGAGATGAGATGTCCCCACCCAGACACGAAAGCAGACAAGTGCCATGTTCAAGAGCGACATACTTGCCGACACGACAATAATTATGGTTCCATTTTCCCCCACCATTTCGGCAAGTACCCCAGTTATTTTTATTAACAAGCTTGACGGGGATAGCATATGCTTGTAACGTCATATCGACGGACTCCAATGTCATCAAGCTTTAAAGAGTCTGACAGAGGAAGAACTCGGCGTCTTTTCATGTTTAGAGAGTTTGAAAAGACAGCAGAAAAAAAAAAAACTGCAAGGGTGTCCTTTTTCATAAAGTTGTGTCTCTCGAGCCCGAAAAAGTAAAAAAACAATGCTCGAAAGAAGCGCCCGACCATTACGATCGAGGAGTACTTTTCATGAGTAGTGATTTCGACCTCAAAAAGTAAAAAAGTGATCGAAACCATGTCGCTTCGTAACCGTTAACGAACCTGAAACGACAAAGGTCCGACGATCTTTTCGTTTTTACACGATCAGAAAAGAGTTTAAAGACGACCGCCTCTTATTTACGTTTAACGAGTTAAGAGGGATAACTTGGCGATCTTTTCATGTTTAGAGAGTTAGAAAAGAGCTAAAAGATGACTCCACAGTGACTTTTTCGTGTATTTACCGAGTCCGAAAAAGTATAAAATACAACTCGTTTCACCATAGAAGTTGCATAAAAGACCTGTCGCTACACAAAAAGCAAGCGTAAAATCCATTTTCGACCAAAAATATATTAAAATATTCAAAAAGTAACTTTTTAAACCTAAGTATAAGTCAAAAAGTTATAAATATGGTGAAAATGGTAAAAATAGAATCACTTTTACTTTTTACCTCTCTGAAGAGTAGCAGTGGTCTGTTTGGGGAATGAACTTCAGATGGTGATTACGGCCAATCCGTGCAACCATTCAGGATTTCGTCGGTTCCAGGTAAGAGGCGCTTCCCTTAGCTCCATTTCCATACATTTTTTTATGCTTTTGCTTCCTAATTGACCTCTGCAAAGGGGTATTAAAAAATTTAGGGCTTCGCCCATTAGCGCGGGTATCTGGCACGGACCCGCGCTAATGGGGCGATTTTTCTAAAAGGGTCGCGCTCATTGGCGCGACTGTTTTAGAAACAGTCGCGCCAACCGCGCAACTCAATTTTTCACTTAAAATTTCCCAATGCATTTTGAATTTAACTGGATTACAAGTTTACCAGTGATCTAATTGTGGTTTATGTGTTCTTGTGGGTGCAGGGAAGCAGGAAAAATGGTAGTAGAATGGAAGGAACGAGAACATGATGCCGAGGATGCTTTGGCCCTTGAGGATGATGGGTGCATGAATGCCCTAAGGGACTGCGGGCTTAAGAAATTCTTTCTTACGCCTTACTTGCGTGCTCAGCCCGAGCTACTACAATTCATAATTGATCTGTGGGATGTTGATGACCAAGTGTTCCGTTTACGGGACCAAGTGCTAGGGCTCGATGTGTCTGATGTCTACTTCATCACAGGGTTGTCACGGAGAGGGGTGAGGCCTATTTTGACCGGGAGTAGACCTTCCGAGGAGAAGATGACTAAAGTTCGAGACCGAGTGTGCCCAGGGGCACAATTTGGAAGGAACAATGCAAAGGTGGATATTCCCACCGTTCTGGACTTGATTCTCAGGGTGATACTATTCACCATTACTCGAGCTGCAGGGGTGCAGGCGCCCCATGAAGCGAGCAAAAACCATCTTTTGTTAGCCACAGAATGCCTAAATCCTACCATCTTTGACTGGGCCACCGCAGTGACTACTAACATCAAGAGGCAGCTTACAAAGTGCAAGCGAGGAAAGGTAAAGCAGTTTGGGTATGGCTCGATCATGATATCGTTCTTCTTGGAACGATTACCAATTTTTCAGGGACAGGGAGCTATAGTGGCTAATCCTTTGCCACGAGAGCCTAGGATGGCTCGCTGGGCAGCACTAATGCCCAGGGGAGGAGGGGGCCAGCAGATGTCCTGGAGGCCCGAGTTTTTTATATGGCTCCGCCGTTAGCTGATTGTGGTGGAGGATTGGCACTATGTAGGGACTGACTTCACCGGAGACCCAGATCTCCCACTACCCGAGGGAGAGGAGTGGGACGAGGAGCTGGGTAAGATCTATTTTTGTTTTTGATGTTTTATATGTTTTTTTTTTTTGTTAATACATGTTTGTCCTAACAAAAATTGTATATATATGCAGATGTTGGCCTAGAGCGACCAGTTGGCATGTCTCCCATCACTCGGAGGAACCAGCCTGCAGCCGACCCTCAGTAATAGGGTGCCGAGGGGGATGAACTGATTCAGAATCTCGAGGGACTCGCCCGAGGGATTCCTGATTATGCTAGACTGGGAGATATGCCACTAGCATACCAGAGGCACGCAGTGGGAGTGCCTAATCGTGTCCATCGTCTGTTGAGACGCTTGGTGCGCACGGTGTTGTGCTATCATGAGCACCACCGGGACTAGACTCCTAGGTTTCTTTTTCCTGCATATTTTTTGAGAGACATGTCGTCTCCAGATGTATTTGAGAGGAACATGTATTATTTTTTGAACTATATGATGCACGTGGTGCAAACATTGCGACACACACACACACACACACACACACACACACACACACATATATATATATATATATATATACATATGCCTATTTCTATGGTTTTATTATTGCGCTTTATATGCTTTCTTGTATGATGTTTTACATATTACGCAAATGTCTATCTAATACATGGTTAGCCAATGCATCAGTTAACGTGTTCAATTGTCTTGGAATGTGTCGATATGTAATGAAATCAAAGTTCCTTTCTAACAATCTCACACGTAAATACAACCTTAGAATGCGATGGTCTCTGACGGAATATCGCCCGTTGAGCTGGTGGACGACAAGTTGAGAGTCTAGGTTCACTACCAATGCACGAATGCCGAGATTAATTGCTTCAGCAAGTAGTTCAATTACAACACAATATTCGGCGACATTGTTAGTGGTACGGCCCAAACACACACCTTGAAGATCTATCAACTCACCATGAGGATCATAGATCACCCACGCCGCAGAGGACAAGTTACGAGTACTGCGGCAGGCACCATCAACGAAACCAACATAAGGTGTATCAGACATCTGCACAAGAAGCGAAAGACACAATAAGTGGCAGTTACACCTTCAAAACTAAAACACACACACACACAACACACTTGCTAAAGTACATGTATGTACAAAACAAAGTGTACAAGCATCACGCATAGTACTTTTTCAAGTACAGCCCGTTTCAGGGCTTCCCGAGAGGGTTCCCTTCATAGTCAATTAGCTCGTAGGCCCCTTTTTGGAAAACTTTCTTGACAATGTAAGGACCTAGCCACATAGGCTCGATTTTTCCTGCTCCCAGCTTATCGTTTGCCTGATCATATAGCAGGACTAAATCTCCCTCAACAAAAGAACGTGGATGAGCAGTCTGATCGAAGTGAGTCTTGACTCGCTTCTTTTGTGCTTCAATGGCCAAAGAGGTTAGGCGACGAGTCTCATCTAGCCGTTCCAGGTAAAGAAGGCGTTCTTCTAGCGGAGTAGTGTTGGGAAGTAGTTCGACGGCCAATTTTAATGAAGGGATTTCGCACTCGATTAGAAGGGTAGCCTCCAGTCCATAAACTAGTTGAAATGGAGTGAAACCGGTGGCATCCTTCACGGAGGTTCGGTAGGCCCACAAGGCAGGGAACAACATCAAATGCCAGTTAGACTTATGCATGCCAATGGTACGCTGAAGCATGGTAACCAAAATCTTGTTGACAGCTTCAACTTGGCCATTGGCCTGAGGGTAGTATGGAGTCAAACTATCGTGCCGTAAGCCCAGCTGGGTTGTTAGTTCCGTCATTATATGATTATGGAAATGCTTCCCGTGATCAGTGACGATGGCTTGAGGGACGCCGAATCGCATGATAACATGGTTGAACAAGAATTGCACCACTGTGTGACCGTCTTCAGTTAATGTGGGCATCGCCTCGGCCCATTTAGGGAAGTAATCAACGGAAATGATAATATACCCATGCCCCCCGGCCGAGCGAGGGTTACAGGTCGTATAATCAATGCCCCATTTTTGAAAAGGGCCGATGGTGACAACAGGGTGCAATGGAGCGGGAGGCGCTCACATCTTCCGCTGGTATATCTGGCACTCATGACAAGACCGGACGGCAAGAATGCAATCCTTAAAGATAGAGGGCCAAAAGTAGCCAGCACGGAGGATTTTTTGGGTAGTGGCATATCCGGACATGTGACCACCACAGGCGCTAGAGTGGCAGTCATTCAAAACACGGTCAGCTTCCTCGAGAGTTAGACATCGGCGGAGAACAGAGTCGGCACCGAGGCGGTATAGTGTATCCCCAATGATACGGTATGGTTGAGACTGATCACGAATCCTTCGCCGAGCGTCTTTGGACACGTCGGGGTGAAAGGAGGACGTTTGCAGATATATGATGATATCCCCGTACCAGGGATCAAGGGTGCTAATGAGAAACAAAGTCTCATCCGGAATATGATCTTCTGAGTGAGAGGGCGGGGAAGAAGATGGCAAAGAGCAAAGTAACTCAGCGAATACAAGGGATTTCTTGGACTTGGCAGTGGTAAATTCCAAGTCGAACTCTTGGAGGATGACAATCCACTTTGAGTACTTGCCCCCCAGCAATTGGCGTGACAAAATGTACGTCATGGGGTTGCAATCAGAAATCACGGTGGTAGTGCGCAGCAGAATGTAGTGACGGAAGCGTTGGACAGCACAAACGACGGCCAAAGCCAACTTCTCGACATAAGCATATCGAGTTTCCGTGTCTAAAAGGTTGCAGCTGAGATAATATACAACATGCTCAGTGTCATCATCGTCAGTTTGAACGAGAACCATGCCGATAGTGGTGTCGGTGGCGGCCAAATACAGAGTATAGTCGCGATGATAGTTCGGAGGACGCAACAATGGAGCGGAAACAAGGAGACCCTTGAGACGCTCAAAAGATTCTTGAGCGACAGTATCCCAATGAAAAGGAATGTCTCGTTTTAGCAACCGTGTAAAACCTTTAGCCACTTCGGCATAGTTTGGAATGAATCGTCTTAGAAAGTTTGCTTTACCCTGCAAGCTTTGCAATTGCTGTAAAGAAGCAGGGGGAGGGAGATTCAAAATAGCCTCGACTTTAAGGGGACCCAAACGGATGCCCTCTCGGGAGACGATAAATCCGAGAAGTCGGCCCGATTCAACGCAGAAGACACATTTGTGAGGATTGAGTCTGATACGGTAGTGTCGACAGCGAAGAAAGATATCGCGAAGGTGAGTAGAGTGGTCCTGGTGTTTGGATGAATGAGCTGGTAGATCATCCAGGTACGGTTGTACAATGTGGCGAATATCATGAAAAGCGTAAGACATTGCACGTTGGAAGGTAGCACCGGCATTTTTGAGACCGAAGGGAGCTTCTTATAAGCAAAAGTGCCCCATGGACAGATAAAAGCGGTCTTGTGCTGATCAGCGGGGGCAATATTGATCTGGTTATACCCAGAAAAACCGTCCATAAAAGAGTACATTTCGCTTCCGGCACACTCGTCAATAATTTGATCAATGAATGGTGTGGGGAAATTATCTTTAGGATAGGCCCAATTAATACCACGATAATTGACACAAACACGAATGGTACCCTGTTTTTTATTTACAGGCACGATGTTGCAGACCCAATCTATGAGTGGGATAGGGTAAATAAAACCAGCTTTAAGAAGCTTTTCCACTTCCGCCTTAATGGCTGCAGCCTTGCGGGGGTGTACGGGGCGTAAACGTTGACGAACAGGCTTAGCACCTGGATACGTGAGTATCTCATGCACCACTATGCTAGGATCAATGTCGGGCATTTCTTCGTAGGACCATGCAAAGACGTCACGAAATTCGTGAAAAATATTGGTGTAGAGTTGAATCTCCTCCGGAGTACAAGTGACTCCAATGTGAAGATGCTCGACAATCCCTGGTTTCGCAAAGATGTCGATAGGCTGGGTTTGCGTGATGTTCGCCATATTTCCTTCAGAGGACACTTGATAAACTTGGATATGTGTTTGAAGGGTTTGAAATGGGAGACAAGGAGCTAACTGCTCGAGACAGGTAAGCATATCCTGATGGGCAGGGAGAAACGAGGAACGATGGTGAGAATCATGCCAAGGAGGTTCCTCGGGAGACATAGTCTCGATAATGGCTTCGTCAGAAGGGAATATTTCTTTTAAAGGGTCCGAAGAAGTCTCATCTCCAAGCCATGAGGATGGAGCGAACGAGTCGGGAACCTTGCTCGAAGGAGCAGGTTCAGGAGAGGGAGCCGATGCAGCAATGATTTCGACGTAGTTGAGCTCGGCAGGACTCAACGGCATCTCATCGCCCCAAGATTCTACTTGATCAGTGGGAGGGAGGATCCACAGATCAGAACGAGTAGTAATCATATTGACGGAAGCGACGTTAGGAGGTGGGAGCGGAAAAACACCCATGAGGGCGGGATCTTTAAAAAGCCCGGCTCCCAGACTCTCATATGATTTGGAGGTATGCTCCACAAAAGGGATGTTGCCTTCAGAAGAGGAAGCGAAGAATGAAAGCTGGTCTACGGTAACAATCTTCCCTTGATGAGGGAAACGGATGATACGAAACAAAGATGAAGCTACAGCTTGCATCGCGTATGTCCAGCTACGTCCGAGAAGGAGGTTGTAGGTAAGATTAGCATCAACAACTTCAACTTCCATCTCAACCGTCTTCCCTTCCAAAGAGATGGGCAAACGTTGGAGTATACCATAGGGACAGGATGCTCTTCCATCAAAAGCTTCCAAGGTTGTGGGAGACTGGCTCAGCGTCAGAGAACCAATATCTTTCCAACAAGCAACAGACATGATGCAAGTTGAAGCACCTTCATCAATGACTGTACGATGAATCGTTTTGGAATTAATAATAACCTGTATGAGGAATGCGATTTGGTGAGGCAGTCTCGGTGTATGGCTTTCCAAGTCAAAAGTAATCAGATCCGAGTCGGCCGGGTCTATGCCACCGATAGCCGATAGCAAGGACTTCCTCTGAGAAGGGCAGCTCTGGAGAACTTCTAAAGCGGACATAGCCGACGGAGTCTGAGCTAAGTCCTCAACAATATTGTAGTGCTGTGCAGCACGAGCATTTGGGTTGTAAGAAGATTTCCGGAGTACTCCTTTTGGAGGGGGTCGAATAGGCGTCTCAGTGCTAGGTCTCTCGATGTGGAGCGGGCCTGAACTAGATGGAGGAGCACTAGAGGGGACCTCAGGCTCTTTCCTGGCAGATGACGGATATTCTGTTGTTCGAGTACTAATGTGGACATGTATCGTTCCAGCCATAAATACTTGAGAACCGAAGGAAGATTGAGGTTGAGAAGGGTCAGCCACCATTTGAGTTTGTTGCGAGGGAAAGGGTTCTTTGAGCACCGCAGGAGTCCATGGGCGCCTTTCAACAAACGACTAACTTCGGACTGTCTAGGGCAGTCTTTGGTATAGTGATCGTCATCACAGATAAGACAAGGATACTTTGGTTTGCGCTTGGCACCTTCCTCGGGTGGAGGTTTAGGGGAGTCCTGTTTAGGTTGATCTGGCTTATTCTTCCTTTTTCCTTTCTTTTTTCCTTTCGAGGCTTTGTCTGTCGTGGTGGACTGGACGACATTGACCTCGGAAGTAATATTCGAATTGGGTGTAGCCTGAGAAGCGTGTTCATTCGAAGAATTTGATTTTTGCTTCCCAGGGTTCGCGGAATTTTTCTTCGAGGATGAGTTAACAAAACCAATAATACCGTCAACAGTTGGTGTTGGCGGGGCTTTGGATGTTCCTGGTCTCGAGGCATCAAGCAAATAATCATACAATGTACCAGACTGGGAATAAACCAAGTCAAGGTACTGAGCGCGCGCGATAGCTTGCTCTTCAGTGACACATGCCCCCATGGCAATGTCCCGTGCTATTGGAGGAACGAACGAAGTCGTAAACCAGTCGATAAGAAGTTGGTCGGGAATCTAAAACTTGATCATACGTCGACGTCGTCTCCATTCATGGATATGATCAGAGATATGCATAGCCATTGTCTGTCTTAAGGATGTCAGGAGGTGTGTACCCATTTCATATCGAATGGGCAACTGAAAATGAGTTAGAAATGCCATAGCCAACGAGTTAAAATCCTGAAAGGATCCGCGAGTGAGCTCAATATACCACTTAGTTGCAGAGCCAGTGAGAGTCCTTTGAAAAAGGCGAAGCCGAATCGAATCATCAAGCCACGAATTGGATGAACACCATAAGTGATAGGTCATGACGTGAGCTTGAGAATCTTCATTAGCTTTACCATCGAATTTGGGACAATCACCGGGAATTTTCGTCGGAACCGGAGGCCAATACGGATTATGGAGAATGGGATCATTGGTCAGTTTGGACACATCCGGTAATTCTAAGGTTGCTAAGAAGGGTAACTGAGGGTTGAAGGACATCTGGGGCTGCGGGTAGGATGGAGCACCAGGGTTCCAACCAACTAGCGGTTGCCCCCATGGGCTTTGTCCAGACGGATTTGGCTCCATAGGGTTTTGTCCGTAGGGATTCTGTCCATAGGGATTTTGGTTCTACCCCCCAGCGTTCCATGGATTACCAAACTGTCCTACAGGAGCACCATACGGTTGCAGATAATTCTGATAAGGATTTGCCTACAGTTGTTGATAATTTTGATATGGGGCAAACGAAGGTTGCCCTTGGGGTTGCTGGTAACCATAAGGCGGCTGGACTCTAAACTGAGCTTGAGAAACAGGCTGAGTTTAATAGACTAGTTGGGATTGAACACCAACTTGCATTTGAAAACTGGATGGGGCTTGGGGTCCAGCCTAGGGCATAAAACCGGGTTGAGCTTGCGAGATAACAACCATTTGAGTTCCTGGTTGAGCAGCGCCAGAAGGATGTCCTGTAGGTTGGGCTATCTGGCCGGAAGGGTGACCTAGTTGATATTGAGGTTGGCCCACCTGCCCTGAAGGTTGTACTTGCTGGGGGTGGAGTTGTTGTTGCACAACTGAGGGTTGTCCTGACGGACCAGATGGCCGAGTGGGCTGGGCAGTTGGTTGGCCTGATTGGATTTGAGGCTGGCCGACTTGCCCAGGTGCTTGACTATGCTGGACGGTGGGTTGACCATACGGTTGACCAGTTTGTCCAGATGTTGGACCATACTAGACATTAGGTTGGTTTGGGTGAACATACGATTGACCAATTTGTCCAGTAGGGTAACCTTGTTGGATACCAGGCTGGCCTTGTTGAACAGAAGATTGACCTGGGTTACCAAAAGATTGATCATAAGAGGTGAAAGACGGACCACCAGAGGCCAAAGGTTGTCCCTGAAAGGGTTGTCCTTGTTGGCTCCCAGGTTGCCCTGTGTAAGACTGTTGGTCTTGATTAGGTGGCCCTTGGGGTTGAGCAGACGATACTTGGCCACCGTGATAATAGGTGGGGCCCCAATCAATTGACAACGGGACTGAAATATCAACAGTCGGTTGAGACGACAAAGGCCTACCAAGATGTCGTAAATACTGGTCATATGGTCCCTCTGCTGGGACGTTTGACGTAGGATCAACGACTCCGAATATAGAGGCCGAAGGACCACTGAAAACGGGGGTCGAAGGAGCTACACATACCGTTGGAATGGTTGGGATTGAGGTAAGAGACGTATTGCGACCCTGTGGAGTAAAAGGCTCCGTGGTGGGAATGGCGAGTTGTGACCAAATAGAACTCGTGGAGGGAGTCCCATAAGACATAACATCTTTTAATGCTTTATAGCCTGGAGGTAGTCTCCCAGTAGTAGGGGTGCTACTAACAGGTATAGGTTCTGTTGCGGTGGGAATTTCACCGCTCGTCGCAACGGATTCTTCAGTCAAAGTAGGAGATACTTCCTCCATATCGGATGAAAATAGTGGGGCCAAAACACGAGGGAAGTGTATTCCCAAAAAGGGATACCGTCTTCAGAAGGTTCCCAAACGGGGTTCCAATGAAATTTGTAAGTCTTGTCGCCTGGAGCACGAGAATTAATCGGTTGTATACTCGGAATAACAGGAAGAGTATCACTCACAACCGGTATCTCGGCAAAGGATGAAGACGAAATTGGTAATTCCGCCAGGATGAAAACTTCACAAAATCCTAGGGAAGCTAACGAGAAAGGGCCCTACTCATACTAACGCAAACAAGATCTAACCGGGTAAATGTGAATCACGGCTGAATAAATTTTAAGACAAAGGAACTGAACTTGACCTTTTCATGTTTTAAGAGTCGAGAAAAGGACAAAAATATGACTCTAGTCTCCTTCGAATGTTTAGTGAGCCCGAAGTGACAAATGCTTAGGTGAGCCTTTTCTTTTAGGGAGTCCGAAAAGGATCAAAAGTGACTACTCTGGAGAACTAGGCAAAGGGTTTACCAGACAATCCGTAAAATTGCATATACACCTTGGCAATCATATGAAAACCAAGGACTTCCCGTACGACAGTCAATCTTCCCAAATGTTGTGTTCAGTGCATTACGGCTTGTAAGGCGGCAGACACGGCTTCCTGTGGATAAAGGATGATAACCTAGTGGGGTCTCCACATATACTCGACGGTACGTGGGAGCACAAATCCGTGCTAGAACACTATCGAGTCACAAAAGGAGGAATCACCCAACCATGATGTGAAACAATAGTGACTAGGTTTAACGATGTCGAAACACGTCTCTAGCCTAGACCTCTAGATGTATGCGTTAAGTTCCAATGCGTTTTTAGATTCATTCAGTTCATTTTACGGTTGATATGTGATTAGGTTTCAGTTTCCAGGTCCTACCGTATGTAATCTCTCACAATTTCCTAAATGCAAACTATATGCCAAAATATATCATTTCATTCGATGAATGCTAACTACGGGAGAGTTGAGATCTTTCAATCAAACAAAATGATCATAAAACAATCAACAATGACTCTAATGTAACTAATGGCAACAAACGAAACTTTTTTTTTTTTTTTTAAGTCACTAATCGCTTAATAACAATGAAAAGCTCTAATTTCCATTAACTAATGCAATGCAAAAGAGATTGTTCGTTTTCTTTTCGTTGGCAAAATGCACTAAACAAATTTTGAGAGATAATAACAAAGAGTAAAAAGACAAATTTCACTCAATGAAAATAGAATCAAGTCTGAAACACCAAGACAATCTTTCAAACCAAGAAAAATCACAAAAACCTCAATGAGCTATGTAATCTAAGCCCAAACGAAGCCAAGCGAAATCTAAACGAAAAAGAGGTAAATTGCTCAAAGAACACAATAAAAAGTTTTGACAACCACTAGACAAGTGCAAAAAGTAGCCAAGAAGTCGACTGGACAATCAAAGAACCAAAAACTCCCATGGAAGGCTCGATGCACAAAGCCACTAGGTGCCCTAGGGCTGGAATATGAAATCGATGGAAAGAGGAAAACACCCGAAGGATGAAGGTCAAAAACCAGTCAAACAAAGCTCTGACACACTCCAGTAGTTGAAAAAAATGTGACAAGACAGAAATCCAAGCTCAGAAGGCTTCCAAACAAGCAAACTGGAAAAGTTCACAGGCCTGGTGCGACTGTCAGGCTGTAACTCGCGCTTTTAAGGGATTAGCGCGAGTTGCTTTTGTGCAACATGCGCCCACTGGCGTGACTGTCAGGGAAAAAACCGCGCTAATCAAGTTTGCTAGCTTAAAAATAAAAACAAGCAGTCCACGGCTTGATCAACAGTATCCAGACAGACCAGGCAGCAAGAGACAACTTAAAAATTCAACCCAAAAAGCTTATCTAAGCAAGCAAAACAAGAGAAAACCAAGGTGCAAGACAAACTCCAAGCTGTTTGGTTCGTAAACCAAACCGGAGATTGACTGAAGTGGCGTTGATCTACTTCGCTAATGCAGAGCAATAGCGTTTCGAAGGCTACCTGGCCGTACTTCAGGCTCCGTCCAAAGTTTACGAATCAAACAACAAATAGCTTCCCCAGTGGAGTCACCAAATTTTTGGAGAGGTAAATCCCCTCTGCGGACAGAGGCGATCCCCACTAGCCCAAAATGGGTCTAGCAACAATCAAACAATGCTATCACGCAAGTTCCTAATTGCAAATTAAAGATGGATTATGAGAGCCTACTTGGATTCCAACGCTAGTGTTGTAGAAGAGTTGACACTCCCGTTCCTTTGCTCCGGCCGGTCACAATCCTCACGATCTCCGTGAATGGACACCTGCACATGCAAAGAATGACACGAATACAAGCATAAAATCCAATAGATGCAATTATATATCGGTCAGAAAAGATATAACTCCAACATCATCACAATGAACAACAAGAATGGAACCATAATGATAGTCATCTATTATTGATAATCAACAAAGGAGAATACAACCATAGTTCTGACGTCAAATCCTCCTTTGGCTGGATGATTAGCTACATATGTCTTGCAAAGCTTGTCGAGATTCGGAACAAGCCTCTCTCTCTTTGATTATGAATGCAAAGAAGACTCTTACAGCAATCTCTCAGACTTCTGACAGTATAATTCTCCCTATGCTCAAAAAATAGCTTGTTAAATGCAACAGAACAAGCTTTTATAGATGGAGGAAGAGGAAGAGATACAATGAATCCAGACATCCATGGGATTGGCATTATCCTCGAAAAGCTATTATGGATAGAGATACGATGAATCTCGACATCCATGAGATTGGCATTATCCTTGAAAAGCTTCATGAGTCGAAAGGAAAAAACTTTCGGGCGTGCGTTTTTTAAAAAGCTTTCCCAAACTTGGTTGGTGCGGGTAAGACTCTGAGACAGAGCGCCAACTGGCGCGCCCTCTTTGGAGAATTTCCCCCATTGGCGCGGGTGATACACTGTGGATCCACGCTAATGGAAAAAGGGGACTTTTTAAGGATATTCTGCAGGAGATGTCTTCAAGGCATATGAAGTCCATACTTAGGGGAACATAATGCAAGTGTTTTCAAGTTATGTCACTTCTCACAGGTCCTGGAATGAGTCCTCCAAAGTGCGGGAAAGGGGTAACAGGGACGGTGACAAATGGTGACAAATTACTGTGTAACAATAATTGTATAATGTATCCCTACCAATCTACTATTCCAAGAAATTGCATGTTCATTCATTTATTTTTCTATGTAGTTTAATGCAAACGAATCATTATGCATGATTGCATTGCAAAAAGTATGTGCAATTATGCATCGTAAATAGGGAACATCATATTCATTCTCCATCAATTAGCATATTGTTTCAAAACAACTTTCACCGTAACCTAGAAAATCTTTTAAACATGTGCCTACTCATGCTTTCTTCTATCTGCATCCATCTATGTTATGTTTCTTTGTACATTGTTATATTTATTATATGTTCATGATCAGTTCTTATTGAACGTTTTTTCTTGCACATAAGTGGTTTGAAATGTCTAACAATTGAATTTTCGTCATGGAACAATATGTCATAACTTTCTTTGCACAAATTTGAATTAAAATGCAAATAGATTTTCATTGTTATCTTTGACCAAAGTATTATCAGAATTCTTAGCCAACTCAATAACCAATGTATAAAAAATATGTCTCCTCAAAGTCCTCTTTCTTCCGCAGCAATAGAATTTGTAGTTGATTTTGTCATCCTTTTGAATTAAACATCTCAGCTATTTATACCATGCATTTATATCAATGCATTTATACTCAATTCACGTTCATAAGATAATATGGCTTTGATGTTCCATTCATGTAAACAATTCTTGAAATGTTCTATCATTGCTTCGTGCAACTCTATTGACACATATCTAAAATGCAATAGAGTTTTCATAGTATCGAACAGACAATCTCCTACAACACGTGCAAAATTGTTTAAATGAAATAGATTATGTTGCCTTAGTATTGCATCTGTAAGATTTCCTTTTATAGTAAACAAATGCTTCTCCATTGACGCTTTAGCAATCACGCTTCAAGCACATTTATTCATTGATGCTTTAGCAATCATGCTTCAAAAATTTTATAAATTCACTACGATCTATTGCTCCACGATAAGCACAACATAAAAAAATGTATAGGAAAATGAACAGGATGATATAGTTACAAAAAATAAAGCCCTAAGATAACATAAAATACATAGATTAATAGCATATGCATATCCATGTCGAATTACACAAAACTCTTTTCTATAAATTCACTACGACCTATTGCTCCATGATAAGCACAACATAAAAAATGTATAGGAAAATAAACAAGATGATATAGTTACAAAAAATAAAGCCATAAGATAACAAAAAATACATAGATTAATAGCATATGCATATCCACGTCGAATTACGCAAAACTCTTTTCTATGAATGAGATATAGAATCACAAAACAAATGAACCATGACGAACCTGATACAAGTATTGTAAAATCTAAACCTCTTTTCGAAAACAACTTATGTGTATGATTCTTACACTAATGAGAAAATGCACAGTTCTCATAATAGACTATCAATTCCGACAACTTTGGGAAAAACCATTCGTAACAAGTCCCTCCAAGAACTAGTCCAATATGCATTGGCAACATGCACGACAAAAAAAATACATGATGAACACCTAGCCAATGCAACTATGAACACGTTACTTGTTAAAATTAAGTTACAAAAGCTTCATAAAACTTAGACATTTCAATTTGTGATTTGTGCCGAAGAACAAGTATGTGCAATAACAAACACAATCTTTTTGTCACAAAGTTTTTCACCTTCACATTCACTCCCCCTCTGCATATTTCTCCGGCACACCTTCTTTCCACACAATACTAATTTTTAAATGGTTGAAGTCGCTTAATATTAATCACTCTACACAATGTATCAATGGAAGAAGTTATGTGCACTAACTCACCTAATTATCTATTTTTTTGCAAATATTAATTCATACTTTTTTATGATATGAGGGAGCTCTCACTGGACATAATTCCCCTGGTAAAAGGTGTTTTATTTTCGATATTTTTCAATTCCTTACAATTCATTTTAAAATAAAAAAATAAACCCTAATTTTGTGACTGGCCATTCCGTTGGTGGGTGTTTTGACACTGATACTTTTATGTTACTACTCTTCACAATGATGCCAAAATTTATGTGGTTTTAAATCCTTTGCATGGATGGGGGAGGGGGTTTGTGCAGGCAGGGTATGAAATTCAAAACTGAAACACCCATCAAATTGGATGATTTCTACAACTCTAATACATGTTATTACCATTTTAACAAAAGGATGTTGACGATCTTAGAAAACGTTTACCTATTTTTTATGGGAAAATCACACTGTGACGGGAAATTTTCCCATCAAATTCCATCCCTGTGTATGGGGGAGGCAGTATATTCTTATGTTTCCCTATACGAAAAATGAGGTATGTGCGGTCCAACTTGTTCTCCAATGCAAAGATTTCATATTTATTTAATTCCATGTGTTTCTATAAATTAGGGTACATATGTGTATACGATGTCTCATGTGTAACATGTCTCGCATGAAAACTAGTTACACATGGAGATTATACACGAAAACAAGAAATATAGAGTTAAACGACATTGAGAACATTATTGATTAAGAAGGTAATTTTAAGTACAAAGTAGAAATGGATAGCAATTGGCCCTTTGCAAAATTCATTTAGAAGTTGGGGGTATGGTTTGAGTTTTTGTTCCTTATGTAAACTTGTATCTCCAACGTTGGAGTTGCATAAGATCACATCTTCAACTTTCAACTGGACCTGAGTGGCATCTCTAAATATCGCATGAAAACTACGAAATCTTAAACATAAAGCAATTTAATATAATGTTTCATGTTATTGATAGCTAATAAAAGTTTGAGATGTTGTTGAATCTCAATTGGAAATCGAGGATTTATTTTGCAAGAAATCATAAATATAAAAGACAGTCGATGCTTCAAAGATCATGGTTTTCTCGTTCTGCACAGTGAAAGCTCTATGCACAAGCATTTGTTACTCCTTAATAGTTGTACGGGGTTGCAGGTCCTTAATGGGGTAGGGAGGTGTTTATTTGATTAGCACTCTGACAGGTATTTCTAGTGCGCTTATTTTTCATTATTTCATTTTAAGTTGTTTTCCATTTAAAACTTATACATATTTAGCTATGCAGAAGAGGATTTACATACATCCCTGAAGCTACGTGGAATGAATGATCTACGAAGGATGGGAATGCAGACGTGATTTTATTCCACATACAATGGGCTTGCAGGCCCTTTGCATTGGGGGGGTGTTGAAATATGTAATTAGGTTTGGTGTTCATAATGACATATGTAATCATGATTTTATGTGTTTGATGTAAAAGAGAAAACTAAAAATTACTGTTGTTATTCTTGAGGCATGGGTTTCATGCTCAAGGTTATTTGATTTATAGGTCAAGCACCCAATTAGTGCTTTTAGGGCTTGTATTTGAGTCAATAATTCATAAGATTCATTGTCATGTATGGAAGACCCGTTTGGGCATGTTACATATTCTAAAGAAAATTTATTTGAGTCAAAATTAGATTCAAAAACCCTCCAATACCTTGTCAACAGGAAAGAAACAAGTCGGCCTACATGAAAGATAAAGTCGGCCTCATGGAGGAAATTTGTACCCCTAGAAGGCCTATATATAAGAAGGAAATCGACCTCACACAACAAGCAAGTTCGATCTCCTAAGAAAAAAATTGGAAAAAGGGATGAAAATCAAAGGTAAAAAGAAGAAGAGAAAAATTGAAGTTTTCAACCTCTCTTATGTTAGGGTCTCTATAGTTATTGGGAAAGACGAAATTCTAAAATTCCAAGCATTCATTATATATGTCATTATGCATTTCAATTGACTTATCATCCTTGGTTTTTTTCTCTTGACCAACTCTCGGTTCCTCTCCCAGCCAGCAAGCAAGACCAACCATACCCTATTCATCCCAGCCATCCCGTCCAGCCACTCCAGCCAGCTAGGAAGCTTCATCCCAGCAATAGGTTGTAACGTCGTAAAATTCCATTATCCATAAATCAAACGTCACATTCCATCCTGAATATGGACAAAAAAGCATTGATAAAACGCATAAATATGGATGATTTAGCAAGGAAGAACTAAGAAGGTCCCATTGCATCGAAGTTGTGAAGCTGCAAGGTCGAAGTTGTGAAGCTCAAGGTCAAGCTATGAAGTTGCATCTAGGTCAAAGTTGTGAAGTTGCATCAAGGTTGAAGCTGCATCTAGGTCGAAGTTGTGAAACTGCTAGGTCAAAATTGCAGAAATTGTTGGGGGTCAAAGTTGCAGAAATTATTGGGGGTTGAAGTTGCTAGAGAAGTTGTTGTAAGGTCGAAGTGTGTTGCAGGAAGTTGTGTAAGGAAATCTCATCAAGAAGGAAGGTTGACTTGGTTTTGGAGGGGTCTTTGTCACGGATCATACGTCTTAGAATTCGTCATTTGAAGTTCTATAAGAAGAGAAGAGTTCTTGTGGGTTTTCCTATCAAAAGGAGAGGTTTTGGCCCTAGCTGATAGCATATATATTGTGTCCTCTTGTCTCATTGTTCTTTATTGTTTGGTATTTGTTTGATGGTAGAGAACACTAATTATAATCAAGTGAAACAAGAAGAAAATCAAGTTAAGTAAAAACACACCACAGGCAATTATCAAAGAAGAGAAATCACCTAATTTAGTTGCCCCTAGATTTCTCAACAGGGGTATAATATGCCAAGTGTTGAGGATTGCACAATGAAAGCTTGAAAGCTTCCTTTGCACGATGGACTTAATACTAGTTAACTTTAATCACGGGTTATTGGTAATGTTTTTGTGACATTTTGTGAATGTGTTGTGGTGGAACGAAAATTATATTTGGCAGAGAGCCTTATGATGTTAGTAGCAATTTTCTTTTTTGTGTGGTTTACTTGGAAGAAATTAAAGTGCAATTTCAATATAATTAACTATATCAACCTCGCAACTACTAACAATTTTCGCAACACTTTAATGTTTATTAGCAGAATGTGTTACTTTTATCTCCAAAGTTGGCGTTGCATAAGATTGCATCTTCGTATTTCAATTATGTCTTAATGGCATCTCTAAATATCATATCAAAAGCATGAAATGTTGAACATAAAGCAATGAAAGCTAATGCCGGTTGGAGATGTTGTTCAAGCCCAATTGAAAATCGAGGATGTATATTGCAAAAAATCACGAATTTGAAAGACATTCAATGCTCAAACGATCATGGTTTTTACTCACCGCAAAGCAAATGTTGTTCGCACAAGAATTTGTTAATAATTGGAAGGGTGTGCAGGTCCTTTATGGGGTAGGGAGAGCATTTCTTTGGCTAATTCTCTGACACATATCGCTAGTGTGTTTATTTTTCATTATTTCATTTTAAGCTCTTTTCCATCTAGAACTTTTACAGGTTTACTTGTGTAGGAGAACAGTTGCATAGAGCCACTTAATTGATCAAATGTTTTTCTCTTGTAATAAAATCTCTCTACACAATGGGAGCTCTCCCCACAAGAATTTGTTAATAGTTGTGCAAAACTGCAATTACATAGAATTGTGAATATGCGCAGAATGAAGGATGTGCAAAGGACAAGGTAATATGTGCGGGAGAATGGGGGTCGAAATACAGAGCTCAAGAAAAAGTTTTTGTTGTGTGCAATTAATGATGTGTAGACAATAGGGTATGTGTGGGACAACAACTTTGATTATAAGCTTTGC